>LR812526.1:41176186-41518686 GCA_903798195.1 Danio kyathit
CTACAGTACCTTGGACAGCTGCTGTGCCACTCCGTAAAGCTTTCAAGCAAAAGTCCCAATTAAAGAAAGATTTGACTTTCTGCTGTGACAGCCGACATTCACAACACGCCATTACTGTCCTTCAGGTGATGCGCAGGTATAAAATACAAAACCAGACGTCTGGGCTTTGAATTAGGTGCAATTATTTCCTTGTTGTTCAAAGAGTCTGCAAGTTCATGTCCCATGGATATATGTTGTTGTTGATTCGATGCGAGGCAGAAAAAAAAAGCTTTCAGCAGTGCATGTAGTCGCTGGTAAAGTTCTCACCCAGATCTGTGCTACCGAATACAGCGCAGCATGCAATAAACTCACGCTCAGTCAGGCGAAGTAAAGGTCTCATTGCCTATATGTCAATCAAATTAATTAAGCTCTAGCCACGAATAAAACTTTTAGCCTATTTTATTATTTTGTGTAATGTATATAGTGTAATCAGGGGCGGAGCAAGCTGAACTGGCACTCTAGGCGAACAGCAATCACGCAGACCTCAACCCGAAAGTGAAATAGAAACTTACCGGTTTGCGGATGAAAGAGGACCGGGAGGGGGTGGGTGTCGCGGATAAAAGTGGACCGGGGGGTTCTCGCTCACTATTCTGCCTAGGTCGCCTCTATGGACGCGCCGGCCCTGAGTGTAAAGCTGGATTTATACTTTCGCCTGGCGCCGTATCGCGCGCCTCCGCTGACTGCGCGTGCGCCTCGCGACAATGGGGTAGTGCACTTGTGCTGAGCCAGCTGTTGTAGCTCATCAACAGAGCCGGGACGTCAACACACAGAATCTGTCAGCACAATTCAGCACGGTTGTCTAACAGTTTAGAACGGTTTGGGACGATAGTGGATAAGGTGCTTTAATATCTTTATTAAAAAAATCGCGATACCTCGATTTTATAAAAAATTAAATCGTCTTAAAATGTAAATTCGATTAATCGAAAAAAAATCGAAAAAAAAACGCCCAGCCCTATATATATATATATATATATATATATATATATATATATATATATAAAAACAATACCATATATATATATATATATATATATATATATATATATATATATATATATATATATATATATATATATATATATATATATATATATATATATATATATATATATATATATATATATATTAATGTGTTTTTTAATATAAACTTTTTTCTAATAAAAAAAAAAATACTATTATTATCTCATGTGCACGGATCTGCTTGGACAGCACTGGAATACATCACATCCGGTTGACCGGTCGCATACGGTCTAGATTTAATTCAAAGCTACAGATCTGTTCAAATATTTTAACAGATCCGCAGCTCAAATCGGATCCGAACTTTCTGTATACAGAGATGATCGGAACTCCACGCGGCTCCCGGACTACACTCTATTGGAAATGAATGCCTTCCGGTCTGTCGCTTGTCGTGTGCAGTGGAAAGGCGGCTTAAGAAATTGGACACCACTACAAAACCTGCACACGTCATCATATGTCATTGCGAGCTCTTACTTCATATGCGATCAATGATGGCGACTGCTGTAGTTATTCCAGTTGCAGGTTTTTGTGATATTTACTGAAGGCAAATCACTGAAGGCAACGATATCATGTATAATGTGGCAATATGCTCGTGACTGTACTGTGCATTTACACTGTGGCCATATTCTTCTATATAAACACAAAAAAACAACAGTAACATTATAACCTACCAGACACTGTAAAAAGATCATTCCCAGCCACTAGACTTTTCTGACAGGATATTCAAGAGTCATCGAGTGACAGATGTGAAAGTTTGCAGTGGGACTACTATACAGTAGTTATTATTATGGATTATACAGTAGATAGTGAAAACTTCGTAATGAATTTACCGTAATGAATTTATTAAAACATATACTTGTTTGTTATAAAAATTCTTAATACGGCCAAAAAATACTAATGTGCATCTCCTGACTCGCGTATACAGCCATGTTGCCGTTGTAGCTGGTGTATTTGGGAACATTTTTGTACCCTTTGGTTTCTATTGTGGTCCTGGAAAATGTATATTTCAAGGGCTATTTAGCCAAAGCTAAAGATAATTGGGACACCCCTACTCCTTCACATGAATGCACAAAACGAGGGGTAGGGGTAAAGGGAATAGTTAAGGGTTAGAATTGGGATTGGGCCTTAGTGTTAACTTATGCTGTGTTCACACCAGACACGGAAAAAGCATCAAGCGCGGGTGATTTTCACATTCGAAAATCTCAGGAGCTTTCTCTTGTAGGGGATTGCTTATGATGTAGAGCCTGTTGTTGGTGTCCCGAGTTGAAATCCCCCTGCCCACAATGGGCAACCGTCAGAAGCACCGCTGAAAGCCTCCATCATCCAGGTTAAGTTTCTGGAGAAGTTTATGAACTCACAGAGCCGGGTGCACCTCTAAAAGGATCTAGTGGACTCAGACACGGCTCCAAAGGAATCAACGCTGTTTTTCAGCCTTCATAAAGCACATAAACACAGTTATTCTCTCAATAAAATCCATGTTAGCCATTTAGCAACGAATTAAGGGTCACCAGGCAGACAGAAGCCTTGCCCATGATGCGATTCCGCGTCTACTGTGAAGTGAAATTGACGCGCGAATAAATCGGATTTGACGTGCGAATGAAGCGAGTAAACTCAAAATGTCTATTTACGCATCAATAGCGTGTTTTATCCGTGTGTTCCGCGTCTGGTGTGAACACAGCATTACACTGGTAAAAAATCCATTATTTTACGTTTTTTTCTGGCAGCTGGGGTGCTGGAAAAAAAAACGTAAAATAACGGCAGTTAAATTACAGACTTTTATCATAAAATAACAGACAGTAAATTACATAAATTTACCGGAAATTTTAATTTAAGTAAATTTCTGTGATTTACTGTCAGTTATTTTGTTGTACATGTCTGTAATTTAACTGCCGCTATTTTACGTTTTTCACCCCAGCTGCCAGGAAAAAAAACATAAAATAATGGATGTTTTTTCCACATTGTAGTTACATATTTCGCTTTTTGCAGTTTTTTACTGTTGAAATTCACTGTTATTTTTAAAGTGTATTTGTTATTGTTATTTTATTTATTTCTGTGCTTGATCTGACAGGGGGAGCACCATGGTAGACATACTATATAGGGGTGGTGGGGTCTTGCAAAAGGACAGCTGTGCAAGAGAAACGGAGGGAAATTGATTTTGTTGCATATTGAATTACTGGGCAACTGGATTTATTTATTCACCAAAGCGAATTCTGGCTTGCATTTGGCAGTTAGTCAGTTTTAATTTTGGACTCTGTGACACTAAGATATACGCAGTGGAATCACAGGGCCATCTGTCTGGCTGTCAGCAAACCACAAAATGTCAGCTCTCCTTCATCTCTCACATCTTCGCCAAAACCTTTACATCTTTCCTTCTTTCTGTCGACATGCCCTCTGGATCTTTTATTGCTTCCTTCCTCCAATATTTTTCTTTCTAAAGCTTGTCTCATCTTAATTTTATCACACAGTGAGTCTACACTCAGCGGCGTACTCAGGTACACCCCCCTTTTTGCCTTTGCCTTATTTTTTTGTGGTATAGATTCAACATGGTGCTGGAAACATTTCAGTCTCACCTTATTTTTTTTAACCTTATTCTGGAATTACTTTATCCACTACATGCCAAGTAATTCTCATTAGAGTATTAGTACACTGTCCGCTTAATATCTGCTAATTGCTCCTCCAACAGACATTCAACTGACTATAATAAATTTGCGAGTACACTGCATCTTACATACCCTAACCCTAACCTCCCAGTCTGCTAATACTCTAATGAGACTAAATTGGTATTTAGTTGAAGTGTAACTTATAATCAACAAAATGTTTAACAAAATAAATTGATACCAACATTCATCAGAGATTTTGGTCCATGTTAACATACTGCATATTATCACACGGTTGCTTTAGATTTGTTGACTGTAAAGTCCCCAAAGTGCTCTTCTGGATAAAGATCTGGTGAATGTGGAAGTCATTTTTATTATTTGAGAAACTTTACATAAACTCATTGTCATGTTTGAGATGATTTTAGTAATATGGTGTGTTATCCTTCTGCAAGAAGCTCTTGAAGGTGTTCATAAAAAATGAACATGGTTAGCAAAGTCATGAGGGTCATTTTCATTTATTTATTCATTTTCCTTCAGATTAATCCCCTTATTTTATCAGGGGTCGCCACAGCGAAATGAACCGCCAACTTTTCCAGCATATGATTTACGCAGCGGATGCCCTTCCAACCACAACCAGTACTGGGAAACACCCACACACACTCATTCACCCAATTTAGCTTATTCAATTCATCTATAGCGCGTGTCTTTGGACTGTGGGGGAAACCGAAGCACCCGGAGGAAATCCACACCAACACAGGGAGAACATGCAAACTCCACAAGGAAAGGCCAACTGGCCCAGCCGGGGCTCGAACCAGAGACATTCTTGCTGTGAGGCAACAGCGCTAATGCTAACCACTGAGCCACTGTGCCACCCAAGGGTCATTTGTTTGTTTATTTTAAAATTGAGATTAATACATAATCTGAATAAATAAGCTTTACATAGATGTATGGTTTGTTATGATATGATATTTGGCCAAGACATATCTATTTGAATATCTAGAATCTGAGAGTTCAACAACAATAATAATAATAATAATAATAATAATAATAATAATATTGAGAAAACTGGCTTCACAATTTTCCAAATTAAGCTCCAAATTAAACCAAAAAAATTAGGTTTTATAAAGATATATAAACATATTTATTAGATATAATATTTATTAGATATATAAACAGTAGGACATTAACTAAAATGTTCATGAAACATGATCTTTACTTAATCTTTTATTGACATTTGGCTTAAAAGAAAGGATTACTTTGACTCATGAAATGTATTTTTGGCTATTCCTACAAATCGTCACCTTAGAATTATAAGGTTCTATCTAAGATTTTTGTCAAAATTGAGTTATTGACATATTCTTATTAAATGACAACTTGTTTACATCATGGGATGTTTTTTTATAAGTTGTTTACATTTTAAGACTTTTTATTTAAAAAACAAATGTTACACACATACTGTTTGCTATGGAATGCAAAAACTTTGAAGCTCAATATCTCAAAATCATTCAGAACGCAGATAGAACCTTATAATTCCAACGGGACGAAATATACCCATGCAACTTAGAACTGGTTTTGTGGTCCAGGATCCCAACTAGTACTAAAGGCCCCAAAGTGTGCATAGAAAATCCCCCTCACACCAACACAAGGCAATGCAATACAAGGCAGAATGGATCCAAACTTTCATCAAAATCTGACCCTATCGCTAGCAGAAGACAAGACTACAGTCAGACCATTCATTCATTCATTCATTCATTTTCTTGCCGGCTTATTCCCTTTATTAATCTGGGGTCGCCACAGCGGAATGAACCAACTTATCCAACACATTTTTACGCAGCGGATGCCCTTCCAGCCGCAACACATCTCTGGGAAATATCCATACACTCATCTACACTCATACACTACGGACAATTTAGTCTACCCAATTCACCTGTACCGCATGTCTTTGGACTGTGGGGGAAACCGGAGCACCCGGAGGAAACCCACGCGAACACAGGGAGAACATGCAAACTCCACACAGAAACGACAACCGACCCAGCCGAGCTCGAAACTGCGACCCAGCGACCTTCTTACTGTGAGGCGACAGCACTACCTACTGCGTCACTGTGTCGACACAGTCAGACCAGAGAAACTTTATCTCTAATTTACCAAAGTGTCCAATTTTGTTAAACCTTCAGTTCATCTGCTTCAGGTAGACATGTTTTGACATGTTTTGTGTTCAGAGATGCTCTTCTGCAAACCTTGGTTGTAACAAGTGATTAGAGTATGTGAGCTACTCTTGTTCTCCTGACATCAACAAAGCATTTTCACCCCTCAAAAATGACACCCTCTATGACATTCTCTGTCAATAGACATGGTGGTGCGTAAAAGGAGCAGCCCATCTGGCACTAACAAGCAAGTGCAAAGTCACTTAAATCAAAATTTCTTCTACATTCTGATTCTTTGTTTTTTAATGGATGCAATGAAATGTGTTGCAATCATGTGATTAGCTGATTTAATAACAAGCAGTTAAAGGCCAGTAAGTCTATTTAGACGCTATTTCTTCTCTATGTGCACCAAACACTTTCTTACATACTCTCCACATTCATGGAATAACACTGTGCAATACTGAGTGTGCTTCACTCTGGTGAGTGGGCTTGACAAACCACATTTAAGAAACACACTCATCCCTTTTCCTCTACATATGCACCAGACACGTTCCTACAAACACTTCACTACAAGAAGAAAACAAAAAAACAAACAAACAAAAAACAGGTAAACTAACTTAGGCTTGTCATGACATTTTATGACATGACATTGCTTCTCTAGTGACTAGAAATGCTTCTTTTATCCACATATGTAAGTTGCTTTGGATAAAATTGTTTGCTAAATTAATAGATGTAAATGCATTTATGCTGTGAGACTGCTACTGAATATGCTATTAGTTTGCATATTTTAATCCTCAGGGGGAAAAAATCCAAATTAACCCCGTAAGATATCAAGAAATAGGCACAAAATTTTTTTGGAAGATGTTTATAAAACCTTTTAGCAAAAATCAAAAATATATACATTTATTTATTTTCTATCACACTTGATGCATCGGGCATTTGTGCAACTTTTTGCTCACAGCAATGTTAATTTTAATTACAACAAACAATGTTGCCCTTAATATTTTGACAACAGAGA
The DNA here is from genome assembly GCA_903798195.1 of Danio kyathit. NCBI lineage: Eukaryota > Metazoa > Chordata > Actinopteri > Cypriniformes > Danionidae > Danio > Danio kyathit. Next base: position 41,183,002 of record LR812526.1, read on the forward strand.
ACATTTCAGGCAGTTTTTCTTTGTTTTCACCTGTTATCTGATATACCTGTTGTACATCAAATCATATTCAACAGGTATTGATCAGGTTGATATTATATAGATTTTAGAAACTCTTTTTGTAGGGTTAGTTAAATTATGAGGATTAACAATTTGATGAAAACAAGAAATACTTTAAGGTGACTACCTCACAAAACAACTTGGGAGGGAAGCTATTCCTTTACGTCCCATAAAATAAATGAAAATGTGATAAAATGTTATTTTTTAATAAAGTTATCATTGAATAAAGCATGACAAATTAACACTGTAAACCTAATAGTGTTGAAAGTAATGACAAAGATGTATAAAATCGGTGTATTGATATACTGTACTATAATAATCTGTTTCTATATGTATACCAGCAAGTGCCATATTCCTCCCAATTCATTGCATGCCCACTGGGAAATCAACAGCTAATCTTCAAATAAATGGAAACAGGGCTTTCAAGTCAAGCGCTTCAGAAACTGGCTGGAATAAATGACAAAGAAATACTCACTCCAGTCTGTGCCATGAGCAGTGAAACATAAACCATTTGCACAGCAAAATCAAATATGGTCAGTATAGTCAGGCAGAATTGTCAGCAAATAGACTCAAGTTCCCTTTCATTATGAACAGGACAATGCTTTAGTCTATAATTAAATCTGGACCCTTGTTCATTGTTCACGTTTTCTCCAATTCAAGCTTCAGGTTTCTGGTATATATATTTTATTCTTTTTTTTAACAAAAGCTCCAGAAATAGTGTCAGAGTTAAACTTCATCTGCTGTCCCTGGGCAGATAAATTCCAAAACAATCCATATATATATATATATATATATATATATATATATATATATATATATATATATATATATATATATATATATATATATATATATATATATATATATATATATGGTATTGTATTGATGTTTTTGATTACATGGATTGTTTTGGAATTTATCTTCCCAGGGACAGCAGATGAAGTTTAACTCTGACACTATTTCTGGAGCTTTTGTAAAAAAAAGAATAAAATAAAATAAAATAAAATAAAATAAAATAAAATAAAAATTAAATTAAATTAAATTAAATTAAATTAAATTAAATTAAATTAAATTAAATTAAATTAAATTAAATTAAATTAAATTAAATTAAATTAAATTAAATTAAATTAAATTAATACCATTCAGTTTCTTATATTAAAGCAATTTACACTGATAAATTAAATGAACTTTGCTGTTAAATGTCAATTTTGCAACATAAAGAATTTCACAATACATAATATTCCATTTAATAATGTCATTGTCAAAATTCCCCTGTGGCAAAGCTAAATACATGGCAAGAGAGCTGGGCTTGTGGTATCAGACAAACGGTCCCTGCCGCAATAAACAACATGCTCCTGCTTTTTCCATCTTTTCTCAATTTGCAGAAGTGCTGTGGCTGGATGTGGAATGCCAATTCTGGAAGCCGCTTGCATCCCGAATCATTAAAGCTCCCAGTGAGTCTGAACTCAATAACACAGATATCCCTCAACAAAGTAAAGATTGAACAGGATAAACTCCATGATCTGCCTCTTAAATATGCATACAATAAAATAAAAAATAAAATGAATGAATAAATAAATGAATAAATGAATAAATAAATAAATAAATAAATAAATAAATAAAATTAAAGTAAATTATGTATATTGTTTTGTTAGTCCTAATTCAGTTGACACCTCATTAAGGCAAGACACTGCAGATGAATTGGGTATAAAATGAACTTAAAAGTATCAACATTCTTCCTCAGTTAATTGATTACTCTAACACTGTGTCCTAAACAAATTTACCATTTATAAAGTGGTTTTGTTGTTATTGTTGTTGTTGTTCTAACTATCCGTGACAATGATGAGAAAAGCTCCCATTTTAGAAATGGTTTCTATTCTGTGACATCACAGCTGAATGACAGCATAAACTACTGTGACAATAGCTTCATTTCCATTCACCTATTTTTATGCACATTTTGGATCTGCACATAAAAAAATGGTTTATGGAAAAGCCATGATGCGCATACATTTTGAAAATGCGCCTAAAAAATGTATGCGCATAACTGAGTAGGATAAACTTTTTATTTGATAAGAAAAGATGCGCATAAACTACGATGTAAACACTTTTACCGCACAAACTCCAGTATGCAGATTAAAAAAAGGTTATGTGATTTTGTTATAAGAGATCATGTGACGATAAAAATGTGTGTAATTGGACAAACCAGCAGGCTGAGCACATTGTAAACCATCTGAAATGTTGTTTTGGTCATTCTAAAACGCCTTACCGTTTAAGTATTAGTGTTAATAGATTATTAATGACCTCTAGAATCAAGAGAGTCTGTGCTCCGTGTCTGACACCTCCAAACGCCACCACTTGTTCACTGCGTGTCAGGATTGCCTTCTGAGGCGCAAGTCATTTATTAAATGCAGAAAAGATTGACGCAGCTTCTCCTACTGCAGCAAATTCAGTTTTTACTGTTGATATTTGGCGCCAGTTAATCAGGAAGTGACGATTTTGTTTGCTTTGCCTCGTTGGATGAAAACGCTGCTTTATTTGCACGTCTTTTATGCAATATTCCAGTTTTGCGCCCATTTCATTAGCATTTTTGGACAGAAACGTTTTGCGCTCAGTTCATTCGCATTTTTGTACAGAGACATAGCTAGTCATGACCACAGATGTTGATTACAGTATGTGCTTTATTCAGTGTTAAATGTTGCCAGTATGAGTGAATACTATTTACAGTATGTGACAATTATTGCGATTCTGAATTTGGCAGCTTGACAATATTTATTAAACTTGTCAGGGTCGTTGGGACAGATTGATAAAGCCATTATGTGGTTCTGAATATCTGTTATATACAAGTTTCTGCCGTGTTGCATGTGGTGTGGACGGCCCAATTGCCTGTTGCTGGAACCTTGATGTGTCGCGTGTTATCAGAACACAATGTAAGAATTGCAAACATTTTTTTTGAGTTTTTTTAAATATACAAATTAGTTAAATATGTGAAAATTTGCATACATGTCTAACACAATCTAAATATTAAATAAAGTAATTTATATTTGTACATATAAACAATTTTTGCCTGTACAGTGGTTCCTAGCTATAATGCGGTTCACCTTTCGTGGCCTCGCAGTTTCGCAGATTTTTTTTTGTGGCAGCTGTCTGCAGTGCCCAGCTACAACTCAAGACACTGTTCATATTTCTGCCACACCACAGAGCGCCATCTAAATAATTTCATTATAAATAACATGCGAAAGTGCGTGTCCAGGGCGTCACGGTGGCGCAGCTGGTTCGAGCCTCGGCTGGGTCAGTTGGCATTTCTGTGTAGAGTTTGCATGTTCTTCCCGTGTTTGCGTGGGTTTCCTCCGGGTGCTCCGGTTTCCCCCACAAGTCCAAAGACATGTGGTATAGGAGAATTGAGTAAGCTAAATTGTCCATAGTGAATGTGTGTGAATGAGTATGTATGGATGTTTCCCAGTGATGGGTTGCAGCTGGAAGGGCATGTGCTGCGTAAAACCTATGCTAGATAAGTTGGCGGTTCATTCCACTGTGGTGACCACAGAATAATAAAGGGACTAAGAAAAGAAAATGAATGAGTGAATGAGTGTGCGTCCAGTGTGTGTTACTTCCAACTCTCATGTGTATGGCACATGCAGTGTGCGACCCCCTTAAGGATGGAGTTTGCTTTAGTTTTGTGGATCAGTGACTGCAGTAAAAAGAACATTACGCTGGATGACAACATCCACAGAAAAGCTAAAAAGCTTTATGAACGTTTTGCTGACAGCGATAAATGTTTGCGTCTGAAAACAGGTTTTGATCTTTGGTTTCATTCTACAGGGTGGGCCATTTATATGGATACACCTTAATAAATTACATAGACAACTGCCTTCAGATGACCCCAAAGATAAAAGTCTAAGGTGGTCAGATCGGTAGACCTTGGGGGCCATTCAGCTGGCCCACGATGACCAATCCACTTTTCAGGAAACTGTATTCAGGAAACCATTCCCATCTTATTAAGGTGTATCCATATAAATGGCCCACCCTGTTTAATACTGGACTTTTTTTCTATGAAAGTTTGAACCTTGAGAGTGTTTAAACGAGAGAAACGTGTGAAAATGTTAATGCCAGTACGAAAAAAAGTGTATAAAGTGTGTAGTGAGGGTTTTACAGCCAACATCTATAATAATTGTAAAAAATAAAGCTGACTACTTTACGGATTTCACCTATTGCGGGTTATTTGTAGAACATAACTCCCGCAAATAACAAAGGACCACTGTACTATCTTGCTTAATTAAAAAGAAACAATTAAATAAAAAAATGTAAAATAAATAATAAAGCTTTTCAAAATAAAGAGACACTTATCACTTTTAAATATGCATATGTTTATAAAGTGAATGTTTAATGCTTTAAGAACTACACAGAAAAACATTTAGAAAATGGTCTACAGATGAAATACAAGATGACTTAAAAAAGAATACCACAACTTTCGGGTTGATGTCACTAGAGTGTCTGGAGGGGGTCATATTGAACATCTATGAACTTGTTTTCTACTGAAAAAAAAGCTTTGTTAAGTACTCTTCCCATTGATTAATTACCCAAGGTTCCATCATGTTTCTTTGATTAAATACAGATTTTCAAAGTTGTGGTATTCTTTTTGAATCCCCCTGTAAAATATAAAGATATTTTAACAATTCTAATTGGTTATACTGTAGATTTTGTCAAATACAATTCTTGAAGTATCCAGTTAATAGTTTTTTCCCCCTTGTCAATGGTAATACAGCATATAGAGTTTATCCTCTACTTTTGTTTTCCTCAAGAAAAGAGGCCAGGAGGTTTTGGACTTCAAACTGGGGTGATGCAAATACTTATAAATAGATTTAAAGCTTTGGCAACACTAAACAAGGTCTCAGAAACAACTCTTTCAAAATTTTCCAAGCCACTTAAATGTTCAGAAAGTGATCCAATGGGCTCATTCTTTCACTGTCCTCATGCATTCAGAAGGCCTTCTCATCTACATCTCTGCAAATAAGATCAATGGAAATCCAAGAGCACCAGAGCTCTCTGGAGAAATAAACACAAGCACTGCATTGTCAGCTAAATTATAAAGAAGCAGAATGGCCGTTTGATGGTTAAATACAATATATCCCCTGTAAGTGAACAGAATGTTAAAGAAGAGATTCAAGTCGTACTAACAAAATCATATGGAAAACTACTTGTATATGCTGTAGAAGTTATGATGTTGTGAAAGTATATCACAAATACACCAAAAAAATGAATTGATTATTATTATCAGGTATGATGCCATAATTAAATACTAAACATTAATGCAGCCCATAATTGTAATTGAATAGTTTATGTATAGTATACATTTTGTAAAACATTACATTATCAAAAGTTACATATACTTATTAATAATGGTAAATGCATATTAACATGCAATATACCGCATATAAACACTAATAATGATAATAATAATAATAATAATAATAATAATAATAATAATAATAATAATAATAATAATGCTGTTAATTAATTTTAGTAATTATTTAAATGTGCAGCTCTACCGTAACAAAATAAAATATTTTTTATAAATTTTTTGTAAAATATTTTTTTTTTTAAATAAAACAAAATATTATCATAATCAAAATCCTAGAATGCAAGTGGTGTTAAAATGTTTTTTTTTGTATATCACATACTGTATTTATACTAACATAAATAGTATTTTATAAATATGGATTGAGTATATTTATATCTTATGGTGACTAAAATGTGGGCAAACTAAATTATCAAAATTGTTCAATTAAAGACTAGTCAAAATTGCTGATTAGATCATAATCATGTATGAATATGATTCAAACTATTGTTCAAACTGTTGCCTAAAAATAAAATAAAATAAAATAAAATAAAATAAAATAAAATAAAATAAAATAAAATAAAATAAAATAAAATAAAATAAAATAAAATAAAATAAAATAGGTTTTGCTTACCGCCCAGGTTTTGCTGAGTCTGAAGATTGGCGCACTTTGAAGGGCTGAGACCACTGACACCAAGGAGTGCAGGTTATTCAGCTCCAGCAGTTTCTATAAGAACAAAGAAAACACACTTATAAGTAGACCCACACGGAATCTGTGCGCGCTGAAATCCGCAGATTTACACAGATTTTTAGCCCATCATTGGGTTTATGTTTTTACTTGAGTAAATGTGTGTATATTTATTCAGTTATTTTATGCATTTAAATTAATTTCACTAATATTAGTATGATATAATAATAGTCATATTAACATATGATTTATGTGCAATACAGTTTGTAAAGTAATATTTTCTGTCTTTTAGTAGATATATTATATGAGTGGATCTAATTGGATTTAAATTGTAAACATTAAACAAAAGTTAAAAATGTATAACTTTTTGTTTCATATATTAAGTTTTTTAGTTATGATACTCCTAAAATCATTCCGCATACATCTGCAAATTTTTTCCAAATTCTCAGCAGAAATAGCAAAAAATGTCTGCAGATTCTCCCTACTTATAAGTAAGGGATAATCAACCAATTGCCATGCTTTAAGGTATTTTAAATACACAACGTCAATGAACCACCCAATGCACAGCAGAGGACAAACGAACGAACAAATAAACAAATAAATAATTTCCATTTAATAGTGTGCAGTCAATGTACATAGAATTTGACCTCTGTGAAGCACTATGTATAAACCACCGTTATGGATAGCAGGAAAAAAAAGCAGAGCTGCTTTGGTTTTTAGTTACTGCCTGATCTGTTTTATCCATTAGCATAAACGGTAGCATTGCTCTTTCAAGCTCATTATGACACTACAGTATGCTGGAAGCAGGATATGCCGCTTTTTCAGGTTTGGCAGGTGTTGTGGGTCAGTGTTCAACCATACAGAGTCGTTCAGCGGGTTTTGCTGTGTTGTGGTACATTGAGTTTATTTCTGATTGAAATCACAATAGTCTGTGTGTGTATGTGTGTGTGGGTTGTAGGGTGTGTAAATTATGCAGTTTATTTATAAGGATAGTTCCTATTTTAAATATTTATAATTTCAAAGCATCGGATTTAGTGCATCGGCTGCCTGTCTGAGCAGACCAAAGAAAGTTCCACCACAAGATGGTGACAGAGACCACATAATAAGTCCTTATGGGCAAAAATTGCATTTTTTCAACTTACGTTTCAAACTCCTGCTGATCAAATCACTCATAGCAGTGTATATCGGCACTGGTAGGGGGCATTAAGAAACTCAGCTTGCGGCCGCGAGCCCACGCATGCCTCCCACCAGATATTGCTCTCTATATATATATATATATATATATTAAGGGTGTACGAGACTTTCGGTTGGGTACGCATTACAATCCGAACGATTCAGACAAATTTCTAAAAAGATAAAAGAGAATAAGTGTACAGAATATAATGTTTTCAGTGCAACAACGCTCAACAAGGCATCCCAAATGACGTGACCCTGGACGTTACAGGCAACATGCTGCGCTCCCCGCCCACCTCCAAACACTTCTCCAGTCAGGGATACGCTGCAATAGCTCGCAAAATGGCTAGTAACATTAATGTAATCCTCCTATAACCAACAGCAGGTCTGGCCTTTGGGAGCACTTTGGTTTCCTTGTAAGATATGAGAGTGATGGCAAGAGAGTGGTGGAAAAAAAACACTATGTTTTCATTTAAAAATGCGAATGAACTTTATGCGCAAAACTGGAATATCGAATAAAAGACGTGCGAATAAAGCAGCGTTTCCATCCAATGAGTCAAAACTAACAAAACAGTCACTTCCTGATTAACTGGCGCCAAATATCAACAGTAAAAACTGAATTTGCTGCAGTAGGAGAAGCTGCGTCAATCTTTTCTTCATCTAATAAATGACTTGCGCCTCCGAAGGCAATCCTGACACACAGTGAACGCGTGGTGGCGTTTGAAAGTGTCAGACGCGGAACACAGACACTCTTGATTCTGGATGTCATTAATAATATAACACTAATACTTAAACGGTAAGGTGTTTTAGATTGACAAAAACAACATTTCAGATGGTTTACAATGTGCTCAGCCTGCTGGTTTGTCCATTTACACACATTTTTATCATCACATGATCTCTTATAACAAAATCACATGACCTTTTTTTTAATGCGCACACTGGAATTTGTGTGGTAAAAATGTTACCATCGTAGTTTATGCGCATCTTTTCTTATAGAATAAAAAGTTTATCCTACTCGGTTATACGCATATGTTTTTTATGCGCATTATAGCTACTGACATCACGAAATCACTAACTGGAATTAGACGAAAACTAGACACGCGCACTACATGCAACTATCCCCGCAGCATTCAGACAGGCAATTTCTACAGATTCGAACAGGGCAAAAAACAAATCAAATCACCGAGGCGATCAGTACATATATAGCTGTGGATATGAGACCTTAATTGGTAGTGGAAATTTTAGAAATTTTTTAAGAAAATGTTAAATGTAATAGAGCCCCGTTACATTATTCCTTCATAAGCCCATTTCAGTCAGATAATAATTCCTGCTTTCAGATCCACTGAAATGGCAGGTGACAGTCAAATCAAGCAGATTTGTGCTGTCTGAAGAAAAGGTGGACACTCATCTTTCTGAAAATAAAAAAATTACTTAAAAATTGATTGAAACTGAGTTCCAAATAAAAAAAATTAATTGTTCTTTACTTTTTATTTGTTTAACTACTAAAATATTACATTTATTTTTATAAGCAGCTTTTTGGTTTTGAGTATAAAAAGGATTTGTTTTATTTGCTGCTAAGCAGAAACCCGAGAAATATAGCTTTATATCACTGTTCAAAGCAAAAAAAAAAAAGAACAGAGATCATGCTTTTATGATGTTACAGTAGTTTTAATACATTAAAAAGATTTCAATCAGAGAAATCCTCTGGCTTTTTTCTTTTTTTGCTGTATCAAAAAACATACCGAACTGTGACACCACTGTCGTATCGAACCGAACCGTGATTTTTGTGAACTATATACTACATATATATAATATGCAGCTGATTCAGTGGTTGTCTAGTGACATAACAAATAAAGGCAGTGTGGTGCAACTTGCGTTCTCAGAATGAAAAAAAGTGCGTTGCGTTCGGTGTGATCGGCCCCTAAATCAAAAAGTTATGAATTGACATGAGATTGCATTGAGTTTTACCTTGATTTTACCCTGTTTTTATCTCTCTTGTATAAATGACTCAAAGTGACTCAAAACCAAGAGCTTTGCATCTTACAACATCTTACAAAGTGAACTATCGAGCAAACTGACCACAGCAGAACAATTTTCCATATGTAGATAGAAAGTTGAGGCAAATGTATTAGATTTTAAATTATGGACACAGTTAATGTGTTTTGTGTTTTTTTTTTTTTTTGTGCATGAAACTGCATGAAAATAATACTTTATTTGTAAATAAAATATCCCTATAATATCAGACTGCCGTGAGACAGAAAAATCAAACAAACCGTGAAGTGATATGAGAGCGGTTACTGAGAATAGTAATTATTCATTTGTTCAGTGTGAAACTGGCTATGAATCTCAGATGAGATAATATGTTTAAAGTGTTTCATTTAAGAGTAATTATTATGACATATTTAATTGCTTTAAGGACTTTTTATATTCTCTGTGTCTTTATTACAGCCATTAGTTCAGAAATGGAATAGGCACAAATCATTTAAATTTAAATCATTTAAAGGTTCAAATAAGCTATTCTTGAAGTTGGAGGCAGAGATTAATTATAAATCATATAATAATAACATAGATATTAATAATAAAAAGTCATATATTGCAGGTTATTAAAACTGAGCATTATGCTTGGTTCAGACTACACAATTATTAGTATGATTTTGTCACAATCTTTTTGATGCAAACTGAGTTGATGTTATTTGTACATTATAATAGACCCTTTTCACATTTCCAGGTTTCTCAGTAGAGGAAGGCATCATAGTTGGATAAACTTAGAGCGCAGTGAATGGGAGAGTACAACAAATACGTTTTTTAAAAATCCTACTTGCTGAAATAATAAAATAAAATTGCCACAATGGTGTTATCAAGATTTTCAGAAAAAGGAAAAAAAGACTGATGATAGCAGCCAGAGGAGTGAATAATGTCAAATTTACTCTCAGCCCCATAGACGCTGCATTAGAAACACCTCGCATAAGCGGTATTTAATTTTTTGTAATTTGACGCAAAAATGATATAATACATTCATAAATGCATATAAATTTTCATATACCTTATTTAAAAATCAAAATACTGAAAACTTTCAAAGATTTAAGATTATGATGACCGTTAAACGCGTCATAACATTCTTGTGAAAAGGGTCCATAAGAGTTTGAACCAATGACATACTGTAAAGTTCCTGGAGATCTACCTTCCTGCAGAGTTCAGCTCCAACCCAGATCAAACATATATGAACCAATTAAATAGACGAATTACCATGTTTGTAAACATTCAGGAAAAGAAAAAGTGGCAGATTCAGGTGGCAGAAAAAACCTGGGAGAGCTAGCATTTACAGCGAGGGAATGCCATCCGATGCAGTACGGAGTTTGTTGTTGTCTTAGAAATAAGTTATATTGATTACATATTATATATATTATTCACATAATGCTTTCAGTGTATTATAACAGCTTGTCACCCAGTGATAAGCACAGTTATTCGGCAAAATTAACGTTAAAGTGAGCGGCGTTCATTTGACAGGTCCATTTGCGATACCACCCTCCCAATGGATATTGGATAAGTCAAAATGACCAAGCATCCAGCCCCAAATATACAATCTCATTGAAGCTCCAAGTGATTTTACAAGAGAAAAGTTAAAGACCTACAAGTCTTTGGATGCCTACGATTTTGTTCTGTGTGGTCATGTGCAAGAAATAATGTTCCATGACTACCAGAAAACTATGTAGTGCTAAAAACCGAGGTTCTGCCTAGCCGAAGACAAGGAAAAAAGTTGGAGCTAACGTTATACAAGGCCTGGGTAATCATCAACAAGCAAAACTGCATTCTGACAGCGAACTACACCTGTACGGGCGGGTATGTGAACTTACACATAGAGGTAAAGTTGGTTTTATATTCGCACATTCAGACTTTTTCCTTATAATATAATTTCATAAAAGTATTATTTGCAAACTCTAAATAGTGAAATCATATTAGCAGCCAATCAGACTATCAAAGTACAACATCGTTCACAGTCAAATAAGCAGTGTTAATGTTGTTTTCAAGTCACATTTGCAGGTTATTTCAGACCGAATATTCAAAGTGCCGTGGTAAACAATATAAGGAGTGTGTCCCAAGTTGTCACTGATTGAATGTGTGAATATAAAACCAACTTTACCTCAATAATTTACACTTTCACATTTCTTTCTTAGCATTCAGTGTCGGCAGTTTAATTAACCACATGTAATTGTTTTTGCTGAAATCATTGCTGCAAAAACGATTAATGTGTATGATTCAGCATTAACTTACCTGATATAACATGAGAACTGCAGAGTCGAGCATTTCTAATTAGGTCGTCACTTCATTCAGCTCCCTTTTTGCCAATTTTGCCAATAGGATGAATTTGGCATCCTACCGCACAACACGACATGTTTACTATTGCCACCGGTCTCTTTTTGCAACCGGGGACCCGTGTGACGTCATGTGTGACGTAGGTTGGTAATTCGTCTATAGGACCTGAACAGCACTTGATAATTACAGGCAGGTGTGTTTGATATGGGTTGCAACTGAAATCTGCAGGAAGGTAGATCTCCAAGAACAGGGTTGAGCACCCCTGCTGTAAAGTAACAAATAACAAATACTCAAATAATTGTGAGTAGTTTTGCTAAATGTTGTACTCTAAATTGTGCTTTACTACATTGTTTAAGTTCAAGTTACTTTTACTTGAGTACATTATGTATGAGTATTTTTACTGCACTATTTCCCTTCAACCTTCAGTTACTCCTTTATATGTTTTTTTGTTCTTGTCTACAATGATTGATTCAGTGGAATAATCAGAACCGTGATTTCCATTCAATCAAATAGCTAATTGAAAAATGACATTAGACATATCAACCTCAAGACATGGACGCTTAATAAATGCAGCAAACATGAACAGTGTGGAAGCATTAAAAGTGTTTAAGATGATGCAAAATCGTTACACAGAACAACCGAGAGACTGTTTAGACTGCATGTCAATGATGAGAAGATGAAGGATGCCCACTGTATGATGGCTGAAATCACCAAATGACCTTAAACAATAACTAAATGCACTACAGAATGTTACGTTTTCAAACACATGCACAAATTGCATGTACAGTGCTCAGCATAATTGAGTACACCCCATATTGAAAATGAATATTTGTATCCATTTCTCAGTGAATATAGGCAATGTATTTTGGTGCATTTAAACAAAACAGATTTATTAAACAGATATATTTATTAACATAATATTTTACTCACCAAACATATTTAGAAATTGAAAGATAATACAATTAAATTCAAGCAAAATATTGCAAAAAAAAAAAAATTAAATCTACAAAATTTTTAACTAAATTTTTAGCTTTTTTTGATTCTCTTGATTTTTCCTCTTTTTTTAAATTTGTATTTAATATTTTTCTATAACATATAAATTTTGGGTGTACTAGTTTTTGGACCGTTATTTTGTTAGATAAGCTCCAGGTTTGGCTTCAATACTGCCTAATCTAATGTATATGCACAAATATAATATTGTATAGCTTCCTATTAAAAATATGAATTGAAAAGAGAGATTTGTGAGGGCTGTACTTATATATGCTGAGCACTGTATTCTGTCAGTGCTGCACGAGTTTGGTTTGTAGCACCAATTGCTGGACCCTTTAGTCATAGTTTAAAGTGCATAACATGAATGTTAATATCAACACAGCTACATGTTTTCCCCTCAGGTAACACAGATTTCGCTCTATTTAAATACATCAATCTGTTTTGTAGTCTGCTTAGAGGTGGATGTGTTGATGTAATGTATTCTCACATTAAATTAACATATTTTTTATTTATAGTCCATGGACATACTCTAACTTAAACACTCCAAAAAGGAAATTGCACTGACATAATTAAGATGCACTAATTTTCAGAGTGTGTTACTAACTAGTCACTAAGCAGTCACTAAATACTTTTAGAATGGCCACGTTTTACTTATAATTGTAATACTTTTACTCTACTTATACTATATTTTTTGACAACTAATTGTACTTTTATTTGAGTACGATATTTCAGTACTCTTTACACCACTGGTTGAGATGCAAGACATGATTGTTTTATTTAGTCAAGCACCATATTGGATCTTTGCAGATTTCTGATATGCCAATATTTTTCATCTCATGTTGCCCAATAAGTAGGTGAAATTAGACAATGAGGGAAGGGTTTGTACACTCAAAAAATGATTACTGCTGCTTGTTTAAACTATCTGTTTAAAACGAGCTGAAACAACTAAATTCTTGTCATTTCTTTGGCCAATTTATTTGTTTTATATTCAGTCCACTTAAATTTGTAAACCATTAACCATTGACCAGTTAACTTAAGAGTTTTGTGTTGGGACAACATGATGGAATTGTGTTGGTCCAACTACCTGGTTAGGGTATTTGTAGTTCCCAGCATGCTTTGCATAGGATTGAATTAAGAGAAGTTAATGTTGACAATAAAAGTAATCTTAGGTGTTTAAAGTTAATAAAAAGACTTGTTAGAGTTTAATCTTTACTTTAGTTTGAAGATTTAGAAGATTTTCATGTAATGTTTTGAGTTTTGAGATTACCATCTTTGGGTGTTGGCAGCTTAATTAGCAAAAATGCAGTTTGCTGCTTTGCTCAGTGAGCAATAAATGGAGTTCTAAGATCATTCTCAATCAACTGTATATGTAACTAATGAAACATGACTAAAAATGGCTCTTTTAGTTTATGTAGGATAACTTTAAATAAAAGGGACTTCAAAATGTGCGAAATATAATAGACATACATGATATTATCAGACCTTTGCGTTTAAGTTAAATAAAAATACAAATGTATTTAAACTTTTATGTGATAAAAATCATGGTAGACCAACTGCATTTAATTGTGAAAATAGTTGTGTAAATTGTGTAAATAGTTTTTTTTTTTTTTTTAAGTTGGTGCTAAACAAATTTATTGGATGGAAATCCTGCACTCAATAAATTGAGTTAATCCAATAAGTTTTTTTTTTGAGTGTAGAACTATAGCAACAAATCTTCAGATTTTATGGTATTTCTTGTTTATGTTCTTGTTTTGGTAGTCTGTCTCAATCACACACATGACAAAAGACTATTATTGGCTGAGAAGCAATGTGTGGTTTTACTTGACATCACAAAAATACAGTATGTAAAAATGTATTGCATAGTATGAAACGGTGGCTATAGCAACTGATCATTTAGCTCTTCTCATCCTCCATTTACAGCATAAACACTCACTCAAGTGCACTCTCTCTACTCCTTCACATTGACCTCAAACAAATGGGTTTAATCCATTAAGATCCAAAATAAAATGTCATTATAATTGCCCAGCCAAAAGAAAAAAGCTAAATGTTTAATGCCTTGCTCAAGTTTCTAATAACACAAGTTTTGGTAACACCAGTGCCAAAGACAATTATCAGAATATCAAATGATATCCAGATGTGGATGAAAATATGAATACAAATTTGACTGATTGTATGAGAAAATACAGTGCTCACTGCTCAGCATAATTGAGTACACCACATTTTGAAAATGAATATTTGTATCCATTTCTCAGTAAATATAGGCAATGTGTTTTGGTGCATTTAAACAAATCAGATTTATTAAACAAATATATTTATTAAAATAATATTTTAGTCACCAAACATATTTAGAAATTGAAAAATATTAAAGCAAAATATTGCAAAAAAAATTACAACCTACAAAATTTCAACTAAATTTTTCATTTTTTTGCTTCTCTTGATTTTTCCTCTTTTTTTTATTTGTATTTAATATTTTTCTATGACATACATTTTAAGTTTTCTAGCTTTTGGACCATTATCGTAAGTTATTTTGTTAGGTAAGCTCTAGATTTGGCTTCAGTACTGACTAATCTAAAGTATATGCACAAATATAGTATTGTATAGCTTCCTATTAAAAATATGAATTTAAAAGATAGATTTGTGAGGGCTGTACTTAGATATGCTAAGCACTGTAGTTGTAGTCAGCACTGTAGTTGTAGTCAGCACTGTAGTTGTAGTCAGTTATATTTCCACTGCCATGGAAACACACATCAAAGGAAACTAATGATAAGTACAGTAAACAAGCTGTACTGGCTAGAAGAGCAATAATAAACCAAAAAAAAATGTCTCACCTTGGCAATTTTTATGAAGTGACCCAATATCTCAGCTCGTATTTTCAGGGTCTGAGCTGTCAATATCTCCCTCACTGCCCAGAAACTGACCTATGAGAAGAAAAGGTCAAATGTAAACTGAGATGCACAACCCATAAGTAGCATTTCATATTTGAAGCACACAGTAGATCTCAGATTTATTACAGTATGTTCAAACTATTACACACTCATAAAAAATTACAGATTAATTAGAGAGAGGGAAATCAAGAAACCTTAAATCATTATGAAATTACTGTAAATACACAATTTTACAAGCTTCAAAAGACCGAAAACTCTTTGGAATGAAACTTTGCATTAAAACAGAATCTCCTTTTCTTTCCCTTTATTCATTCTGGAAATAACTGGAATTTGCTTTTGTTGATGATGACATTAAAAAGACTCAAATGGCAAATGTAATTGCAGAGCTCAAATGGCTGCTTATATTAATGTTCCAAGACATTTAAGCTTTGCCAAAACGAAATGCCATGTAAATAAAAATGATATTCATTTCTACAAACCTTACTGACCTTCAGAATGATGTATTTATAGACATATTTTCCAGCGGGAATAAAGAAAGTGTTGTGCATTAACAGTAAGTGTGTGTGAATCAATGAATTTATCAGAGCATTACACTGTGTGAGTGCATGTGTGTGGCA
This sequence comes from Danio kyathit, assembly GCA_903798195.1. Taxonomy (NCBI): domain Eukaryota; kingdom Metazoa; phylum Chordata; class Actinopteri; order Cypriniformes; family Danionidae; genus Danio; species Danio kyathit. The sequence goes on from LR812526.1 coordinate 41,199,061, forward strand.
TTCAACAGAGAGGACACAGCCATTCCAGCCATTGCCTCTGAATACTAACCTAAAAATATAATGTTTTTTTTTTTTTTTTTTTTATAAAATTCTAAACTTCACAATATTATCAAAAACACATATAACATATCTAATACATCATAATTACAAATAATGAAAAACACAGCATAACAAGAGAGTGCACTTCAATAAATGATAAGGAAAAAACTAAACAAAAAAAGAAAACAAGCTTACTGAAAAACACGCCTCATCCTACATTTTTGCAATACACAAAATACATTGCTCCGCGTACATTTTACTTCAGATGACAAATCCACTAAAGGGCACTATCTACATTTTTGCAAATTTGGAATGCTTACTTAGGGTACATTTTGTTGTTAACTAGACTTAAGTGCCAACCCAAGTGCTCTACATCACAAGTACAACACCCTACAAAGTAAGCAAACTGACTATGCCAGTAAGGTTGTTCATATAGAGATAGACAGTTCATGCAAATTTATTAGATTACAAATCACAAAACACCAAAGTTGTTTGTGTGATTTATTCGGTGTCGTTAAAAAAAAAAAACCTGCATGAAAATAACCCTTTATTCGTCAATAATATGTCCCTGTAAATGTCACTAGTGTAAAAAGGAACAAAGGCTGTTGGCGTCACACTGCGGCAGTCATACAGCGTTCATTTTACCTAACTGCGGTCAAACGTATTTAAGTGAGTGTTTGTGGTTTCACAACAATTCAGGCTACAGCTTACATTATTTGATTTATTTCTGATGTTGCAAACGAACCTACATTTCGAACCCTAGCAACAGCATATGAATAAAACGAAAAATACTGTGCTGAAATTAACCTCTGATCAGCTTAATTTTACTTCTCATATCTCTGTTAACTGCCATTTCAGTTATTTCAACCTGCTATAATAGAAAACAAATAATACTTGAAATGATCAGTATTAGCTATATCTTATATTTACAATTTGTATACCCACATGCCAAAAAAACCAACAACAACACACACATACACTATACAACAGTTCTGTCTGGTTCTCGAATCTGATTGGCTGATAGCCATGCAATATTCTGCAATATCAAAACTGGTATAGCCTCTTCACTCTTGTGTATTACTCCGCCCACATAGAGTGACAGCAGATCAATAAACTCACTACAGTTTGACAAATATTGCAGCTGTTGGACAACAATGTCCTTTTGAGGCTTTTTTTTTTTTTGGCGAGAAAGTAGTGGTTTAGATTGCAACTATGCAGTTCATGTATAAGGATAGTGCCTATTTTAAATATTTATAATTTCAGAGACACAGCACACTGGCATCCATCAGCCTGCCATTGACATTGACCATCCACAACAGGGACCGCATAATAAGCTTAGAGGATAAAAACAGCGTAATTAACTACAGGGAGTGCAGAATTATTAGGCAAATGAGTATTTTGACCACATCATCCTCTTTATGCATGTTGTCTTACTCCAAGCTGTATAGGCTTGAAAGCCTACCACCAATTAAGCATATTAGGTGATGTGCATCTCTGTAATGAGAAGGGGTGTGGTCTAATGACATCAAAACCCTATATCAGGTGTGCATAATTATTAGGCAACTTCCTTTCCTTTGGCAAAATTGGTCAAACGAAGGACTTGACAGGCTTCGAAAAGTCAAAAATAGTAAGATATCTTGCAGAGGGATGCAGCACTCTTAAAATTGCCAAGCTTCTGAAGCGTGATCATCGAACAATCAAGCGTTTCATTCAAAATAGTCAACAGGGTCGCAAAAAGCGTGTGGAAAAACCAAGGCACAAAATAACTGCCATGAACTGAGAAAAGTCAAGCGTGCAGCTGCCAAGATGCCACTTGCCACCAGTTTTGCCATATTTCAGAGCTGCAACACCACTGGAGTGCCCAAAAGCACAAGGTGTGCAATACTCAGAGACATGGCCAAGGTAAGAAAGGCTGAAAAACGACCACCATGGAACAAGACACACAAGCTGAAACGTCAAGACTGGGCCAAGAAATATCTCAAGACTGATTTTTCTAAGGTTTTATGGACTGATGAAATGAGAGTGAGTCTTCATGGGCCTGTGGCTGGATCGGTAAAGGGCAGAGAGCTCCAGTCCGACTCAGACGCCAGCAAGGTGGAGGTGGAGTACTGGTTTGGGCTGGTATCATCAAAGATGAGCTTGTGGGGCCTTTTCGGGTTGAGGATGGAGTCAAGCTCAACTCCCAGTCCTACTGCCAGTTTCTGGAAGACACCTTCAAGCAGTGGTACAGGAAGAAGTCTGAATCCTTCAAGAAAAACATGATTTTCATGCAGGACAATGCTCCATCACATGCGTCCAAGTACTCCACAGCGTAGCTGGCAAGAAAGGGTCTAAAAGAAGAAAAACTAATGACATGGCCTCCTTGTTCACCTGATCTGAACCCCATAGAGAACCTGTGGTCCATCATCAAATGTGAGATTTACAAGGAGGGAAAACAGTACACCTCTCTGAAGTGTCTGGGATCTCCCAAATGCAACAGTGAAATACTGGGAAATCTCTGTAGACTGATGGCATTTCATGCCGTTCAACCTTATAATCATAAAATGTGAGCAAAACCACCTGTTCTGTCATCACTTTAGACATTACGCTAGAGAATCATTCAAATACTAGCTCTAAAGTGACGTTGGTGAAGTAGCAACTGTTTCTGCTGTGCTAACTTCAGCTGCAGATGTCAATAAACGGCGGAAGAAAGTAGTTCCTCATACAAAAGGATTTTTAAACTCTCTTGTTTGATTTTCTTTTTTATATACACGATTATGCCGTCGAACTGTTGTATAAATGCAATATCACACTTGTAGCAGTGCGATTTGGCTGTATATCGTCACTGGTGGGACACTAAGGCACTCAGCCTGTGGCTCCATGCCAACACATGCCTATGTCCTTAATTCATGCCAAAAGACTTCCATTCAAGTTACAGATAAAAAACACTGCAGAATCATAATGCTTGTAATAAATAATCTGAAAGTGTGGGGCAGTATGACGTACCTGGTTGAACCTCCTTGTGAAGGCCACAACATTGGGTGAAAGGCTGTGCTTCTCCTTCTTGTTCCATCCACAGCTCGCCAACTCCTAAACAAGCAAACAGTCAGTTTAACCTTTAAACAATGTTTTTAAAGTGCACTTTTTAAAGTTTCAAGTGACATTAAAATAGTCGTTTTTATCTACACTACTGTTTAAAACTCTGAGGTACTGAAATAATCTGTTAACAAGGCTACATTTAAATTTTAAAAAGACAAAAAATTTACTATATCAATTTATTTGTACTATTATTACAATCAAAATTAACCAATTTCAATGCTAATACATTTTAAAATGTGAATCATTCATGTGATGACAACAGTGCATTTTCAGCATTATTACTAAAGTCTTCACTGTCACATCCTTCAGAAATCATTCTAATTGAAACAAATGTGTGTGATATTGGCCTTCGTAAATGACAAAACTATTCCAGCCTTTCAATAACTTGTAGGATTTAGAAATTATTTATTAATGAAAATTATAGGAATATGAGAATAGAGAACAATGAATGCACACAACAAAAGAACACATCTGCTGTCTTCATCTCATTGACAGAGCAGCTCTATACGTGTCTTTATATGGTTCTAAGCCTCCTCAGATTCACAGAACTATGAGAGTACTAACACTTTTATAGTTTTGCGCAGACTAAGAGCAGATGGAAACATTCGGAGGCATTTCAGTTTCCACATGGACTGAATGGAGTGGAGTTTCCATGTGAATAAGCAGCTCAGTCTGGGTACACTACCTTACCAAAATATTTTAGGTCTGTTTGCGAAGTCATCACTTTAAGCCACACTTTTTGTTGGAACTGAACAGTCAGGGACTCAAGGACACAGACGTAGTGCAAAAGCCATTGTTTGGTTACTTACTACAAAAGCACTGTAAATATGACTGTATTTATTTATTTCTTATGATGTATATATACTTTCTTCCAGTTCTTGTAATTTCAGTGTTACAGTAAGTGGCACCTAAATCAGTACTCAACCCTAAGTGTGAGTGAAATAAAATGATCAGGGTCCTTAAAAACAACAACAAATCAGTCATAATTTGGAAACATATCCAGAGTAGACAATACAGCCAAGAACAGCTTAAGATTCAATCAACTATGTCTTATTTGACTATTTTTTATGGCTGGTCTGCCTGTCTGGTTTTGACTTTGAAAGATACAGCATGTTTTATAATCATTTTTATCTCAGAAGATGAAGGAAAACCTTGATTCTGCATGATAGAACTGCTTTAAAGCCTTTATACTTCACACATTATCTTTCATTCTGACTCCATCATTTCTATATAATGTCTGCAATGGAATACAACAGCACAGACAACTACTTCATGCAAAGAGAGACTGTCTGCTCACATTACTCACACAATACTAACAATTTAGCGGTTGTTATAGAACCAACGTACATCTGAAAGCTATTAATCCAGTTGCCCGTGTCAACTTCACGAACATCTCTTTTTAGAATCCGCAATAATCCCTGAAGCATGCAGATGAAATATTGATGAATGAACGTGTGTGCATGTGGTCAAACGCAAAAATGTACTTATACTAAAGTTTCCACAGGCCAATGAAACCTAGAGCTCAACAATAACAAGACCACTCTCGATGTCAAATATGTCAAGGTTGGAAAGACTGAGTGTAATGTACGAGCCCTGAATTAGTGGCTGGGAAGGTCAAACTCAGCATTTTTAAAATTAGCTCTTTTCCAGTGGGAACTCCTTCTGTAGGCAAATTAAATCAATGTGTTTCACACTCTAGTCTTCTACCTCGATAGATGTTTTGTTAAATTTCATAAAATCAATTAACTGAACAATTTATGAGTGCAGAAAGCTGCCACGATGCAAACATGTCTAAAGGAATGAGGGGAAGATTCATTTTGACATAAAACAAGTTCATACTCCACAAATCACATAATTTCCCTGAACACCAATTAAAGCACTTTAAGTCAAAAACTGACATTCTGTAGCAATAAAACCACTGGCAACCTGTTGAGTATGAGCAGATAAACATGACAGCGCTGTCAGCTGTACAGAAAACCCATTTTCACCCATGACTGAAGAGACTCCAGGGGGAGGAAGAAGTATTTGTAAATGTTTTGGAATGATAAATAGGTACAAGAGAGCCAAAATACACTAACTGTGCAGTCTAAAGGATACATTCCTCATTTAGGTGGATTTTAGATGATAAAACAACAGTAAATAAAACAATTAAAAAATAAACTAATATTATATATTAGATAATTTCCCTCTTTTTCCTTGGTGTAGTACTCAAGAAGCATGGTGGAGACATAAATAAATAATCTTAGTTCATTTTCTGAATTGTGCTGTTGCCACATCTTTCAAATCAAATCATTAAGCTTGTTGTCAAAATTAATAATATAAAAAACTAATTTAAACAAATCTCAAAAAGATGTATTTATATTTCTGCTGTCAAAGCTGTATTTTCAGCTTACTTATGTCTTCAGTGTCATATGATCCATCAGAAAGCAATTTAATATTTAAGAAATATTTAATCTTTTCAATCATGTTAAAAACGGTTGTGCTGATCCATGATAATAGGACTGGCCTGTCTGCAGTCCTGACCTGTCTTAAATAGAGAATGTGTGACACATTCTGAAGCACAAAATGCGCAAACGAAGACCTTGTACTGTTGCCCACCTTAAGACTTGTTTGCAGGAAGCATGGGACAAAATTACACATGAAACACTTCATCACGTGGTGCCTATATATATATATATATATATATATATATATATATATATATATATATATATATATATATATATATATATATATACACACACACACACACACACTCACCGGCCACTTTATTAGGTGCACTGGTACTGGGTTGGACCCCCTTTTGCCTTCAGAACTGCCTTAATCCTTCATGGCATAGATTTAACAAAGTACTGGAAATATTCCTTCAAGATTTTGGTCCATATTGACATGATAGCATTACGCAGTTGCTGCAGATTTGTTGGCTGTACATCCATGATGCAAATCTCCAGTTACATCACACCCCAAAGGTTATCTTGCTCTATTGGATTGAGGATCTGGTAACTGTGGAGGCCATTTGTCTACTGTAAACTCATTGTGATGTTCAAGAAACCAGTCTGTGATGATTTGCACTTTAATGACACAATGCACTTTTGACATGGCACGTTATCCTACTCCAAGTAGCCATCAGAAGATGGGTACACTGTGGTCATAAAGGGATAAACATGCTCAGTAACAATACTCAGGTAGGCTGTGACGTTGACATTATGCTCAAGTGGTACTAATGGGCCCAAAGTGTACCAAGATAATAACCCCACACCATTACACCACCATGACCAGCCTGAACCGCTGATACAAGGCAGAATGGGCCCATGCTTTCATGTTGTTGATGCCAAATTCTGACCCTACCATGCGAATGTCACAGCAGAAATCGAGACTTAAGGCTCGACATGTTGTGTGTTCAGAGATGCTCTTCTGCATACCTCAGTTGTAATGAGTGGTTATTTGAGTTACTGTTGCCTTTCTATCAGCTTGAACCATTCATTTATTTTCTTTTCGGCTTAGTCCATTTATTAATCCGGGGTCGCCACAGCGGAATGAACTGCCAACTTATCCAGCACAGGCATCCACTGAGTAAAACATGCTGGAATAGTTGGCGGTTTATTTCGCTGTGAAAACCTTTGGAATAGAGACTAAGCTGAAGGAAAATGAATGAATAAATGAACATTTTAAGGATTTAAATAAAAAATAATTATTATATGTAAATTTAAGGCATCTCTGGACTTTTTTAATACTCTATGAAAATACGTAATTCATTAAATAAATGAATAGAGACTGACTCTAAACCTTTGTATTCTATTTTATACTTAATTATATCAAATAAATGCTTGGTTACTGGCACGGTTATTGAGAAATTGTCAAAATGCTAATTATTAATATAGCTTTGTGGAAAAGAATAACAAATAATAAACCCGTGGCCTTTTAAAAGTGATCTACTGCGAAATATCTGTGGCTGTCAGTGAGAAATGATTCCAACATAAAGAGACTCAAATCCACACTGACTCATTAGTGCACACGGCTCCCAGAGATGATGTCATGCTAACTAAGAACCTCAAAAATGTAGATCAATGGGCATCATCACACTGTAATGACACTTACATCGATTACAGTAATTCACACTCAGAAAGAAGATCAAACGATCCTGACTAGCTCTTGTTCCAGTAAATGTTTTTTTTTTTAAAAAAAAGCAATGGCTCATTTCTCAGAAAAAGGCAACGGATTTATACCAAGGTGACCCTGAATGGAACCAAACGATTCCAGACATGGAGTGTTAGAAAATCAGAAAAAGAAAAGTAGCCCGTTTAGGACTAATTGTTAGGACTGGTTAGGACTAAAAGATTCCCAAACCGTTCTCTGCTTAAACGAGTCACCATCTTTGAGTAAACTGCCTGGAGAGACCTGAAAAATGCCTGGCTTATATTTCTTCCTAATAAAAGAGAGCATTGCTTTCTCACCATAATCATATTCGCCAAGCTGATTTCACCAAGTACATGTTCCTGGATTAACATCTACAGTATGTTGATCCTGAAATAACATTCCAATTAGCCAATCGGAATTAAGAGATTTGTTTATCATTTATGTTAAGTATAGGCTTACAGTTAGGTTTATGCACTTCTACAGTATTGTTATCCAGCTATTACTCTGATTTTGGGAATAATTTATGGTTTAGGGGTAGGGGATAGGTATGGATTACATTTTCGAACAAAAATGATGTTTCAGGATCAACACAGATGCTAATCCAGGGTTACATCATACTTGGCAAAATCATGATGTGCTAATCATATTAACCATAGGATGAGCTACATTACAATAGCTCATCTCTACTATGTCTATGACTTCTGTGTCCTCCAGGGAATTTGGTATTGATGAATTGGTAATTTGTAAATAACATCAAGTCCACTCAAGTAACTCCGGTCAGACAAGCAAAGATTTTCCCCCGGTTTCACAAACAAGGTTTAAGGCTAGTCAAGATTAAATTGCATGTTTGAGCTGTCTCAATTCTAAATAACTTGCAGTGAGATGTCTTAAAATACGTCAGTGTCATGTTTTTGTCTCCAGGTGCACACCAGTAATATATTTTTCTAAGGCTATTTTATAAATGTGGTTTAAATAGCCTAATTTATCTAAGGCCTAATCCTGGCTTAATCTAAGCGCTGTTTGTGAAACTGGGCCATTGTGTACTTTAGATAGTTATAGTAAATTTAAATAATGAAAATAGCTTCATAAATCAGACACATCATCTTATGAACACATCTCCAACTATACATCCTGGGTAAGTCCCAATCGTATGCTCAATTCTTTCCAACATAGCTGGAAAACCATTGATGTATGATGGCGTTCACCTGTGCCTGGTTTGCTTCTCATCTCATCGCATTTTACAGTATTAATTTTTATTTTTCAATATAGATTCTGTTATACTTAACTGTTAAATGTTTCCTGCATCAAGTTTTATTTATGTGCTGGTTTGTTTCCTTTGTTTGATGAATAAAATTTAATCAAATAACAAACAAATTAACCTCTCAAACTTGGCATGCAAAAATGCATCATGCTGACTAATATATAGTCACACCTAGGTATGGGACGATAACCGGTTTCAAGGTTTACCATGATTTGAAAAAGTCAAGGTTTTAAAACCTCAAAAAAAGATATCTGTGTTTTAAATGAAGACAGCAGATGTTAATAATTAATTTTAATTATTTAGCCTGAGATGTTTACTGTTCCAAAATATTATAAATGTTCTTAAAATAAAATGTATTTTGTTCAATGGGGGAAAAAGTTTTTTTTTTTTGTACCCAGACATTTAAAAAGAACATATTTTAGCGCAGTGATTACAGTAGTGACACTGTGAAACCGTGATATTTTTATCCAAGGTTATCATACCATCAGAAACTTATACCGGCTCATGCCTTGCCACACCCAAAATTATTTACACCCCTGTGGGTATAAATAATTTCGGGCTTGACCTTACATATGAGTAATATAATTATGAGTACATTTCGCATCTCCTAGATCAGTCTTTTATTATTAAAAATATATATATTATTATTTACACAAATTATATTTGTTTGTGTATTTAGGGGACAAACTGTCATAAAAACTCCCACTATACCTACAGTATGTTTGACTGTCTCTGCCTCTTGAATCATACATTCAGCCAGCTTAAATTATCATGAAATAATTACTGTGAATCTAATTTCTATTGTTTTTGTGTTTTTACTTTACTCTTATATAAACAATAGCATGAAACACTGTTACAGTATAATAGGCATGTGACTGGCTACAAACTCTGAAAGGGTTTGAGGTATGAAGTTATTCTCTCATAATTTTGTGCAAAATGTTTAGGATACACTAATATTAGATTGATCAACTCATTTTTTAACTCTAATGTTGTGTCATTTCAGTGAATGTCTCATTCACAATTTAAATACAATAATATGATGAAAATACATACAATTCTGTTTTAGACATTTGGTTCCTGGTTTGAGGTTAAGCGCAAAATTGAGCTAGAGCACAACATGGTGGAAAATGTCAACTCTGTAAGTGGTTTTGAAGTATCAAGTACGTGTAAAACAACAACTAGTAACAAAATCAAATGTTCCCTATCATATTTAAGCATTTTACATTAGTTTACATTAATAATGGATTCAGTTTATCGTAAATTACACATTTCTTGCATTCATTCCAGTTCAAGAAAAAATATGATTGGAAAATGCTTGAAATGTGGCAGCACGGTAGCTCAGTGGTTAGCACTGTCGCCTCACAGCAAGAAGGTTGCCGATTCGAGTCCCGGCTGGGCCAGTTGGCATTTCTGTGTGGAGTTTTCATGTTCTCCCTGTGTTCGCTTGGGTTTCCTCTGGGTGCTCCGGTTTTCCCCACAAGTCCAAAGACATGCGCTATAGGTGAATTGAATAAACTAAATTGGCCGTAGTTTATGAGTGTGTGTGCGTGTGTGAATCTGATGTATGAGTGTATGGATGCTTCCCAGTACTGGGTTGCAGCTGGAAGGGCATCCACTGTGTAAAACATATGCTGGAACAGTTGGCGGTTCATTCCGCCATAGCGACCTCTGATAGATTGCAGACTAAGCCAAAGAAAAATGAATTAATAAATGCTTGAAACGTAACCAAAATTCTGACCATCAACTTTTGATCACTGCAAGATTACAGAGAATGACTGTAAAACATATACAGGAACAGTTGGCGGTTCATTCCGCCATAGCGACCTCTAATAGGTCAGAGACTAAGGCGAAGGAAAATGAATTAATGAATGTAACCGCAATTTTGACCATCATCTTTTGACCACTGCAAAATTAAACAGGATGACTGTAAAACATATGCAGGAATAGTTGCCAGTTCATTCCGCCGTAGCGACCTCTGATAGATCAGAGACTAAGCTGAAGGAAAGTGAATAAATAAATGCTTGAAATTTAAGTGCAATTCTGACCATCATCTTTTGATCACTGGAAGATTACACAGAATGACTGTAAAACATATGCGGGAATAGTTGGCGGTTCATTCCGCTGTAGCGACCTCTGATAGATCAGAGACTAAGCCGAAGAAAAGTGAATGAATAAATGCTTGAAATATAAGTGCAATTCTGACCATCATCTTTTGACCACTGCAAAATTACACAGAATGACTAAAACATATGCGGGAATAGTTGGCGCTTCATTCCGCCGTAGCGACCTCTGATAGATCAAAGACTAAGCCGAAGAAAAGTGAATGAATAAATGCTTGAAATATAAGTGCAATTCTGACCATCATCTTCTATTCAATAAAAACTGGACCAAATCCAGTGTCATGACATGTCATCCTTTCATTTTACAGGAAAAAGGTAAATGTTGATAGAGGGTTAACTATTACAATACCTATTTTACAAACATACCTAGTGATTTCTCAAAAAGAGGGGAATAGTTGCCGGTTCATTCCGCCGTAGCGACCTCTTATAGATCAGAGACTAAGCCGAAGGAAAGTGAATTAATAAATGCTTGAAATTTAAGTGCAATTCTGACCATCATCTTTTGATCACTGGAAGATTACACAGAATGACTGTAAAACATATGCGGGAATAGTTGCCGGCTCATTCCGCCGTAGCGACCTCTAATAGGTCAGAGACTAAGCCGAAGGAAAGTGAATGAATAAATGCTTGAAACATAAGTGCAATTCTGACCATCATCTTTTGACCACTGCAAAATTACACAGAATGACTAAAACATATGCAGGAATAGTTGGCAGTTCATTCCGCCGTAGCGACCTCTGATAGATCAGAGACTAAGCCGAAGGAAAGTGAATGAATAAATGCTTGAAATATAAGTGCAATTCTGACCATCATCTTTTGATCACTGGAAGATTACACAGAATGACTGTAAAACATATACAGGAACAGTTGGCGGTTCATTCTGCCGTAGCAACCTCTGATAGATCGGAGAAAAAGCCGAAGGAAAGTGAATGAATAAATGCTTGAAATATAAGTGCAATTCTGACCATCATCTTTTGATCACTGGAAGATTACACAGAATGACTGTAAAACATATGCTGGAATAGTTGCCGGTTCATTCCGCCATAGCGACCTCTAAAAGGTCAGAGACTAAGCCGAAGGAAAGTATATTAATAAATGCTTGAAATTTAAGTGCAATTCTGACCACCATCTTTTGATCACTGGAAGATTACACAGAATGACTGTAAAACATATGCGGGAATAGTTGCCGGTTCATTCCGCCGTAGCGACCTCTAATAGGTCAGAGACAAAGCCGAAGGAAAGTGAATGAATAAATGCTTGAAATATAAGTGCAATTCTGACCATCATCTTTTGACCACTGCAAAATTACACAGAATGACTAAAACATATGCGGGAATAGTTGGCGGTTCATTCCGCTGTAGCGACCTCTGATAGATCAGAGACTAAGCCGAAGAAAAGTGAATGAATAAATGCTTGAAATATAAGTTCAATTCTGACCATCATCTTTTGACCACTGCAAAATTACACAGAATGACTAAAACATATGCGGGAATAGTTGGCGGTTCATTCCGCTGTAGCGACCTCTGATAGATCAGAGACTAAGCCGAAGGAAAGTGAATTAATAAATGCTTGAAATTTAAGTGCAATTCTGACCATCATCTTTTGATCACTGGATGATTACACAGAATGACTGTAAAACATATGCGGGAATAGTTGGCGGTTCATTCCGCTGTAGCGACCTCTGATAGATCAGAGACTAAGCTGAAGGAAAGTGAATAAATAAATGCTTGAAATTTAAGTGCAATTCTGACCATCATCTTTTGACCACTGCAAAATTACACAGAATGACTAAAACATATGCGGGAATAGTTGGCGGTTCATTCCACCGTAGCGACCTCTGATAGATCAGGGACTAAGCCGAAGGAAAGTGAATTAATAAATGCTTGAAATTTAAGTGCAATTCTGACCATCATCTTTTGATCACTGGAAGATTACACAGAATGACTGTAAAACATATGCGGGAATAGTTGCCGGTTCATTCCGCCGTAGCGACCTCTAATAGGTCAGAGACTAAGCCGAAGGAAAGTGAATGAATAAATGCTTGAAATATAAGTGCAATTCTGACCATCATCTTTTGATCACTGCAAGACTACACAGAATGACTAAGAACACATTTATTCTGGATAACAGCTCACCTACTAAATACTCAAATGTGAATAAAAATCACGCTGAAAACATTTACTCACAAAACCTGTAGTAAACTGTAGCATGCATTGGCTGATGTGTTTTCATTATCTGTGTAAAAACATCTCTCTGATCCTGGTCCAAGCCTATCATATCTGTTATGAGCGCCGTTCCATTGTCGTCTTCACATAAAATGTTAATTAAGGAAAGTACTGAGGGCTCGGTAACTCAGAGCAGAGGGTAAGCTCTGGTTAAAGTAATGGAAGAATGTGTAGTTTGATGCTGTGGGTACTGCGGTCTGAGTGTGTATGTGTGCCATTAAATGACTGCTGTAGTGCCACGTCACACTACGCTGGAGCACCAGAGCGCACATGAGATCAGTTCACAGCTGTGGCTCCATAAACAGAGGATGTGTATTTAGTTGCCATGGACAACGCTCTCACCTCAGGCTGGATCGCTTTGAACACAGGAGCATCCATCAAAGTGATCTGACTCTGCAAAATAAATGATATAGTGTCAAATGTTGTATTTCAAGTTTAAAAATGACACTTAAAAATAAACACTTTACCGTAATTTAATACTGTGCCAAACACGTGTGATTTTATTCCATAAAACCGAAAATTAGATACTTAAGAAAATCCAGGCTGCTCGATTCTATTCAATGAAAACTGGAGCAAATCCAGTGTCATGACATGTCATACTTTCAATTTAAAGGTAAATGTTGATAGTGGGTTAACTATTACACTGTGGTATTATAGAATGGGTCTTTATCTCATATAAGTGTCAAGCTTTGATTGTATTTTACAAACATACCTACTGATTTCTTAAAAAGAGTGAAACTTTTTTTACAGCGGAAAATGTTACATAAAGGACCTTTTTAAGTGATAAGTGGGTTTCTATAAATATAAAACGAGCCATATATAATGAATGGGTAATTAAAGGCTTCCCTTGAATTGACAGATTATATTTATGAGATGGAAATTTGACATTTCATAAGCATTGTGCACTTAAATTCAGAGAAACAGGCTGTCATAAATCAGTATAAAAATGATCTAATAATATATTCTGCCACAGTCTGAGAATATTTTATTTGACTTACATTATAACATAGTTGTAGTAGTATGTGGATATAACTAACTAGCAAATAGCTGTAAAAAATGCATATGAATCAAAAGTAACCCAAGTCTTCAGAAGAGACATAATCACTTACTATAAAAGATAAAAGTCAGTAAATTTGATCTTTTACAGCAAGTGAAGACTTGAATTAAATTATTTGATTCATCTTTTATATCAAACCATCACAGAGTGGAACAATTTTTTTATTTATTTAAATGGTCACACTTTATTTTGACGGTCCGTTTGTTAAATTTAAGTTACATTGCATTTACATGCCAACTAATTCTCATTAGATTAAAAGTAGACTGTTAGGTTGGGAATTAGGGTTAGTGTAAGTTGACATGTACTTGCAAGGCTTCTTATAGTCAGTTAAATGTCTGCTGAAGGAGCAGTATCAAGTTGAAGTCAGAATTATTCGCCCCCCTGTTTATTTTTTTTCCTCAATTTCTGTTTAACGAAGAGATTTTTTTCAACACATTTCTAAACATAATAGTTTTAATAACTCATCTCTAATAACTGATTTATTTTATCTTTGCCATGATGACAGTAAATAATATTTGACTAGATATTTTTCAAGACACTTCTATACAGCTTAAAGTGACATTTAAAGGCTTAACTAGGTTAATTAGGTTAACTAGGCAGGTTAGGGTAATTAGGCAAGTTATTGTATAACGATGGTTTTTGCTGTAGACTATCGAAAAAAATATAGCTTAAAGAGGCTAATAATTTTGTCCTTAAAATGGTGTTTAAAAAATTCAAAACTGCTTTTATTCTAGCCAAAATAAAATAAATAAGACTTTCACCAGAAGAAAAAATATTATCAGACATACTGTAAACATTTCCTTATTCTGTTAAACATCATTTGGCAAATATTTAAAAAAGAAAAATAAATTGAAAGGGGGGCTAATATATCTGACTTCAACTGTATATATCTTTGCCATGATGACAATAATTATTATTTGACTAGATGTTTTTCAAGACACTTCTATACAGCTTAAAGTGACATTTAAAGGGTTAACATGGTTAATTAGGTTAACTGGGCAGGTTAGGGGCTAATCATTTTGTCCTTAAAATGGTGTGTAAACAATTTAAAACTGCTTTTATTCTAGTCGAAATAAAACAAGAAGAAAATATTATCAGACATACTGTGAAAATTTCCTTGCTCTGTTAAACATAATTTGGGAAATATTTAAAAAAGAGAAAAAACATCAAAGGGGGGCTAATAATTCTGACATCAACTGTGTATATTTTGCACTGCAAATGAGGCTTTAATATCAAGGTTAAATATTTAAATTAACTTTAATTTAATGGTTAGCACTTATTGTGTATGTTAATAGTGTAAGAATTGTTTTATTCATTTAACGTATCCCCCATTTTGCAAAAAAATAAAAATACAAATCATCTGAGTGTCACGCTGGTATACAAAGAAGTCAGAGATGGTTATCTTTTCATTAAGTTTATTCAACGTAAATCACAAGAGGATATCACACAGTGCAGGGCAATGGAAGATCATCCGAGGAACACCTCACAAGTCTTCGCCTGGTAAACCTGGCGACAGTCAAGAATGGGTTAACAACCCTAGAACCTCCGTTGGTGGCAGAGGGCACAAAGTGCATGTAGGTGAATACAGATCTTCGGGTATGGTAGGATAATAAAGACACTTCCCTTTATCAGTGCGATGGTTACGAAGACTCAGAAGGAACATCCATGGAAGAAGAGAAGACGAGGGAGCTTAGGTGAAGACAACCATGAGACTTCAATACCGGACAATGAGTGAACGGAGGAGGTGAGTATTTATAGTGTCCGGGCTAATGATGAACAGGTGCAGATGGTTAGTAGTCAGGGGAAGGTTCTCGTGATTGGATGGGACTGGTGTGAGATGGTGAGACTGGATTGGGTGAGTGGGAACGAGCCGGGGATGTTACAGTACCCCCCCCTCCACGGGTGACTCCTGGCACCCTAGATCGACGGCGGGGACGGCCACGTCCTCGTGGAGCTGGACGACCGGGATGTCTCTGGTGGAATTCTTCGAGGAGAGATGGATCTAAGATGTCATCACGAGGGATCCAGGATCTCTCCTCGGGGCCAAAGCCCTCCCAGTCTACGAGGTACTGGAGCCGACCGTCCCGCCGCCAGGAGTTGAGGATTTCCTTGACCTGATAGATGTTATCGCTGATGACTTCCGTTTGGTCGGGAGGGGGGGGTGGTTCGGGTTCTGCAGAAGGAGGAGAAACAGGGTTAGTGTAGGGTTTGAGGAGGGAGACATGAAAGGATGATGAAATGCGGTACTGTGGTGGAAGGTTGAGACGGTAGGTGACAGGATTGATCTGGGAGTGGATGGTGAATGGTCCCAGGTAGCGGGGACTCAGCTTTCTGCAGGGCAGCCGGAGGCGGATGTCTCGGGTAGAGAGCCATACCTTATCTCCTGGTTGGTATATGGGATTAGGTAGACGGTGACGGTTGGCTTGATCGGTGTACCTCCGGACTGCCCGCTGAAGATGGACGTGAGCTGAGTCCCAGACCCTCTCGCTCTCCTGGAACCAGTGATCAACCGCGGGCACTTCTGATGCTTCCCCATTCCAGGGAAACAAGGATGGTTGGTAGCCTAGGACACATTGAAAAGGGGTTAGTCCGGTTGAGGATTGACGAAGAGAATTTTGTGCATACTCAGCCCACGGAAGATACTGGCTCCAGGTGTTTTGGTGGTTATTGCAATAAGAGCGTAAGAACCGGGAAATCTCTTGGATTTTACGCTCGGTCTGACCATTGGTTTGAGGATGATAGCCGGAAGACAGACTGATGGTGGTACCCAGAAGGTGAAAGAACGCCCGCCAGACCCTGGAGATGAACTGCGGACCCCTGTCCGACACGATGTCTTCGGGGAGACCATAGTTCCTGAAGACGTGATGGAACAGGGCCTCAGCTGTTTCAAGGGCTGTGGGAAGACCTTTGAGAGGTATTAATTTGCAGGATTTGGAAAACCGATCTACAACCACTAAAATAGTGGTGTATCCTTGAGAGGGGGGTAGATCGGTGGCAAAATCAACACCAAGGTGTGTCCAGGGTCGGCGGGGAATGGGCAACGGCTGCAGTTTTCCCTCAGGTAGATGGCGTGGAGTGGTAGTGATGGCACAGACCGAGCAACCCTTAACGTACTGGGTGACATCGTGGGCCATTTTAGGCCACCAATACCTTTCTCTGAGGAGCGAGAGGGTTCGCCTGCTGCCTGGGTGTCCTGAGCCGAGGGAGGTGTGTGTACTATCCAGGAGCGGTATGCGGTATCTTGTGGGTACATAGCACAGGCCTGGAGGAAGGCCAGGGGGAGCTGGTTCCTCTAAGGTGGCTAGACGAATATCCTCATCTATTTGCCACAGAATAGGAGCCACAAAGATCGAAGGAGGAAGAATGGATTCCGAGGAGTCGTTACGAGGATCAGGTGAGTGCAGTCTTGATAGAGCATCTGCTTTGACGTTTTTGTGACCAGGTCGATAGGTAATGTTGAAACTAAACCGGGCGAAGAAGAGAGACCAGCGAGCTTGGCGAGCATTCAGGCGTTTGGCATCTCGTATGTACTGGAGATTTTTGTGGTCAGTGATGACAGTGAAGGGATGTTGGGCTCCTTCAAGCCAGTGACGCCACTCTTCAAGTGCCAACTTGATGGCTAACAACTCACGGTCACCGATTCCGTAATTTTGTTCTGCTGATGTTAACTTCCTGGAATAGTACGCACAAGGATGGAGGGCTTTGGGTTCACCAGACCATTGGGAAAGTATAGCGCCTATTCCAGTGTCTGCGGCGTCTACCTCAACGATGAACGGGAGGTTGGGATTAGGATGACGTAAGATGGGTGCTGTGGTGAACTTCAACTTGAGCTGGTCAAAGGCACGGTACGTCTCAGGGGTCCAGGTTAGTACTCGTTTTCCTCCTTTGAGCAGGGAAGTGAGTGGAGATGACAGGACACTGTAGTTCTTAATAAACCGCCGATAGAAATTGGCGAATCCCAGAAAACGCTGGAGTTCTTTAATGGTTTTCGGGTATTCCCATTTTGACACAGCATCCACTTTGCACTGCTCCATACTCACTCCTTGTGGGGTGATGACATACCCTAGGAAGGATATCGTGGTTAGATGGAACTCACACTTTTCTGGTTTGAGGAATAAATGATTATGTCGTAAACGTTGGAGTACTTGTTTCACATGGCCCTGATGCTCTTCTAGATTACGGGAATGAATAAGGATATCATCAATATAGACAATGGTGAAGCGATGAAGAAAGTCTCTGAAGATCTCGTTCATGAAGCTTTGAAAGATGGATGGGCTATTTGCTAGTCCGTAGGGCATAACGAGGTACTCATAGTGGCCGGAGGGGGTAACAAAGGCCGTTTTCCACTCGTCCCCCTGGCGGATGCGGATGAGATTGTAAGCACTACGAAGGTCTAGTTTGCTGAACACTTTGGCTTCTCTTAGTTCTTCCAGGGCAGCTGGGACTAGAGGTAAAGGGTAAGCAAACTTGATGGTGGCGGCATTCAATACTCTATAATCGATGCAAGGTCTTAGTCCTCCATCTTTTTTAGCAACGAAAAAGAAGCTGGATGCGGCAGGAGATGTAGATGGTCTGATGAACCCGTGCTGGAGAGCTTCACTGATGTAATTGTGCATCGCCTCGTGCTCAGGACGGGATAGAGGATAAATCCTTCCGTGTGGTAACTTGGCGTCGGGCAGCAGGTCGATGCAGCAATCCCAGGACCGATGAGGGGGTAATTGGGTGGCTCGTTCCTTGCTGAAGACGTCCGAGTATTCGTGATATACCGATGGAATGGGATTGCTGGAGGGATGAGTGGCTTGTATGGCTGTGTTCTGCAGAGGCAATGAAGATGAATGACCAGTAGAGGGGGTAATATGACCATTGATTCTGCACTTGGATCCCCATTCGAGGATATCTCCAGTTTCCCAGTTAATGCTAGGTTGGTGCTGAATAAGCCATGGTCGTCCCAAGATGACATCCACATTTGCACGAGGAAGGATAAGAAGGGTGAGTTTCTCTTGATGGTTCCGATCCAGGCGAAGGGTGATTGGCTTAGTACGGCGATTAATTTTACCTTCTCCTAGCGGCGAGCTCTGGATTGTGGTGATGCGATACTGAACTTCATTTCTCACTGATGGAATGTTGTAACGGGAGATGAAGGTGGAGGATATGAAGTTCCCAGCGGCTCCAGAGTCCAACAGAACATGTACGGGAAAAGTTTGAGCTTGTATTACTAACTCTGCATCAATATGGGGTATGGTGGATACTGTGGGTGTGAGGATGACTTTACTCACCACGAGTCGAGGTGGACGGATGGGACAGGTGGCTATCAGGTGAGTAGATTCTCCACAGTAGAGGCAGAGCTGATGGCGAATACGCCGCTGGCGTTCCGTGGTGTCTAGCCGGTAGGAGTCAGTGACCATTGGTTCTTCAGGGTACTGCGTAATCGCGGGAGATTTGGACGGTAATGGAGAGTCATCAGATAGAGAAGAACAGGCAGATAAGTGTTGACACACACTAATGGTTTTTTTGATGAAGGATTCAAGGTTAGCATTGTCATCGTAAATGACCATCTGTTTACGGAGGGAGGGTTTCAATCCTTTACGGTATGCAGCCAGAAGCGCCACGGGGTTCCACCCGCTGCTGGCTGCAAGTGTCCGAAACTGTAAAGTATATTCATGAATTGACATCTTTCCTTGGGAAAGGTTCATGAGTTCGTCCTGCACTGATAAAGGGGTAAGTGGAACTGAAAATACCTCCTTAAAGTGGGTGACGAAGGATTGGATGGTGGTTATCACTGGGCTGCGAGTACTCCACAATGCATCTGCCCATTGCAAGGCTCGACCTGAGAGAAGGGAAATAATAAATGTAACTTTGGAAAGTTCGTTAGGGAATTGCACAGGGTTGGCTTCAATATATAGAGAACATTGTAGTAAAAACCCATTGCAGGTGCTAGGGTCCCCAGAATAACTTGTTGGTCGAGCTAGTGGAGTACTCGGCGTCACCACCAGGTTGGAGCTAGCGCTCATGGATGCGGAAGGCAACTCACTTCCGGGTAGCGTGGCGTTAGCTTCCATGTTGTTGTTTGTAGGTCCGGTATTCTGCCACGCTGGTATACAAAGAAGTCAGAGATGGTTATCTTTTCATTAAGTTTATTCAACGTAAATCACAAGAGGATATCACACAGTGCAGGGCAATGGAAGATCATCCGAGGAACACCTCACAAGTCTTCGCCTGGTAAACCTGGCGACAGTCAAGAATGGGTTAACAACCCTAGAACCTCCGTTGGTGGCAGAGGGCACAAAGTGCATGTAGGTGAATACAGATCTTCGGGTATGGTAGGATAATAAAGACACTTCCCTTTATCAGTGCGATGGTTACGAAGACTCAGAAGGAACATCCATGGAAGAAGAGAAGACGAGGGAGCTTAGGTGAAGACAACCATGAGACTTCAATACCGGACAATGAGTGAACGGAGGAGGTGAGTATTTATAGTGTCCGGGCTAATGATGAACAGGTGCAGATGGTTAGTAGTCAGGGGAAGGTTCTCGTGATTGGATGGGACTGGTGTGAGATGGTGAGACTGGATTGGGTGAGTGGGAACGAGCCGGGGATGTTACACTGAGAGTCAAAACATTCACTGTTTGATGAATACTAATAAAATGCAGTTAGAATTACCCTATAATTCAGGTTATTCAAGCTAAATAAATATCTGTCTATGTTATTAATTAGTAGTAATGGTAGTATAGTAGTAGTAGTAATATAAAAATAATATACATGTAGATAAATAACTTTACAAATGACCACTAATTTAATATTGATTTTTCAACAGATAATAGAAGTTTTAATTTTTTTTGCACCTAAGTTTTGTTATACAGCTGTGCAATAACAAAATATACTGATTCTGGAATGAATGGTCTGAGTTAGTGAATTAATGATTCATTCATAAGCCTGTCAACTTGATTCATTTCTAACAGAGTCAGTGATTTTGAAAGAACTGTTTCAATGAATAATTTAGTGAATCACTCGGTAAAACAGGGACTTGCCACCCCCTGCTGGCTGTTTTTGCTTCATATTAACTCATGGCAGACCTAAACCACCCATGGTTTATTTATTTATTTATTTATTGCCACATCAACAACTTATGGCTATTTCATGGCAAAATGGATATACATAAAAATACTACATGATAAAAACAAATTCGAAACCAGCTATGGTACCAGCATAAAAATACACTCTGTGAAATATTGTTTAATTATCACAAGTAAAATTAAATAATAAGTAAATAAAGTAAAATAAAAAAATATTAAAACGCTGTAAATAAATGCCAACAATCAAATAACGGAAAATAAAATGTTAAAATGTCATTTTTATGTCAACTTAACCCAGTGCTTAATTTGAGCTAGATCTTGTCGGATCCTTAATGTCAGATATTCGTGTTTTTCATATTTCATATTTGTGTTCCAGTATTTATTTTAACTGATCTGACACTAACTTTTGCGTGGTGAATACCTGCATGTGTGTGTGTGTGTGTGTGAGAGAGAGAGAAAGCGAATGTAAATGAGTCAGAGTGAAAAACAACAAGCAAAGCTGTGTTAATGTGTGTGCGTTTTCTTATGTTTACAATCACTCTCATTGGTTGGTGATTATTGTTTGTGTCGCAGTGAGCAGTGAAAATAAATAATGGCATAGTGGCCTACATAATATTTGTATTTTCAAAATGACAGAGGCAGTTGAGCATAAATTATTTTTTTCAAAACCATATGTAAATCTGATAATGAGTCTGATCAAAAGAAATCTCGAGAAGATAAAACTGCGCGAATGGATCAAGAAAGCGGGAGACAGAAGCAAAGCGATCTCGAGTCAGCCAGAAAACATGACAGAAGAGGTAACTGTGGGCTCCTCTTGAAGATTAGACTGAGAATGTCATTTTCGCTTGGCACATAGTAGTGAGCTGAATGTCAGTGTTGTTAGTAAAGTGGATATTGATGTTTCATATGATTTATGTTTGTAGCTACATGTTTGTTTGTTTGTTTTTTACCCATTGTTGACCCATAACATTATATTGCACAAAATAATTAAAGACTTTTTTTTTTGTATTAACCGTTTAGTAATGTCATGTTCCGGAAATACTGAAATTGTGTGGCGGACGTCGGTCACGGTAACTTTTATTCCTGGTTTTGTTCCGGAAATTATCTATATAAAAATTAAGCACTGACTTAACCTCAAGCCAAGTGAATTTTAAGTCAAATTTAAAATGCTAAATTTAACCTCAAAGTGAAAGATCTCAAGTTTGAGGTTTCCATTAACTAATAAACTGTACCTCTAAAATCTACTCTAAACGCTAATAAAATGCGTTGTTATTAAACTTTGTTTTGTATTTAGATGTGAAGAGGTAAGGACTAGAACATTTATTGTATAAACTTACAGCAAACTCCTCAGGTGTCACTTTAAGCATGTCAAACACCACCGCGTCAAAGCTCTTTGCAGAGTCCAAGCTCCGTCCATCCAGGGACTCTGAACTACTGCTGTCCTGCAGGCCCAGGAGAAAGACTGTTAGGCAGGAAACAAAGTGGAAAAAAAACTGGACATAACATCAAAGATGATGTTTCATACTCCTATAAAATCCATATGGACATAGAGCCATGGCCAGTTGCACTCTTCCTGTGGACATTTAATCAGTTTAATTACCAATGTCTTTTTGAATTATTTCATTCAATATCATTATTCAGCCCAGATGGTAAACGAGGATCAGAATGCAGCCACATCACTTTATGAACAGGCAGTGTGCCAGTTCAGCCCATATTAGAATAAAAGCCAGACAAAAATAGACCACATAACAAAAGCCCATGAAGGAAAGATACAGTCAGAACTGTTTCTCCTCAGCAAATTATCCTGACAGATCCACTTTGAAGTTTCCCAATTCCATCCAGTGTAATATCCGCATTGATGAGAAATCTCAGTCTTATCTTCTCAGTGTCTTATCTGCTCTGTGGGCGTCCTTAATTGCTGGAAGATTTGTTCATGGCCTCATTTCAGGCGATTACCATTCAAAATGTAATTCTACCATTCAAACGCGAAGCTGATCATGTCAGAATGGACTAAAATCTCTGACAAATGTTTCCAACATCTTGTTGAATCTTTTTTAATGGTGTACTTAAAGTAGTTGGTGAATGTACAGCGGAGATCAAAATTAGAGAACATTTCATAAACACTTGATATTTTCATAAATTGTGCAATCTTTATTTGTAACAACACCATGCTTGTCGAACAATATACAGGGCATCAACTAGTCTAACATTACTAGTCCCTCAGGAACATCACTAGTCTCTCACAGACCTCACTAGTCCCTCACACATCACTAGTCCCCAACAGACATCTCTAGTAGGGCAGAACGATGCTGGAAAAATCTAACATTGCAATTTTATTGTGCGATATACGTACTGCGATATGAATATGATTTCATCAGTTGAATAACTGTTTGGAAAGAGTGCATAATTTTAGATTGATTGGGATGTTTGTGTAGGGGAGTGCATAAAATATAATAAACAATCTACAAGCATAGATTCAATAAAGAAAAATAAACAAATACAATAAACAGTGTCTTATTGTTTTCAGAGGAGTCGAAATGTATTCAGGTATACAGCGATTGAATAATTACACTGTAAAAAATGGTTGTGATTTCAACGGTAAAAAACTGTAAAAATGCTACAGTAAAAATATGTAACCTGGTTAACAGTATGTTTCCTTAATATATACGGCGAATAACCGTAAATTGACTTTCCCAGAAGTCCCTGCATGGCACATCACTTTTTATGCTTTTTGTTGACATTACTATGGATCTTTTTAGTTGTTTCCCCATCAGTAATGTATATTAGTGAGTTATGTTACATCTAATGTTGATAAACAATGTTTATTTCATGACTTTAATTTTATGCGTGTTACCATACTGGTGTTTAGTAGCTGTGTGAATGACACTGAGCACCTTCTATACACTGATACACTTTTCTGATTGTGGGAAAAGTTGTTTGTGATGAGCATTGGTTCATTATGTATGAACTTTCTCATCACCACCTGCATATGGCTGTGTTATCATGTATGTCTGTGTAACAAAAGATGTGTAGATGTTGCTAATTTAAAATACAGACATATTACCTCTATAAATTAATAAAATACGGTAGTTTACTGTAAAAATGAGAATTTACTTTTACGGTTTGTACCGTATTTTTTACGGTTAAACACTGGCAACCACAGCTGCCGTTTTTTTACCGTAAATTTTACGGATTTATTTTTTACAGTGTAAATCTAAAATAATACTGTTTTATAAACAAAATTAATCATTTATTTTTCAAAGTTACAAACAGTACAATTTCTTATGCCTGAATGTTTTTAAAAATCACAGAGTCACAGCCCTCAAAAAACTAAATGATAAATTATGTTCAATGATAATTATAATCCAGACTCAACATTGTTAACATAGTCTCTCACAGGACATCACTAGCCCCACAAAGATATCACTAGCCTCTCACAGGACATCACTAATCCCTCACAGACATCACTACTCCCTAATAGTTCCTTACAGACATCGCTAGTTCCTCACAGACAACACTAGTCCAACAAATATATCACTAGTCTCTCACAGGACATCACTAATCCCTAATAGTCCCTTACAGACATCACCAGTTCCTCACAGGACATAGTCCCTTAAAGACATCACTAGTCCCTAATAGTCCCTTACAGACATCACCAGTTCGTCACAGGACATAGTCCCTCACAGACATCACTAGTCTCTAATAGTCCCTTACAGACATCACCAGTTCCTCACAGACATCACTAGTCCATCAAATATATCACTAGTCTCTCACAGTACATCACTAGTCCCTCACAGATATCACTAGTCTCTCACAGGACATCACTAGTCCCTCACAGATATCACTAGTCTCTCACAGGACATCACTAGTCTCTGACAGACATCACTAGTCACTAATAGTCCCTTACAGACATCACTAGTTCCTCACAGACATCACTAACCCCTCAAAAATATCACTAGTCTCTAACAGGACATCACCAGTCTCTCACAAACATCACTAGTCCCTAATAGTCCCTTACAGACATCACTAGTTCCTCACAGACATCACTAACCCCTCAAAAATATCACTAGTCTCTAACAGGACATCACCAGTCTCTCACAAACATCACTAGTCCCTAATAGTCCCTTACAGACATCACTAGTCCCTTACAGACATCACTAGTTCCTCACAGAAATCACTAACCCCTCAAAAATATCACTAGTCTCTAACAGGACATCACCAGTCTCTCACAAACATCACTAGTCCCTAATAGTCCCTTACAGACATCACTAGTTCCTCACAGACATCACTAGTGCATTAAATATATCACTAGTCTCTCACAGGACATCACTAGCCCCTCAATGATATCACTAGTCTCTCACAGGACATCAAAAGTTCCTCACAGACATCACTAGCCCATCAAATAGATTACTAGTCTCTCGCAGGACATCACTAGCCCATCACAGAGATCACTAGTCTCTAACAGGACATCACTAGTCCCTCACAGACATCATTACTCAATAATAGTTCTTTACAGACATCACTAGTTCCTCACAGACATCACTAGTCCATCAAATATATCACTAGTCTCTCACAGGACATCACTAGTCCTTCACAGACATCACTAGTCCCTAATAGTCCCTTACAGATATCACCAGTTCCTCACAGACATCACTAGTCCATCAAATATATTACTAGTCTCTCACAGGACATTACTAGTCCCTCAAAGATATCACTAGTCTCCCACAGGACATCACTAGTCCCTCACAAACATCACTAGTCCCTAATAGTCCCTTACAGACATCACTAGTTCCTCACAGACATCACTAGTCCTTTAAATATATCACTAATCCCTCACAGACATCACTAGCCCCTCAAAGATATCACTAGACTCTCACAGGACATCACTAGTCCCTCATAGACATCATTACTCACTAATAGTCCTTTACAAACATCACTAGTTCCCCACAGACATCACTAGTCCATCAAAGATATAACTAGTCTCTCACAGACATCACTACTCCCTAATAGTCCCTTACAGACATCACTAGTTCCTCACAGACAAAACTAGTCCATCAAGTATATCACTAGTCTCTCACAGGACATCACTAGCCCCACAAATATATCACTAGTCTCTAACAGGACATCACTAGTCCCTTACAGACATCACTAGCCTCTAATAGTCCCATTCAGACATCACCAGTTCCTCACAGAACCTCACTAGTCCCTGAGAGACATCACTAGTCCCTTATAGTCCCTTACATACATCACTAGTTCCTCACAGACATCACTAGTCCATCAAATATATCACTTGTCTCTCACAGGACATCACTAATCCCTCACAGACATCACTAGTCCCTATTAGTCCCTTACAGACATCATCAGTTCCTCACAGACAACACCAGTCCATCAAATATGTCACTAGTCTCTCACAGGACATCACTAGTCCCTAATAGTCCCTTACAAACATCACTAGTTCCTCACAGACAGCACTATTCCATCAAATATATCACTGGTCTCTCACAAGACATCACTAGCCCCTCAAAGATATCACTAGTCTCTAACAGGACATCTCTAGTTCCTCACAGACATCACTACTCCCTAATAGTCCCTTACAGACATCACTAGTTCCTCACAAACAACATTAGTCCATGAAATATATCACTAGCCTCTCACAGGACATCACTAGTCCCTTACAGACATCACTACTCCCTAATAGTCCAGCCCCTCAAACATATCACTAGTCCCTCAAAGACAGTGGTCTCAAACTCAATTCCTGGTGGGCAACAGCTCTGCATAGTTTAGCTCCAACCACATCCAACTCACACCTGGTTAATAGTCTCTAGTAGACTTGAATACCTTGATTAGTTGGATCAGCTGTGTTTGATTAGGTCACTAGTCTCTCACAGAACATTACCAGTCTCTGACAGACATCACTAGCCCCTCAAAGACATCCCTAATCCCTCACTGACATCACCAGTCTCTCTCTCAAAAAAAATAAATTTAAGTAAATTACTACCTGCCAACAAAATCAATTGGGGAAAATTATTTTGTGACCTTGTAAATGGAAAGCACTGTGACTGGATGCCACATTTACTGATTGTTTGGATGATTTCCAGTTCACACAGCATGACAATGACATTGTACTGTCTCACTAGAGCAGCGTCCTGTCAGTGTGCATTTGAACTGATTAGCAATGATGAGCAAACAAACTGCTGTTACTCTCATCTGTTTTCCCTCAGCAAGTCAATATCGTGATAACTAACACTGCATTCACTCCACTTTACTCAGTTCAAACTCAACAGCGCCCTCTCTCAGTATTTGAGCAAACACACAGTGCTAATTGAGTTGAGTTTACTGATTATCAGTTTTTTCTTACTGTATATTGATCCTGGCAATAGGAAAAAAAAATGTTGGCAATACACAACACAACACATTCCCATTCAAGAAATAAAAAAAAACTAAATGTAAAAATTTAATTGAATTAAATGTATTTTTTAAAACATTTTTAACAACGACTTACTGATCTTACAGATCTTTTGTGAGCCCTGCAATGAGGTATACAGTATGCACACAGACTTTTAATTTCAACCAGCCAGCATCAGTGCGTCCGGTGAACTGTCTTTCCATTATAAAATGGCCATGCTTAAGGTTCGATTTCTTTTTTTAAAATTAGTGATGTTCACTGCCTGATAGATACGATATAAAGTGGGTCTCAGACCGGACAAGAAGCACTGCATTAAATTCCATTTTGCCCCGCCATGTCTTTAAAATATGACAGTTTATTTTACCACAGTACCACATTAACAGCTAGCCTGCTGTTACTGGTGGCGCTAGCAATTACATGGCCTTTCATCTCATTTTACACTTGAACAACTAAATAAATGCTTAAGTCTATTTAACTGAATGTACTGTAATTACATTAATACACTGATGCTGTAAATGACCTTATAACATTTAAAATAGTCACATTAAGCTTTCAACGGAAGTTTTTCATTGGCTGAAAAACACTAGCTGTGCATATAGCCTATTGCTAATCAAAACAACATGTTGAAGCCATCTCTTCACATTAGTTTAGATATTTTTTATACAATCTCTTCTCATCTAACCAGTTTGCACTCAAAGTGATATTTAGCTCAATAGAAGATACTGTAGATACGTAAATAAAGATAGATGCAATAACCCGAGAGTTATATTTCATACCTGCTTTCAATTCTACTGTCATTTGCAATGCTTCTTGGGATTGTAGTTCTTTCCTTTATTAAAGCCACTAAGTTTATAGTCTCATATTTTCATATACTGACTTTCACATACTGCTTTGCTTCAATTAAAGCATGTAATGTTGTTATTCTATAACTTTATCAGTCTGGTTTTCATGAGAGCACCTGGAGATTTGCTTTTGTGCTGCTAACCTTGCACATACAGTAATGTGATCCAATAGATATAACTACTTAAAGAGTAAATAAATCAAATAATAATAATAATAATGATAATAATAATAATGAATTCATTCATCCATTTATTTTCCTTCAGCTTAGTCCCTTTATTAATCAGGGGTCGCCACAGCGGAATGAACCACCAGCTTATCTAGCATATGTTTTACACAGCGGATGCCCTTCCAGCTGCAACCCAGTACTGGGAAACACACATACACTCTCATATGCACACACTCACACACTACGGCCAATTTAGTTTATTCAATTCACCTATAGAGCCTGTCTTTGGACCGTGGGGGAAACCGAAGCACCTGGAAGAAACCCACGCAAACACGGGGAGAACATGCAAACTCCACACAGAAATGCCAACTGACCCAGACTGAGCCACCGTGTCGCCCAATAATAATAATAATAATACAGCATGACAATACTACTCTACTATAAAAAAAATACAGTTTAAGTGTATTTTAAAATACAATTTATATGCATGTAAGATGTGCTATTTATTCTTTCTTTTATGTTTTGAATGAAATTTCTTAAAATAAGCAAGCTGTATTTTGGTAGGACGCCAGCAAGCAACTATTTGTGGTTGTTTTTAGTTTTTTTTTTTTTTATAATAATAAAAAAATACGGCTAGATTCACAAGTAATTTAAGTGTAATATATTTGCCTTTTGCCCTGGAATCAACAGAGCATAACAAAAAAAATGTATACTTCAGTGTGGATGGACATCTTACACAGTATCTACAGTAGGTCAATCTAAAAAAGTGAAAATGTATTAACAACATACACAAAACAAGCGGCCTAAAATGATTTACATTCATTTACCCAGCACAAATAATTTATTATTTTTATGATTTGTTTATTATTTCAGTCATACATATGCATCTGTACCTAATGTGCATCCCAGTCTAGTTTTTATTCATCACTAGCTCTTTGTTGTCAGTATTACAGGGCCCTCAGAACACAGATATCAGGGCCCTAAAAAGAACACAGATATGAGGACCCTCAAAACACAAATATCAGGGCCCTTAGAAGAACAGATATGAGGGCCCTTAGAACATAAACATTATATAAATTATATATAAACGCTGTTATATATTTGTTGAGTACCTGTGTGTTGCGAGAGGTGATGCTGACGCTGGCAGGGAGTCCATTCCTCCTGTACATGCTCTCAGTCAGAAGAGAAGACCCAGATCACAGCCAACCTCAGCTGCTCACTGCCACACACAACCTCTCAGCCATCCCTAAAACACACATGCACACATACATTTCACATTATTTTATGAAATATTATAAAATATTTAGATTTTACAATTAAATTGAAATTATTATTATTTTATATCACCATACTGTAATTATGGCTTAACACTTTATTGTATGAACTACAGTATTATTATGAGCAATGCATAATATAGCCAGTAGAGGGAGGTGTACGCCATAAAGGCAGCCTTTTTCCGCCCTCAGCATGACTCCTGCATCTGCCCTACTTTCATCCAGCCAGCCATTTCATCTTAAAATGAGTCATGTCATATACACATCATAAGGAGCATATCAAAGTGTACATAAGGAGCAATGAATAAAATAACAATATCAATAAACCGTAAAAAGAAGCAGCAGTAACAAAATGACAACAATAAAATAATACAATCATATTATAATAATACAGTAATCATGAATCTGATACTTTTGAATACTTTTTAGTGTATAGATTTGCATACCCATTTTGATTGGCCAGATCTTTCACATGGCTAATATCTGCATGGCGGTGCTGGTGAAGTCCATCCCAAGCAGCGGTTCTTTAGTGATACTGAAAAAAGAAAAAGAACGAAACTACGATGTATGATTACAAGCTCAATAAACTAAACATTTAAGATTACAACACAAAGCATTTATCAGGGAGTACTAACAAATCATCAAGGCTGATTTCTGTTCTTACATGAGTATATTTATTATACAGAAAAGAGAACTTAAATTAGTATAGGCAAAAACAACTTTTTTATTATTATTATTATTATTATTATTACAAATTTATGTATGTCAATGTACACTACCTGACAAAAGTCTTCTCGCCTATACAAGTTTTAGGAACAACAAATAATAACTTGACTTTTAACTGATTATTTGGTATCAGAAGTGGCTTATATGAAAGGCAAAGGCCTCTAGATTATGCTTATTTTACCAAAATATAATATGATCATGCTTTGATTTTTAATTATTTAATTACGACAGTAATGTCTGACTTTGCTTAGACAAAAGTCTTGTCACTTAACATAAATAATGTAGAGTATAGAATATAAAGTCATGATGCAGTGGAAAAAGAATTAATATTGTGTATGACTCCAATGAGCTTAGACGACTGCATCCATACATCTCTGCAATGACTCAAATAACTTATAAAGTCATCTGGAATGGCAAAGAAAGCATTCTTGCAGGACTCCCAGAGTTCCTCAAGATTCTTTGGATTCATTTTCAATGCCTCCTCCTTCATTTTACCCCAGACATGCTCAATAATGTTCATCTCTGGTGACTGGGCTGGCCAATCCTGGAGCACCTTGACCTTCTTTGCTTTCAGGAACTTTGATGTGGAGGCTGAAGTATGACAAGGAGCGCTATCCTGCTGAAGAATTTGCCCTCTCCTGTGGATTGTAATGTACATGTCCAGTAATGGGCAGCACAAATGTGTTGATACCTCAGGCTGTTGACATTGCCACCCACTCTGCAGATCTCTCGCACGCCCCCATACTGAATGTAACCCCAAACTATGATTTTTCCTTAACCAAACTTGACTGATTTCTGTGAGAATTTTGGGCCCATGTGGGTTCCAATAGGTCTTCTGCAGTATTTGTGATGATTGGGATGCAGTTCAACAGATGATTCATCAGAAAAATCTACCTTCTGCCACTTTTCCAAATGATCAACTAGATGTCAACTGGGATCACAGCTGGGATCAATGACAAGAATGTTGTCAGGTAGTGTATGTATGCAAGTCACAACTGCAAGCATGGATAAAACACTGTACTACACAGCTAAATGGAGCAGCTAGAGGTATGGATACTGTTTACCTGAGAGCCGTAGCAGCATTTAACTAGTGTAATCAAGTGTGAAGGATTCAGTCAATACTCCTAACGCTCATGTTTGCTGCCCACAGGCAAGACTGCATTTGCTTATTTGGCTGTATTTGTCCATATGGCTTGCTCATGAATGCGTAATTGCATTAAAGCAGGCATACTTTAGTTTGGGTTCAAAATATTTATTCACGTTTTTGTGTTTTGAAATAGTTTTTTTATGTTCACCAACACACTATTTAAAAACTCATTCATTTTCCTTCGGTTTAGTCCCTTTATTAATCTGGGGTCGCCACAGCGGAATGAACCGCCAACTTATCAAGCATATGTTTTACACAGAAGATGCCCTACCAGTCGCAACCCAGTACTGGGAAACACCCATACACACTCATTCACACTCATACACTACAGCCAATTTAGTTTATTTAATTAATCTATACCGCATGTCTTTGGACTGTGGGGGAAACCGGAGCACCTAGAGGAAACCCACGCAAACATGGGGAGAACATGCAAACTCCACACAGAAATGCCAACTGATCCAGCTGGGACTTGAAACAGTGACCTTCTTGCTGTGAGGTGACAGTGCTAACCACTAAGCCACCGTGTCACCCACAATGTAAGATATTGTAACAAACTTAAATAACTATTGCATGTGTAAAATGTGATTCATTTCTGTGACTCAAGGCTGAATTCTTAAAGCATTACTCATCTTCGGGGTCACATGATGAAAATGATTATCATTTATAAAATTCATTACAGCTGTTTTATTGACCATTTTGACCATATTAATGCTTACAGATTCTTTTAATGAACATACAGTAGTTCAAAAGACAGAGCTGTTACAATCCATTGTACCACAGTAACCCCAGACACAAACTGTAACTACAACAAAACAAAACAATAAGATGGCATCAGCTAAGCAGTAACCTACAAAACATTTCGGACTGCTGATCGAAGTCAAACTGCCATGCAGGTAAGGTAAGATTCTTTATAAAATAAACAGTCAGTATATCACTAGATTTGTCTTGAAGAAGGTCAATTTTGAAATAAATAAATAAATACTATTGCATATACTATATCAAAATAATCTATATTAGTAACTAATCAGTTCATATATAATAAACAGATGTTATATAATGATTGAATGCGGGGAAAAAAGTTTTGATTGTTAAACTGATTTTACCATGATATTACTGTATATAACTCTTTATATTAATAAAGAGGAATATAATAAATACAATACAACAAATATATAATATATCAGAAATTAGAATATTGTTTTGAAGAACATGAGCATAAACAACACTAACCACACTGCAATTAACAAATTTATGACATGTCTTCAAATTTATAGTGCAAGGTGGATATATCTATTTAGTAGATTGATCTCTTCCATGATATCTCAAAAATAGACCAAATTTAAGAAACGTGCTTATTTATTACAAATTTTGATTATGCGATTTTAGATTCACAGAGGAGGTCTCTCACAGGGTGTTCGTGTGTGTGCATGTGTGTGTGCATGTGTGTGTGCATGTGTGTGTGTTTGTGACCCCCCATCAGTGATTCCCCAGGCTAAAGTCACATAATCTATTTTCGAGAAAAAGAGCTTCAAATTTGTATTGCTGTAATTTCTGTTTATTACAGTAAAGGACAGATTAAATATCAAAGGTTTGAGATACAATACTATATTTATATTTGATAAATACTGAAATTCTAATTAACGATTTTCAACACAGCGTTTCATTAATTTAAGATAAAAAATATATAATGTTTAGATAGGTTTGCTATCTAAATACTGAGAGCCATCTCTGGGTTTACGTTGGGTACTTGATTCTTCTCTATAATTTTTTTTTTTCACAGTTAGAGACCACAAAAAGATTGAAAACAATTTAATAGTGAGTCTCTAGAATGGCAGGTAAGCTGGCTTCCACTTCCTGTTAAGATGTTTCTGCTTCATTACTGGTTGATTTTGTTTTAAAGCTCAACATGTGTCAAGGTAACCTGCTTCTTTTAAATGAATTTAAGTGCGGATACACTGCAAAATAGGCGGTTCATTCCACTGTGATGACCCCTGATGAATCAGGGACTAACCGGAACGAAAATTAATGAATTGCCACCACAAAATAATTTGGTTAGATAGCATAGGCTACTGATGCTATGCTTTGATGAATTCCCTCTTGGACAGGTCAGCAGTTATGAAGCGTGAGGAACAGAAAGTAGATTGTTTAACAGCTAATATGATATAAATCTCTGTGAATAATTGCCCCAAGTTATGACATTTACGTCCTATAGCGGATTATTTTTGAGAGGACGATGAGAAAGACACATTACTGGACAAAGCTGGGGAGGAATTAGGAAAAGTTTTTCTCATTAGCTTTTTTTTGGTAAATACATATTTAACACAATTGTCTGCGTATACAGCAAATGTAATTTTAAAACATGAAAAAAATCTCTTTATTAAGATATCAAGGTTGTATTTTTACAGAATGTGAAATAATTTATTCTGTGTTGAACGATTTATTTACAAAACAAAGAAGCACAAAAAATTATTTAGCTGGGTTAGACATCGGACGACAACTGTTTTCAAGGCATACCGTGGTTTGGAAAAGTCAAGGTTTTAAAACTGCCAAAATTTTCTGTAATACCATTCCTACGGTACATGTACAATTCTTTATTAAGTTTTTATTTTTTTTTACGTTTTTTAGGACAACAGTAATTCCAGCAGAAAAGATATCCAAAAAAGCCTTTTTAACACGTAAAGAAATCTGTGTTTTTGAAACTAATGAAGACATCAGAAGTCAATCATTCATTTAAATTATTCAGCCTGACATGTTTACTGTTAATAATATTTAAAATGTTTCTGAAAATAATAATATATTGTGTTCAAAGGGGAAAAAGTTTTAGTTTTTTCCCCCAGACATTTAAAAAGAATATATTTTAGAGCAGTAACCACAATACCGTGAAACTGTGATATTTTTATCCAAGGTTATCATACCCTCAGAATCATATACCAGCCCATGCCTGAGCTGGGGTTTTTACAGAGGGAGTCTATACAGTATATACATGTTATTTATTTATTTATTAATTACTATTATTCCTTAGGAAATACAAATTATCTGTAAATAATCCTTCTCAACTGATTCTGACAGCTACATTGATTTTTTGTCTTATACACCATCATAAAGAAAGAGCTACAATTAAAAGCATCTAGATTCTACCTACAGTAGCACCCACAAAGACATGAAGCTAAAAAAAAACTCCAGAGAACACAATATATATTAAGTGGCCTAAACTAATATGTACTTACACTGAAAATAATAATTTGTTACAATGTACTTCTATTGTGTAAACATTCCAGTTTTTACATTATACTTGTGATTGATTAAATACATGCGTTTAATTACATCTGTAATTCTATTCTGTAATTGCATTTGTAATTACACTATTTACTAGCAGGGGTTTCCAAACTTTTCACCCCGCGACCCCTATAACAATGCCAGTGGCTCGCAACCCCCAAATTCCTCTTATAAATATGCAATTGTTGCTTATACAACAATAGGCCTATATAAACACAAGCATATTGACAACACAAAAAAGTGCAACAGTCTAACAACCATATTATTTTTATAGTCATTTATTAATTTGTTTAATTTAATATTAACCTCAACAAAAGAGACTGGCGGACACAATGTTTTCAGCACAAGTCTATTCTTGGTTTAATTTTGGAGACCGCAAATCAGAGATCATTCTCAATGTTCAATTGTGGTCTGTATTTATTTTTAATGTATTTGATTGCTATAAAGGTGACAGAAAGTTTAACCTGGTGCTATAAAATGAATCTTCTGCAGCTGACACTATTGTGGTGTTGTTAATCTAACGTAAATACACCAATCCTATGAAATTTTTTTTTAAAGCTGATGGCTTTTCATTTGCATGTTGTTGTTTTCTTACTATTAAAAACTACTATTTTTATCTTCTGTGGGTTATGGATAAAATATGGTAATTCTAGTAGTTGAATAAAATTTATTTGACTTATGAAAATCACCAAGTGACCCCCTGTCATTGTCCCGCAACCCCCACTTTGGGAAACACTATTGGCCATACCTTACACCATAACACACCCTTAAACATACCTATACAAAATCAAACTTGTCCCTAACCCTATACGTATCCCACCTCAAGAGCACCAGAAGTGTTCTGCAATAGATTTTGAACAAGGTAAATACAGTGTATTTCTTTTCTTGATGCAGGTACATAGTAGTTAAAGCCACCTAATAAAAAGTGGGACCACTTCAGATCTCACTTCAGACAAATGTTTCTTAACACAAAGAGAACCGATAAAAACACCATGCGGGTTCCATTGAAGACGGAGTACAGGCTGGGTGAGCAGACAGAGCAGCGCCTCAGGGAAATGGGTGCCTGCTGTGTGACGGAAACATCAGATGTGGAGTACTACTACGACACCAACAGCTTCCAACTGGCTTCAACACAGACCTGGCTGTATCAGCATAACGGTCAATGGGGACTAATGCTTGCAGAAGAACGAGAAACTAATCACTCTCAGTCAGACGACAACCAAAAGTCTGAAACTGGACTCAGTGAAGAAAGCAAAAGTGTATCAACTACCTCGTCACCTGAAGAAACATCAGAAACAAGTGCCGCAAAGAAAATGTCTAAAACGTCCTCTGATACGTCTCTGAGATACACAGAACTGAGAGATACAAGCGCCATCATGTCACATCTGTCAAAGTGTCTCCAGCTTCCTCTGACCCTCAACGAAATGCAGAATATGACCATGAAGAGCTTTTTGAATATGGCCCAGATTCAGATGTACGATAGCTGGACCAGGACCAGCACAGTGAGGTATTCTCTGCCTGGTGGCTTCTTGCTGGTGGTGGAGAGAAACTACAGAATTCCCACTGAAACTCCTTCTGCATTTTTGATGATGAATGCTGATGTGCTCAGCATAAGCAGTGAACTGGAAAAGATGGACCGCCTGCGCAAGAATCTAGGCTTAAACACAAAGGCAAACTCAGATGAACGATTGCAAATGACTGTTAAAGCCATAGCCTAGAATGTTTGTGCACTTTCTCTGGCATGAGCTACTGTATATGAGGTTTGGCCAACGGGGAAAAGGGTCATCAAGAAATCAGAATTGGCATTATTTCCTTTGTCTGCTTACATTCCTATTTTCTGAGGTGGACAGTTAATTTGTGTTAAATCACAGCAAAAGATAAAAAGAAAAGAAAAGAAAGAAATGTATTTCTGCTCCGTAATGCATTCAGTTTGTAATGATGCTTATTTGACAGTTTGGCTTTTAATGACTACTCTCAAACTGGTAAGTTTGCTGTGAGTGAGAGATAGACAGAATAAGACGCATTATAAAAATGTCACAGTACCCAAAGTTAGTAAAAATTCCAGATTTTACATACTTGCATAGATAATGTTATGTTACATATTTTTTTACTTTTGATCCACATCAGATGTGTACTAGAGGATGACACGGGAGTGGCTTTTCACTCCTGTCCCGTCCCACTCCCACAGAAAGAAATCTTGTCCCGTCCCACTCCCAGACCAAGTTAAAAAAATAATCCTGCCCCATCCCGCTCCTGGTAAAATGACTCACACTCTCATACCATTCCTGTTTAAAATGATTCCCGCTCCTGTATAGCTCCCATTTTTTTTTTCTACTTTTAGTCTTTAGGTAATACATAGTATTCGATTTTATCTGCTCCCCATCCTGTTTTAGACCAGCTGCTGAGTCCCTGTTTCGAGATTTTGTGGAGATCAGTTACAGTAAATAAAAGAAAAACAGTACATACTGTAGTTCACAACAAGCTGCATTTTACTCATTTATTGAAAAGTTTTTTAATTAACATGTTAACAATTTTCATTCAATATGCTTTTGCATAATGAGGGAGAAAAATGCAGCATGCACACTTTGAATATATTGATTAAACATTAACATGTTCTGGAAAAAAACAAATAAATAAACAGAAACAAAAGTTGTCTGTGTATACAGTTGAAGTCAGAATTATTAGCCCCCCTGTTTATTTTTTTCCCCAATTTCTGTTTAACGAAGAGAAGATTTTTTCAACACATTTTTAAACATAATAAATGACAGAGGTCCAGAATTTGTCCCATACATGAGCTCATTTGTCCTATTTTGACTGCTATGCCATCATAAATAGTTAAATAACCCATCAAAAAAGGTTTTAAGACCAAGTGAAATCCTCTGTTGGCTGTCGCTTCAGTGTGACTTCAGCTCATCAGTTTTGCCAATAACAATTATTTTTCAAGAGTCTAACATCCAGCTGTGCAAGAACACATATAATCTGACGTAAGTCATCTTTCGCTACTGTATTGTTTTTAAATAGAAAAAAATAGTTTAGTAACTTTTATTTTAATTCTTGGAAGAAAAAATTACTAACGAAAGGTGTTGTTACGTGCCTCCCCTATCTAGGGCCAGGAAAACACGCAACAAAATAACATAAAGGGGACGAAAAAAAAAAAGAATTAAATTTAGGCAAATTAAAATTAATTAGAGGCCAAGTTTGACAATAGAAAATAATATAACTAAATAATAAAAAAACTAAAAGGCTAGAAGCACCAATAATATAATGAATTTCAATATTATTTTGGCTATTATCCATGCATTTTTAAATGTACTTTTTTAGTTATGATGACCATCCGACAATCTATTTCAGCTAAAATAGTGCTTAAAACGTCACTAAAATGCTGAATTTAAATCTCACAATTAAATAGCAGCCTAAATTAGGCCTATAGCCGCAAAAAGGTCCACTTTTTGAGAAAAAAAGAACCACCACTTTCACCAGGCTGGCTACGGGCCTGAAACTTCTCAACTTGCAGAGGAGACTGAGGTGCAGACTTGCCTTCTTATAAACAGCCTCTACATTACTATCCAAATTCAGTTTATTGTCAATAATTGTGCCTAAATACCTAAAATTTGAGAAATGCTCTACCACTTTTCCATTTATGATGACGGATTTATAAAATCTAGTATGTGCTACTCTTGTTTGACTCTTGTTAGCTCTTTTGTTTTTCCAATATTAAGATGAACTTTTGCCAAACCAATCTGTGACACTATTAATATATTTAAAATATAAGGAGCTATTCATGTCTTCCTGACAGAAAACCAATGCCAAATCATCAGCATATTTTATAAGTGCGAGATTATCATCATTATTATTGCTCTGCAGTAATAAAGATATATATATAGAAAATAAAATAGGAGATAATACATATCCCTGAGGTACCCCAATATTTAAAACAGAGCAGTCAGACATAACATGATTAACACAGACTCGTTGTGGTCATTTTTTTAAAAATTCCCTGATCCACACAATCAACCAACTGCTTACTTCTGTCAGGCATATTTCTGTAGAATAGATTCAGTGCAGCCCTAAAATACTAACTAAATGTCATTTATCAATCTGTATACTTTAACAAATGAAAAAAAAAAACCTAGTGTTTTGTAGGATAGGCAAACATTTTCATAATTTAGACATTTACAATATAATACAATTTTGCATGACTGATTATGATTTTAGATATTTGAACAAGTATAGGTCAGAATACTTGAACATTTTATTTTATTTTTCATTTAATATGCAGTTTTTATGTATATTAAATTATGTATATGTGTTTTAAATTATTAAATTATATATAAATTAAATTAAATAATGATTAAATTTAATATTAAATTTATTGTATGTATATTAAATTACTTTCACTTTTAAATGTGTTTTAATGCAGACATTAAATGGGATGTCTTGACTAGCTATATAATCATATTATATTATATTATATTATATTATATTATATTATATTATATTATATTATATTATATTATATTAATTATATTATATTATATTATATTATATTATATTATATTATATTATATTATATTATATTATATTATATTATATTATATTATATTTTATTTTATTTTATTTTGTTTTATTTTATTATATTAGTCTAGATTGTTCATAGTTAAATGGTGTGCATTTCTAATAATTCATTATCTCTTTATAGAGCTAAACTTCATAGCTATTAAAAATAAATACAATTAACTAATTACGGCTGACCGGGTAACTAAAGTCTGTGTTTAGTCTACATTAGCTAGCAACTTTCGTCATGCATGCTTTGCATTTAGAAAGCTAATAAAATACTGAAACTCTGATCAAAGTGTTTTGTGCAGTTTTTTATAACATCATCTGCATATCGCATACTCTCAATACAAACGCAACAGCTACAATCTTGCACCTGTAACAAATTATAAAATAATAAACAGATTTTAAAACAGAAATCAGAGAGATACTCATCTCAAATCAATATTGTGAATTTATTTGGTGAAAACGTATAAGTGGTATGAGTGTAACATATCCCTTAAATGTTTATCTAGCTTAAACTTGCAACTTTCTAAAACTTGCTTTGTTCATTTAAAGCTTTGTCTTAAAGGTGCAGTACGTGATCTACCTAAATGCTATCCATTAGCATACTATCCTTGAAACACACTCCCTCCCCTGTCATCCAAAGCCTTGCCTCTTGAAATCACGAATGCACACATTAAAGATGGCAGTGACCTACTAGATCATGTCATTCGCCAGTTAGAAAACTTTATAGTACTTTATAATACTACAATTTCCAATGAAAAACTGTATTATATCTAGCACGTTTTCAGTTGTGTAGCAAGCAAAACTTGTCTTAACGTGCAAGGTTTCATGCATGCAAGGATCACTAGTCTCACTCTCTCACGCGCTTTGTCCTAAAGCGACAACTGTATGCTTAGTGGTTGGTCGGCAGGCGGCAGGCAGGAATTACACTTATTACTAAGCCATACCTAAGCCATACTTACATGCTATATCAGACCGAATATTCAGAGTAGAATGGTAAACAATATACAGTAGGGAGCACTTTTCATGTTGTCATTGTTCAAAAAAAATGAACCAATGTGAAAATAAAACCAGCTTCACTTCAGTAAAGCAGGCTAGGCGGAATATCGCTATTTACTTATGTTTTGTTGTTAAACTAAATAAAAATCTAGATCATTAACTTTAATCAGTACTATTGGAATGTGAAGATACTTTCAATCAGCCCAACAAAAAATGTTTCTGAAGACAATCACCTACTGCACCTTTAAGTGAGCTAATAAAAAATTGACTCAAATTATTATTTTGCATCTAATTATTAATGTTTGGAATGCAAATCCGATTAGATCTACTTATTTGGTAAACAAACCAAGTCTCTCATATAATATATCTACTAAAAGACAGAAAAAAACACTTTACAAACAGTATTGTACATAAATCATATAAACGTGCATTATAGTCAATATTATTACTAAAATGAATTTAAGAACTGAATAAATATAAATGAACAAACGTTTACACAAGTAAATAAATAGAATCAAAGATGGGCTAAAAATGTGGAAATCTGCAGATTTCTGCGCACACAGATTCCGTGTGGGTCTACCTATAGCTCAGCATATACAACTGCAAAGTGTTATCAACAGCATTATTTCATGTTGAGTTACTAAAACATTTTTTTTTTCTAAACCAAACACCTCCAAAATAGCTGACATAAGTGGAGAAAGTGACACATGAAAAGAAACATATAGATTAAAATAACTGAAATTGTACTTGGTAACAGTTTAGTTCCCAAAAGTCTCTCAGGTGTGATTTTGGCCCAAGTCATTTCTAAGACACAGATTCAGCTGAAGCGCACACTGCTGAGACATCTATAGTTTCTATGGCAACTGAAAGAGCTGTAATGTGCTCATATTTTTTATATATTGTACACACAAGGCCAGAGCAGTCTGCAGGCAACAATCTGCCACATTGGATGTCCGACATGTTCAACACTGGCAGTGTTTCTTATACCGTACTCCAGAGGAACAGCAGTATTTTTCATCTACCAACGAATGTATTGATCTTGACATTTTACCACATTTACTTTATTTGACAGACTCTTTCATTGGAAGTGACTTACAGTGTATTCAAGGAATAGGTTTCATCAATAACTGATCTATGGGATTCTGAACCTGTAACCTCTGTGCCTTTCCAGTCGAGCTATAGAAACCTTGCAGTCTAAAACAAACAGAAACAATAACAGATTTTCTCATCATCTCTTGCAAACAGCAGATTTCACGGAGGCGTAACGCAACAAAACAACACAATATATTGTAGCAGATTATTTGGCTTCACTGCCCACACTTGAAGGTTTGCCATCAAGTCTAAACATTCAATATGGAAGCGCTACATTGAAACTGGAGAAACATAATAAGAAAACATAATAAGAAAGAGCACAACTACTTGAAAAATTGAACTACACTGTAAAAAATGCTGGGTTCTAGCGCTGCACGATTCTGGCTAAAATGAGAATCACTATTGGTTTTTTGCTTAAAATCAAGATCACAATTTTTTCATGATTCAGTAGATGTAAAATAAAAATGAATACAAGTAGGCTTTTATTATTGTTATTCTCAAACATATGGTGAAACAACTATAATAATATTCGACCTATGTGTAGGTGTTGGTTAACTACTGTTGGTTAAAATGCTAAATTTTGTATAGACTGGGAATGGTGGACTTAATTAACAGTTATTAACAGTAAAGTGATGACATCAGAATACAACTATTCATAATTCTAAAGTTGAATTATTTGGTACACCCGACGCATAAGGCGCAAGACGTGTTAGCCCCGACGTGTTGCTTTTTTCAGACCAGCGCAACCCTAATTTTCTCGTTTTCGGCCACGTTGTTTAAATAGCAAATCCATTTGTGCCACTTTGTGGATTCATGGGTGTTCCGGTCTAGAAAAGAGGTGTGTTAAGGCGTATTGTTGGCGCGTTGCTATTTTGAGGAACTAAAATAGACTGCGCAATAGACCAGCTGAAAGCAGGGCTAAAGTCCAGTGCAGAGCGTGTTAGTTGTGTGCCTGGCTTACACATTCCTTAAAACACACAGGATGTACAGCAATATGCAAATATCTTTACTAATGAAAAAGAATTAAAGCAATAAAATATTATGAAAAATTATTACTTTCTACGTAAATATAAAAACCACTTCCTCCATGGGGGGTGGGGGGGGGTTCAGTTTATTCACGACAACTTGCTTTTATATAATGTTATTATTATTAGTAGTAGTATTTATTATATGCATACTTATATTTGTTTTATTAAAAACAATCTTGGATTTGTCCACCTGTCAGGTTTTGGACCATATGGGGCATAGCACGTGTGTTTGGGTATAATTCTTGACTACACTTTGTTATTATTGTTCATTTATTTGTTTGCTGGAAATTAGAACTGAATTTAGAAATAGTCTAAAAAAAATCTTTGTGCTTTACAAACAAAATTAAACATGTAACCTAATGGATGTCTACAGTGGAGTGTACAACACCGTTTCCTTACTCCATGAAAGAGAGAAAAAGTGAAAGTAAAGGCCGATTGGAGGAGACTTGTTCTTTATCCTTGCGCTGCAGATGCTCTCTTTAACTGTTTTCTTGCTAGTTAAGTGTTTAGTTTTTCCACTTACAAAGTCCGCCATGTAAATAGCAAATGCGCCATGGTGCGACTCTTGAAGGGAATGGGAGATGAGACTCTGATTAGTTTATTCTCAAAACACACCCAAAACTCAGCAAGAGAATATGCACAAGCCTGTTAGACCATTCGCTGCGGCGCAAACTGTATTTTTCCATCCTTAAAATAGCAAAAGTGGATTCGGACACATCCTTAATGCTTTTGCGCTTTAGACTTTGCGCATAGATCGTTAAAAATAAAGCCCATAATGTTGGAGACATATGCTTGTCATAATTAGATTATGTTAGATTAACATTATTAGACCATTTTTTTCACTGGTAAAATAAAACATTTGTCATCATCAGATTCCCTCTTGCATTATATTCAACATTATTTAAGATAGTTATGCTGACCCAGTAAACATTTATTTTCATATTATATATGAAAGCAAAAACATATCAATTGCTTGTAGTAATCATAACTGTAAAATATGATCGTTTAAATGAGGTGCACGCCGGTTTCACTTTCACTGCCGAGTGCGCATACTGTATGTCATGGCTGCCGTCACTTTAAAGAAAAAAAAAAAAAAAACTTACATGCAAATCATACTTCCTGCGAGGCTCCCAAACGATCACTCTGTGCAATAAGCTGAACGTTATTTTCAACTTTATTACTCACAGCCTATGCAGGTTCTGTTCACTAAAGTAGCCATCATTGATGTGCATGTGCACAAGCTTGTCCTCTTGATAGTAAACTAACAGTGCGTCAGCTCACAAGTGATTTCACGGCCGCAAATACATCATTACATTATGACAGAAATTACATTTTTGGGTGAATTATACCTTATAAATACAGTATGTGACACTTTTAACACCATTTGGAGGTGCCTATGTTGCTGAGCAAAGTATATACAGTACAGTAAAGCAAAGGGAAGACTTGTGAAAATATAACTGGCTGAATCGTAGATACAAGATTGTGTGTAGATTCGAATCGAGATCGCAATCTTTTTTCGATTAATCGTGCAGCTCTACTAGATTCCACACAAAAACAAAAAAAAGTGGACTGAACAAAAAACAATTAAGTTGTCCCAAAAAACTCAAGAATTGTGTTGTTTCAGCTCAT
Organism: Danio kyathit; assembly: GCA_903798195.1. Classification (NCBI taxonomy): domain Eukaryota; kingdom Metazoa; phylum Chordata; class Actinopteri; order Cypriniformes; family Danionidae; genus Danio; species Danio kyathit. The sequence continues at coordinate 41,243,197 of LR812526.1, forward strand.
TTTAAATAAGTAGTTTGAGCAAACAACTAATGTCATTTTTTTTGAGAGTATGCTTAATTATGCTAAATGTAAATGAACTTGAAGTTAACAGTTTACCATAGTGTGCATTCAGTGTTGGGTGTACTTTGTTACAAAACAACTAGCTGTAATTAAATTGCTTTTCACTTCTAAAATGACTTCTAATTTTTAGGTAATTTTATTAGTTACTTATGATGTACTTGCCTTAATACTGTACGCAAGTTCAATTGTTCTATATACTAATCAATTCAGAGAAGCAGAGTAACCAGAGTATTTATTAAATTAAATATCATTTAGCATGTATCAAGAAAATGGCATATGCTTAGGAAAATGTTTTTTGTTTTTTTTTCGGAAAATATAGTTCATGGCAATATAAGATGCACAGTATATAACACTGTTCTGTAATGGTTTTTAATATTTGTACCGATTTCCTTAGAAGAGGATGTTCAATGCACCACCATGTGTGCACTGTAGTGATTAAAGTATGTTAGAAACCAATGGTCTTTGTTACAATATCCAAATTTTAACTACAGTTGCGTTTTCAGCACTTATTACAACAGAGGATGGTGTTGGTTTTACTGTTTTTCCATTTCAACAACAAAGACTAACTATCCCAGGCTAGACTCAGAATAGGAAGTTCAGAAAAGGTTCTCTTTTGGGAGATAATATCTCCAGTTATTGTGCACTTTGATCAATGAAATATTGGCAGACTTTTTGCATTTACAAACTGCTACATTAAACACATCACAAAAGATAATATCTGAAAAGCATAATATGGGCCTTTAATGATTAACTATAACAAACCCTAGTATTAAAAAAAGAATGTTTTACCATTTTTTTACAACTAAAATGGCATATCAGGACAAACTGTCTTTGATCCTCAAAGCTTTACATACTTCATTTACGACTATTTGTTTAACCTGTAATTCTCTTCTACTGGCAATCTATTTGTGTAGTGCAATTGTTTTTAACCATAAGGCCAGAACCCATTAAAGTGCTCAGAAAACTTGCAAAGGGTCCATAGCTTTTTGGTTCACAGTACAGTTCACATCCTTTATTAAAAAAACACTCGCAGTTTATTTTAATAATAAAAGTTGAAAACAAACAGGTTTATTAAAATTACAGCTGCCTGAAACAGAAGACAGAAAATCTTATATGCAGTACAGTATCTTATATACAGTAGGGGTCACTGAATATTGTCTTGGACAATGAAGGGCCCTAAAGTCAACATACTGTACTGTAACTGAGAATGTTGAATGTAAATTTATATGTTATTACTAAAGTTCAAAAAGTCAAAACAAAAACATATGTTATGGTACGTGCCACAAAAAACTTTGTGTTCAACATGTTTAGTAAAAATATAAGATCAACTGAATATACAGTGCTCAGCATAAGTACACCCCATTAAAAAATTGAATATTTTTATCCATATCTCAGTGAATATAGGTCATAAATTTGGTGCATTTGAACAAAAAAAAAATTATTTAACTATATTCATTAAAATAAAAGTTGAATTATTTTTAAACGATCATCTTTAGAAATAGAAAGATAATACATGTAAATGTAATATTGAAAAAAAGTAAATCAACTAAATTCTATGTATTTTTGCTTCTCTTGATTAATCTTTTTTTTATTGTTTTTAATATTTTCCCTTAACATATAAATTTGGGCTACTAATCTTTGGACAGTTATCATAAGCTATTTAGATCTTAGATTAGCTCCAGATTAGGCTTCAGTACAGACTAATATTTATGCACAAATATTATTGTCAAGCATCCTGTAGAAAATATTAAGAAAAATTCATTTAAAAGAGATCTGTGAGGGGTGTGATCGTTTATGCTGAGCACTATATATAATATCTATAACTATAGATATATTAGTTAATAAATTTGTATAAATAAATGCAATTATTGAAAGGTATGAATTAAGTATTTAATTACACTAAATAAAAATAAATCTTATCTAAGATGACCCTCCCAATATTTTTGTATGACCCTACCCAATAATACAATAAATGGTAAAAATGCATCTTTTTATAAACAACTACTCAATTTACTTTATTAGTAATTTTTTGTTGTTTTTAAGGTCATATGTCATATACAGTTGAAGTCAGAATTATTAGCCCCCCTTTGATTTTTTTTTTTTTTTTTCTTTTTTAAATATTTCTCAAGTGATGTTTAACAAAGCAAGGCAATATTCACCTCATGTCTGATAATATTTTTTCTTCTGGAGAAAGTCTTATTTGTTTCATTTCGGCTAGAATAAAAGCTGTTTTTATTTTGTTTTAAAAAACATTTTAAGGTCAAAATTAATAGCCCCTTTAAGCTATATATTTTTTTCAAAAGTCTACAGAACACACCATCGTTATACAATAACTTGCCTATTTACCCTAACCTGCCTTGTTAACCTAATTAACCTAGTTAAGCCTTTAAACGTCACTTTGAGCTGTATAGAAGTGTCTTGAAAAATATCTAGTAAAATATTATTTACTGTCATCAAGGAAAAGATCAAATAAATCAGTTATTAGAAATGAGTTATTAAAACTAATATGTTTAGAAATGTGTTGAAAAAAATCTTCTCTCCGTTACACAGAAATTGGGGGGGTGGGGGATATATATATATATATATATATATATATATATATATATATATATATTCATTCATTCATTTTCTTGTCGGCTTTGTCCCTTGCGGGGTCGCCACAGCGGAATGAACCGCCAACTTATCCAGCTCGATTTTTTACGCAGCGGATGCCCTTCCAGCCGCAACCCATCTCTGGGAATATATATATATATATATATATATATATATATATATATATATATATATATATATATATATATATATATATATATATATATATACACGTATATATGTATATTATAATAAGTTGTTATGTTGATGCACACCAACAAACTATTCCCAAAACTCCCAGCACTTTCCACAAAGCCAATGTGAAACTACTGTACTGTAACATAAACACAGGTGCTTTCCAAAGTCAAGATAGTTTCTCTGAAAGAAAACTCACAAATAAACATACACAGAAGGTTGGTTCTGTATTGTATATCATTATCTGTACAGTATTGTTGTGATTCTCGTTATTATTGTTGTTATTATTATTATTAAACATAATAATAATAAACATAATAACAATAATAATAATAATAATAATAATAATAATAATCTCTGTTGCATATTTGCACTGAATGTTTACCTAATAAGCCAGTGAATGTAAAACAGCAGATTTTAGAATAATAATTAGCCTCCTCTTACTCCATCCTCCAGACGCATCTTTACAGCATAACAGTATCATAACATCTCAACAAAACGAGCATCCAGCACAGACACGTTGTTTCAGATGTAATGGCGTCATGCATCATATTGACAGTGTGGTACCCAGCTGGGTAGAGGCAGACGACCCCCTGTGACGCAACTCCATCCCTGCTGCTGCTGTTTTCATTCGCGCTTCATATTATATACAGATACAGATGCCAACGGGCACGTAGATCTACAGTAGCCACAACTCACCTGTCAATGGAAATATGCCACTGTCCTCTTCCGCTGCCGAGACGCGCGCGCCGGTTAACGCAAAGCTTCTGTTGCTGTGCTGCAGCACGACCTTAAGGACACACAAAAATCCAATTTAAAAAGGATTCACTCTCGCCCACTGGGAATACACGCCAGCTTCAGGTATTCTCCTTCACGCATGTCGTCGTCCTCGCTAGTAGAATATTTTGAGCAGGTATTGTGGCAAACTCTAGGGGCAGTTCTGTGTGAAGACGCGATGTTGACGGATGCGGGTCATTTGCCAACAGCTGGGCATCGACATAAGGAAGTGTTGTACGCGATACCGTTTGACGGACAGGAGCGTTGACCAATCACAGGGCGTCTGGGTAAAGTCCAGGATCCGCCCTCTATAATTGAATGACCAATCATTAATTAGGTCAATACTGTCCCGCGCAAACGTCTGCTTGTTTTGTTATACGCTGCATTGAAAATGTATAGGGGAAAGGGCACTTGGATAACAGGTTTGTTTAATCCATAGACTGCATCTTATTGCTGCTTTGAAGAAATATAGTGTTTGCTTTTCATTTTTAAAGGAATTGATATAGGCTATATTTTATAGGCAACTAGTCTCTGCTCTGCAAAAAAAATATTTGATGAAAAAATACACTAAAGAAATCTTATGAGATAATATCTCAATTTAAAATAACTATGTGTATACACACACACACATACAGTTGAAGTCAGAATTATTAGCCCCCCTGTTCATTTTTTCCCCAACTTCTGTTTAACTAAGAGATTTTGTCAACCCATTTCTAAACATAATAGTTTTAATAACTTATTTCTAATAACTGATTTATTTTATCTTTGCCATGATGACAGTAAATAATAGTTTACTAGATATTTTTCAACACAGTTCTATACAGCTTAAAGTGACGTTTAAAGGCTCAACTAGGTTAATTAGGTTAACTGGCAGGTTAGGGTAAACAGGCAAGTTATTGTATAAGGAGCTAATAATTTTGACTTTAAAATGTTTTTTTTTTTTAACTGCTTTTATTCTAGCTAAAATAAAACAAATAAGAGTTTCTCCAGAAGAAAAAATATTATCAGACATACTGTGAAAATTTCCTTGCTCTGTTAAACATCATTTGGGAAATATTTAAAAAAGAAAAAAAATCAAAGGAGCTAGGGCTAATAATTCTGACTTCAACTGTATACATATACTGTATAGTCCATTTAAACAAAAAACATTTTTTTTAATCAAGGACAAATTTGCACATAAAATACTCTATTTTTAAAACAAATGTTGCTATTTTGCTAATCAAATGTTTGTCTTTAAAAAGATTGGACAGTTTATTTATTTATTTTAATGACTGAGCACCTATAGTATTTATAATCTAGATTAAACTCACTGTAATCTTGGAATTCATTAAAATGGCTCATTTGAATTCTGCTGAAGGCATTCAGAATATGTGTTCTCCCCAAATAATGACTAAAAGTAAGTCTTTGAGAATGGGTTTCTCAAGCCAAGTAGTACATTAGACCAGGGGCTCATCTCCTGTTTCCAAAATGTATCACAGACTGCTTGAGAAACTGTTCTACTATGAAAATTGGTGATGAAAATAAATGATGTTCAATAAGATGTACTTGTGTTTACTGTTTATTAAGTTAAATATGAATTTTGAACTGTAGGTCTACATAAGCTCTATACAGTGATTTTTGATCACCTTAATCCGACTAAAGTCATAACTGAACTAAACAAATTTAGAATTAAGACATGTGGAGTATGCAGATATTAGTGGCATTATTGAAGTAAACACCGCAATCAAACTATTACCGTCATGTAGGACTTTTTTCACACACACACATTGCGAAATGCGGAAGTTTTTTCTTTCCATTCGGCGTGCTTTATTAAATTCCATAACACTCTCAGCAGTCCTTACTCCTTATTTGCGTCTAATACCCCAGTTTGTCATGGGGGCATGAATGAAATGTTCAAGAGTGAAGGTAAAAACTGCCGAACTGCAGTTAAAGTCACCCAAAATTACAGGAAACTCTTACATGAAAGCACTTCACGTAAACACCTTAATTATATTATTGTCTATTAAGGCAAATAACTAGATTACAGATGCCCATGTAAGCGTAGTCAGTAGTGTCTTCGAAGTAAGTGAAAGATTCAGAAGCACATCCTGCTGATTTGATTCTGAAGGGCACTTTTTTTGTCAGACGGTTTACCGGTTTGACTTTCATTCACCGTAATTCATTTTAAAAAGCACCCAGTCTATTTTATTTGTTTATGTTTTACTTGAACGCATAAACTCTACAGGTGCCTGATAGTTAGATGTGGAGCTAACATTAATCAGATTCACTCTAGTGAACTGCATCCATGTTAGCGCATCACGTTTGAAGGTTCGAAGACTTGTTCTCGCCACAGTGCAATTCAGCCAGGTATACATCCGCGCTAAAATATCAAGGTGAGTCATCATAGCTTGCGTAGAATAGACCCAGCTGCTAACCCAACTTTGAGAATAGATTAATAGATTTTTTTATCGCCTGATAAAAGTCTCGCGTTAACACAGTATGTTAACACCGATAACGGCCCACCACAAATTTTTAGCACCAATCAACACACCAATTAATTTCTGACTGGTAGATAACACTAATATCATCATCCTCATAAAGTAAACTTAGTATGGCTTTGTCATTGGAATATTTAAAAATAAAATTCTGTGAATGTTTACTTGAACATTCGTTTGTAAAAAGTGTAAAAAGAATACAATTTGTTTTCTTTGTAGCTCATATTCCATAGTGTTGAGGGTAACGCATTACAGTGAGTTAGGTAAAAATATTACCTTAAGTAACGAGTAAAGTAACGCATTACTTTTCAAAAATAAGTAAAGATATTTGAGTAACTTTGAGTTAATTAATTAGCTTTTAAAAAATAAATTGCTGAATTAAAATTAGTCACAATGAATTAAGCAGTCAATAGAGAATGTGTTCATTATTTTGAACGCATCAAAGTAAAGGAAAAGGGGATTTCAGTGATTTGAAACAGTACAAAAGTAGCAAACACTGCTTTAAACTTGCATATGGCATGAATAGCTCTGGGGTAAGGAAGTTCTCAGATAACATTATCCTAAAATATTTTTTGATGTTTTTTTGTTTTTTTTAGGGAAAATGTAGGTGTAGGTTATACAGTGCGTTCTTCATTGCAGAGCCCCCTGTTAAAAAAGAAAGTTCTGTAAGTGATCAAGCCTCAGCCAGGTAATAAAAAGTAACAGGGAGTAACTCAAAATTGTAATGCATTACTGTCAAAGGTAACTTTATCCAACACTGATTCTATAGTTATCATATCAATGCAAGTTTAGTCTCATTGTACATTTTTGATGAAGTCATACCTTCATCTTTAAAAAATAAATAGCATTTTTAGTGTTCATGATAACATGTGAATATTCATTTTCAGGTAAAGTGTGGGAGCAGTATTAAACAGCTATGTGATGTTTTTTTTTTTTTTTTTTTTTTTTTTACCTTTTTACCTCAACATAGTGTCAATGTGATCAACAAATCAATGCAAGATGTATTGTTACTTAAAACATAAATTTGTAAATCTAAAATTAAGTTCAATTCAATTTAATGTATTTTATGGGTAATTTGAATCAATTTAAGAATAAGCCTGAGAGAGAGAGATCTGATTTTTCATTTTACTTCCTATACAACTTTCTCTTCAGGGATAATGTTTTTTTTTTTTATTTCCATGATCATAGTATTTCTAACTGATATGTTCAGAAATAGTTAGGTCATTTATGATATAAAATGTAGTGATTACAGTATATAATGTATTATATTATTGATATTAATTTGCAAAACACTTAATAATTATAAAGTAAAAAAACCTCAAAGTTAAGTTAAGATTAAACCTTAAGAAACGGATTAGGTAACACTTTATTTTAGGTCATAATTCATTAATAAACCATTATCTAGTTTAAAAACGTACTAATTAGCTGTATATTAATAATTAGTAAGGTAAAAGTTGGGTTTAGGTTTTTGGTTGGATTAGGAATGCAGAATAAGATCGTAACTAACTACTAATGAACATCTCATATCTTAATAGGCAGGTGATAAGCCAGTCAATATGTATTGTGACCTAAACTAAATTGTAAACAAAGATTGTCATTTTTCAATGAGTGCGTATGGATGTTTCTCAGTACTGGGTTGCAGCTGGAAGGGCATCCGCTGTGTGTGTGAAACATATGCTGGATAAGTTGGTGGTTAATTCCGCTGTAACAACTTCTGATGAATAAAGGGACTAAGCTGAAAAAAAATGAATGAATGAACAATTTCATGTCAAATTTAATGTCGAATAAAATGGATGAATGTTTATTCAAAGTAAATAAGTAAAAACTATTTATAAATAAAAATAATGTAAACTGCTGACACAAAGTGCCTGCAAATCAATAATAATCTTTCTATACATGAGCGCCATCTAGTGGACATGAACAGTAAGGCACAAACGCTTACATCCTGCACTGCATATATCCAGTGAACAAACAAATAACAAAAGAGCAGAATGTTTGCCAAATCAGCATCTTTATTGTACAAACAAATGCATTTTTACCTATTGACATTTCTTTGTATCATAAAAAAGCAATGTACAAGCTTTAAGAACGAAAATAAAAAGCAGCACAGAATGATTATGAGTAAAATATATCATTTTGAATAAATATAATTTGTATATTTCATGCTATAAAATAAAAATCCATAAATGGCGAGTTAATTGTTACAGCATCGGCGTCAGCTAGCTTCATGTACTTCATAGTTGTATAAAACAGTAGAGTTCTGAGGTTCACAGTTGGGTTGTGAGGTTGTACGGACAGTGGATGACAGAAGTGCTGCTTGCATCATGACAGCTAAAGATCTGCTTTCCTCCATGGGTTAAAAACTTGCTGCTTGTCTCATGCATTCGAGAAGAGCAAGAACGGAAACGTTTAGGTGCATCTCACTACACCTGTGAGGCAGACAGTTTTTGGGAACCAATGACTTGAGGAGTTGTTTCCCCACCTGAAGTAAAAGTGCAAGCTTAGTTTTGGACACACAAAGATCACTGCGCATCCAAAATGGCATTTTCTGAATACTAGTAAACCCTGAGTTCTACTTTTTTCTTTTTTGCAGTGTCCTGAATGCATGAGAACAAGTGTCAGATGGAGTATAAGGGTTAGCTCAACGCAAAATAATAATAATAAATCTGACATTCACATCGTTACAGAACAATAAGCAATAAACATGTAAGATATTTTTAATAAAATCTGAGAGATTTCAAAGCCTATTCATTTCAAACTCACGTTCGCAGCATTCAAATTTGATCACATCTACAACATTCCTGGAGGGCCGCAGCTCTGCAAAGTTTTGCTCCAACCCTAATCAAACACAGCAGATCCAAGTTATCAAGGTGTTCAAAACTACTAGACACTATTAAGCAGGTGTGAGTTGGAGGTGGTTGGAGCTAAACTATGCAGAGCTGTGGCCCTCCAGGAATGGAGTTTTGAGACCACTGATCTACAAGAACCAATGATCCGAATGTCTATTTATGTTCTGTGTACACACAAACGGACAAAACTAAATGAGATGCAAGTCGTGTATTGCTTTTGTGGTGCAGACGGTCATGTGGTCAAATGTGTTCAAGCAGCCAGTCCACCTCAATTTAAAAAAATTAAGGGACATGTTGCTAAAGACAACTTGCCAGACTCAAACTCAAACTTTGCTGTCTGAAATTGTAAGTTCAGTTTGAATAATAATAATAATAATATAATAATAATAATAATAATTAACTTTTTAATTAAAAAGCACATTGCTTTCTTACACTGTAAAACCCAAAAAGTTAAGGTAACTCAAACCATTTGAGGAAACCGATTGCAACAAACCATTTAAGTTCAAAAACTAATCCTAATAAGTACTGTGAACTTAATCCATTTGAGTAAATGAAGCAATTTGAGCACAATAAAAGCCAATAAATGAAGAGAACTCAAACCAACTGAGTACTGTAAAACCCAATATGTTAAGGCAACTCAAACCATTTGAGGAAACTGATTGCAACATTAATGAGGTATTTAACTAATTACCTTCCACACTGAGTTCTCTTTTTAAATGAGTAGAATTAACTTTCAGTCAATTTTGAGTTAACTACACTCATTTCATTTGATAAAGTTGACTGTTGGGTTTTACAGTGTAATGGTCCTGTTTATAATATAAAAACGTGTTTTTTATGGTTTTCAGAGCAGAAAGAAAAGCTTCTGCTCTCAGTAACTGTCTGTTGTTTCCTTTTGTTCATTAACAAATTGTGTTTTTGTTACAGCAATAGATCAAAACATTAGAAAAAAGTCATAAAAAAGGGGGAAAAATAATAATTATTAATATTAATGAAAATAATATTTAATTAATATAGTTTTTATTAACATTAATTCATTAGTATTTATTTACAGTATATTAATGAAAAAAATATTTCAAGTACAAATGTCCACTATTAATACTGGCTTAATGATTATTGTTAATTAAATTGTGAATAATTTTATTAAAGGATTATTAAGATATTAACTGTTTATCAGTACTTCTAACGTATGATCTTATTCTACATCCTTAATCCTACAAAATACCTAAAACCTAACCTTAATAACTATTAATCTCCAGCAAATTAGTAGTTTAATGAGCTTAAAGTAATACCTAATAGCTTAATAGTGAGAATTTGACCTTAAAATAAAGTGCAACCCAAAAGAGACTGAATAAACTGTGTGGTCTGATCAACTTAAACATCTCAACACCAGGGCCTTGGATTAAACAATTCAATTCATATACCATTTCGGTCTCCTTAAAAACATTTTGGATGATCATCATCTAGAAAAACAGAAATCTCTCAGAGTTCATATAAAATATCTTGCGTTCTGAAGATGGTCAAAAGGCTCAATGGTTTGTAAAAGATTAAAATTAGGGGTGAACTATCTCTAACAGCTTCCACGCTGTAAAAAATTATGGCTGCCTTAAATTTTTAAGCTGAATCAAATTAACCGTATGAGTCCATTGAACTTATATTATGTTAAGCTGACTTAAAACAGCTCGCGTAACTTATAATATTAAGTTAGAACATGATTAACTTAGTTAAATTTGTTACAATGGACTAAAAACATATGCGGTCATAACTAATTGATCATATACAGTGCAGGATTGTTTTATCTAAAATGTTGAAGAAAGAAGATCTTTAGCACATGAAACATTTCTCAAAAATCCCTTTCATATTGAACAGATAAAAAAAAAAAAAGCAACATGTCACCACTGACATTGTGGAACGTAGATGAAAAACGAACAGAATGTGGACTGTGGTAACCACAAAAACAACAAGCCGCACTGTACAAACATATTTGCCCAATCTGTCCAAGTGTTAAAGAATACATACAAGTAAATAACATAAAATAAATCCTCTCCTCGTCATAAATGACCTCGCTCCCTGACATCCTGAATGCATTCATTTTAAAACACAATCCTCCAGCGATCTGAGAGGCAGATGAAGAAAACGATGCCATTAAAAAAGGTTATTGCTTTTTGCATATTACACAGTGGAGACATGTTGGAAGTGGATGGAAGACTTCAAGATTTCCTTTTTCTTCAAAATCTCTAGGTTGAGCTCAGTGTTCATAAACTACCTGAAGTAAGTCGACAGTTTTCAACAGTTTTAATAGGACGAGCTGCACAATCAAAAAGTAGTCCAACAGCCTTTCCCTGTAAACACTTCTTTTTTGATTAGCGTGCGTGGCACAAACTGAACCGGTGTTGCGTGAACAAAAGTGAGTGAGAATATGGACCATGAGTATCTAGGTCAGTTGGCGGAGTACGGCTCAATTAGTACAGTTCATTAAATCATTTACAAGTGTACTTTAACCCCATATCACCGATTAAACGTCATCTTTTTTTTTTTTTGCTTACACGTTATAAAAACCAAAAAAGAAACCTGACCAGTCGTAAAAGCACCATTACAGGGGAAACACATCCCGAGCGAAGTTAAAAACTTAAATATTTGAGGCCTTATGAATCCCAGAAGTTGGGAGCATTACATGGTCGATTATTTCCTTATGGAATACATTTAATTATTATTATTTTAAAAAAGTTATTAAGTGCATGCCAGGTGAAGTATCACAAAAAGAGATAGCTATAAATGAAGAAGAAAAAAAAATCACTTTCAATTTTTAAGACAAAAACAAAAAGGTCATCTGTAGTTTTTGTATTATAACGTGGAGGGCACCATGCAATTCTACTTGAACAATAAGTGGGCCGGCATGCATATTTCCCCCTGTAGACCAAACAATATACATAATACAGCGATCTGCTAATCATTCTGATGAGATTACAGCCAAGCACAAAAAAATAACCAATGAAAATATTAGTTTTTTTTTTCCCCAAAAGCAAGCTTCCGTATTGTGAAGCTGTTTGATTGTCCTGTTTTATTAATATTCAGCATATACACTCTGTCGAGCTGCATAATGATTTAGATGCGAAAATCTCTGTCGCTTCAATGCATAACAATCCCCTATGAATGGGATGTTTCACCTACAGAAATGAGAAAACAAAAAACTATGAAGAGAGAACCCTTACTGCATGTCTTATGATTGAACAGGCATATTGCTTTTGTATATTACCATCAGTTCAATATGTATACAAAAGACCAGATACATTGATACATCCAAACATAACAAACAATTCTGCCTTCTTTGAAGGAAACCCTCATCTCATTTCCATAATCTTGCATGGCAACAACAACAAAAAAAAAAAGACCTGCAGCGAAAGAGACTCGCATATAAAAGTTTGGGATCAGTACAACTTTTTTGGGGAACATTTTTCATTTCTTATGGTTTGCTTTTATAAAAACTAAAGTACTAGGGTTTTTTTTTTACAATGTAAAATTTCTTTTAAATTTGAAATGTTATTTATTCCTGTGAAAACAAAGATTAAATTCAGCAGTTTTTACTCAGTCTTTAGTGTCACATGTAGGCATGGGACGATAACCGTTTTCAAGGTACCACGGTTTGGAAAGGTAAAGGTTTCAAAACAGCCAACATTTTCTGTAAAACCGTTCCTAAAGTGTGTGTAAGATTTTTTTATTTTTAAGACCGCAGTATCTCTAGCAGAAAAGATATCCAAAGATGCCGTTTTAAATTGTGAAGAAATCTGTGTTTTTTAAAACAAAGACATACAGCAGAAGTCAATAATTCATAAACCTCCAAAATATTTTAAATGTTTCTCAAAATAAAATACAGTGCTCAGCATAATTGATACTTCCCAATTTAAAAATGAATATTTGTATCCATTTCTCAGTGAATATAGGCAATGTATTTTGGTGCATTTAAACAAAACAGATTTATTAAACAGATATATTTATTCAAACAATATGTTCAATCAAAAATATTTAGAAATTGAAAGATAATATAAATAAATTCAAGCAAAATATTTCAAAACAATTACAACCTGCAAAATTTCAACAAGATTTTTCTCTTTTTTTTTTTTTTGCTTCTCTTGATTTTTCCTCTCTTAAATTTGCATTTAATATTTTTTCCAACATATAAATTTGGCTGTACTAGTTTGACCTTTATCGTAAGTTATTTTGTTAGATAAGCTCCAGATTTGACTTCAGTACTGACTAATCTAATGTATATGCACAAATATTATATTCTATAGCTTCCTATTAAAAATATGAATTTAAAAGAGAGATTTGTGAGGGGTGTACTTATACAGTTGAAGTCAGAATTAATAAACCCCCTGAATTATTAGCCCCCCTGTTTATTTTTCTCCCCAATTTCTGTTTAACGGAGAGAAGATTTTTTCAACAAATTTCTAAACATAATAGTTTTAATAACTCATTTCTAATAACTGATTTATTTTATCTTTGCCATGATGACAGTAAATAATATTTTACTAGATATTTTTCAAGACGCTTCTATACAGCTTAAAGTGACATTTAAAGCCTTAACTAGGTTAATTAGGCAGGTTAGGGTAATTAGGAAAGTTATTGTATTGTTCTGTAGATTATTGAAACAATTTATAGCTTAAAGGGGCTAACAATTTTGACCTTAAAATGTTTTTTAAAAACTTAAAAACTGCTTTTATTCTAGCCGAAATAAAACAAATAAGATTTTCTCCAGAAGAAAAAATATTATCAGACATACTGTGAAAATTTCCTTGCTCTGTTAAACATCATTTGGGAAATATTTAAAAAAGTTAGAAGGAGGTTTAATAATTCTGATTTCAACTATATATACTGAGCCCTGTATATTGTGTTCAATTGGAAAAAAGGTTTTTTATGAAATTTCCAAGGTTATACCGTCAGAATCTTATATCGGCCCATGCCTAGTCACATGATCCTTCAGAAATCATTCTAATATGCAGTTCTTCATTCATTCATTCATTCATTCATTCATTTTCTTTTCGGCTTAGTCCCTTTATTAATCCGGGGTCGCCACAGCGGAATGAACCACCAACTTATCCAGCATATGTTTTACGCAGCGGATGCCCTTCCAGCCGCAACCCATCTCTGGGAAACATCCATACACACTCATACCCTACGGACAATTTAGCTTACCCAATTCACCTGTACCACATGTCTTTGGATTGTGGGGGAAACTGGAGCACCCGGCGGAAACCCTTGTGAACGCAGGGAGAACATGCAAACTTCACACAGAAATGCCAACTGACCCAGCCGAGGCTCGAACCAGCGACCTACTTGCTGTGAGGCGACAGCACTAACTACTGCGCCGCCAATGCAGTTTTTATTTTTATTATTAATAAAAATTTTGAAAATGTTTGTGCTGCTTAACTTTAATGCAACCTGTATTGTATTTCTATTATTCTATTATAAAGGTATTGTGTTACTTTTGCTCAATTCAAAGCATCATTTCTGAATACAAACATAACACCTTAAAAATATTAATTAAAATTAAAATTAATAAAATCTATAATCATACTGACCCCAAAGTAGTGTAGCCTATATTTCAGAGCAAGGCACCGGTCAATTAACGTCCTTAACAAAACTTGTCAGTGTTTGTACCATCATCTACAAATAACATCCACAGTCTGTCCATCAAAATGCTTACAGCTTCATTCAGTGTAAAACATTAGCATAGCAAAACCTTTCATTCGAGTACATCTACCGAACACCAATGTGTGTAACAAATGACAGCCGATGCTAGAAAACCCCGACAGGTGTTAAGAGCCAGCATGAGGCTGGGAAATGAAACAAAAAAGATCCACCTCTAACACAGATTCATTTGTTCCAGGGCTTGGTTTTGGTCTCTCTCTCTTATGTCTGCTGTGCAACACACTACACAAACCCTTTACAATTTTTTGGTTTGCTCTTTGGTTAGTGGCCAAAGTCAAGATGAACGGGTACTATTACGATAGGGAACGGAGCACATCTAAATTTTTCCAGGAAACAAAGCAGTCAGGCTTACAATTTTTTTTTTAAATGACATACATGACATCTCATGTCACAGAACCACACCACACATGCTCTGTCAGTAGTACAGGGTGTTCTGCATTCAGAGTTTTGGCTCTTGTTAACTGAAATAGAATGATCACATTTGGCTCATTGTTCAAAACTGCCATGAACTGATTCAAAGCTCTGAGAAGGTTCGTTCTCAATCATCTGCCAGTGATACAAGCATATGAAGAGATTTTAAATGGCACGTCTAGACTTAAGCAATCAAAAAAAAAAATATTTAAACAAAATAAAATGGACTGAATTTAAAGGAACTCTCCACTTTTATTTTTAAGTTTGGAAATGGGCTCATTTTAAAACTCTCCTACAAACAGTTTTACCATTTTTGAATCGATTCAGCTGATCTCCAGGTCTGACGAGAGCACTTCAAGCTTAGTTTCGCATAAAACATTAAATTGGATTAGACCATTAGCCTCTCGCTCAAAAATAAATGAAAAGTTCTGATAATTTTCCTATTTAAAGCTTGACACTTCTGTTGTAATATTGTGTACTAAGACTGATGAAAAATGAAAAGCTCAGCATATATAAAGTTGAAGTCAAAATTATTAGACCCCCTGAATTATGAGCCCCCCTGTTTATTTTTTTTCCCCAATTTCTGTTTAACGAAGAGATTTTTTTTCAACACCTTTTTAAACATAACAGTTTTAATAACTCATTTCTAATAACTTATTTTATCTTTGTCATGATGACAGTAAATAATATTTTACTAGATATTTTTCAAGACACTTCTATACAGCTTAAAGTGACATTTAAAGGCTTTAACTAGGTTAATTAGGTTAACTAGGCAGGTCAGGGTAATTAGGAAAGTTATTGTATAATGATGGTTTGTTCTGTAGACTATCGAAAAAAAATAAATAGCTTTAAGGCGCGAATAATTTTGACCTTAAAATAGTTTTTTAAAAAATTAAAAACTGCTTTTATTCTAGCCGAAATAAAACAAATCAGACTTTCTCCAGAAGAAAAAATATTATCAGACATACTGTGAAAACTTCCTTGCTCTGTTAAACATAATTTGGAAAATATAAAAAAAAAAACATAAATTACAATTTAAAAGGGGTTTATTAATTCTGACTTCAACTGTATAAGTACACGCCTCACAAATCTCTTTTAAATTCATATTTTTAATAGGAAGCTATACTGTACAATATATGTGTGCATATACATGAGATTAGTCGGTACTGAAGCCAACTCTAAACCTTATCCAACAAAATAACTTACGATAACGGTCCAAAAACTAGTACACCAAATTTACATGTTATAGAAAAATATTAAATACAAATTTAAAAAAAAAGAGGAAAAACTCAAGAGATGCAAAAAAACTGAAGAATTTAGTTGAAATTTTGTAGGTTGTAGTATGTTTTTTGCAATATTTTGCTTGAATTTAATTGTATTATCTTTCAATTTCTAAATGGGTTTGGTGACTAAAAAATAATTTTAATAAACGTATCTGTTTAATAAATCTTTTTGTTTAAATGCACCAAAATGCATTGCCTATATTCAGAAATGGATAAAAATATTAATTTTTAAAATGGGGTGTACTCAATTATGCTGAGCACTGTATACTTTCATTCAAGGAACGTTGAAAATAGTCCCAAGCTAGGCAAAAGTGCTACTTAATATAAACCTAGCCGTATCAACTTAAAAAATAGCAACTTTCCATTTTCCAATTATAAAATATCTTTAAAATTTGAGCGAGATGCTAATGGTCTAATCAGATCCAATGATTTATGCTAAGCTAAGATAAAAGTTCTCCATTCAGACCGGGAGATTAGCTGTATGACTTCAAAAATAGTAAAACACAACTGCTTAACTGTAGTGGGGGTTGTAAAATTAGCCTATTTCCAAATTTAAAAAGTGAAGCGTTCCTTTAAAGGTAGAAAAGAAGCCTCCTTCCTTCCTTCTTTTTCCATCAGTGCTAAAGTTACATTTAAAATCTGAAAACACTGTAACTGATAAAAAAATTATAAATGGATCTGTCTGCAACACTACAAAAACAGAAAACAGACAAGCACCATAATGTAAGTCACTTATGTATTTCAACATATATTCAGAAACAAGGTGTGATACTGGTTATGTTAACAGAATTAAGAAGCGGCCTTGGTAGGATTATACAGCAGTCTCTAAAAAAAAGGGAATGCTGCTTATGCTAATTATCATCGACTGTTAAACTGAATTTATGGAGGGTGTGGTAAAGTAAATATCCAAATGGCATGACAAGCATACTTGAAAGCACTTGAATCTTGTGAGAACGAGGCAAGTTTTAATCTGCCTGAGCATCAACAGCGATAAATCATATATACTGCAGACAGTCAGAGAGGCAGATGCTCGATTGTAGTGACGAATATAAAATACGAGTCTTGCGTATTGCTCACAATGCAGCGCCATCTTACTTGTTCAAAAAAAAAAAAAAACATAAGACAGTGTGGTGATTAAAAAAAGTATCTAAAATTGGCATAATACAACAAGAAGACTTATTCAAATCTCAAGTCAAAAAAAAAAAAAAACATGAAATAAAAAAAAAGTGAGGTATGAGGTTTTGCACCAGTTACATAACAGTGAAAATGGATAAGAAGAGATACTGTCCAGGGCCCCCTTTTCACAATATTCAACACATAAAAGTGCCCACAGCAGAGGTACTGACACTGCAGGTTTATCTTATTACTTCTCTATTGTAGTATGAAACCCTACACTAAACCTCCAGCATAAAAAAAACACCTCCGTACTATTTAACATAAAAAAAAGCATCCCGGCAGTAAGCGAATCTTCATCAATTGCTCATGTTTGTATTAAAACACCATATGTTTTGGTCTGTAAATCAACAGATGCGTTAAGTTTGAGAAGCCAAAGAGAGCTTCTTATCACAGCTGTCTTACTGGAAAAAGAAAGAGAAAAAGAAAGAAAGAGAGACGAGCTCTTTTGATCCAGCTAAACACAAGAAGAGCATTTGAAATCTTAACCACCAATCAAGTGTGGACATTTAACACTATAAATATTTCACCATTAACTTGTTTTCCCCTTTTTCCCATTATGGTATGGCCCTAAGGCTATTTTAATAACTCGCATGACTCCTTCGCCACTTTTAGAAATGCCTTTACAATTATGCTATTGTAGAATTTTAAGTTTCATTTTAAAGGCACACCGTCCCCATATTTTCCCCCAAAAAAAACAAACATTACTTTTGGTGAAGATTCAGAAGAGCAAAAGGAACCAAAAAGCAAGAAAGAACTTGGCACAAAAAGTCAAACTATTTTGATTTGACTTAACATTCCTTAATTGAATAATATCGTTGACTATGATGATACTCAAGCACTAATATGTGACTATGCTGTGGAGATTTTACCTTAAACCAAAAGAATAGAGTTACAGAAAGTGCAGAATGACAGACTGTGATTTTAGGAAGAATATGGCAACATAATAAACTAAATATGAAAAAAAAAAACATGTTCTGTACTGGATCCTTGATCCTGAAAATACACCACAGGTATACCAGCAATTTCCCCAAAGGCATGGCTGCTAGAGAAAACTGACAAAGAATTCTGAATTCATACAATCACTAAGGAATATTTCACTGAAGTATCAAGCCTTGGTAAAGTGGAGATGTTTTGTTCAGGGGGTTTGCCTCCGCATTCATGTAAACCCTTTGATAACAAAACAAACTTGAATTTTTTGAGAGAAGCTTCTTCTACTCCTTTCAGGTTCTTTGCTATGAGGTAAAACCTGGCTGGAGTTGACAACAAGCTATACAAATACTGTCAATGATGAGTATGTTGAGGTTGTATAATGAGGTATTGAAAGGATGTGTCACAAAGAGCCTTGCACTGGCAGATAAACCATTCCTTGTGAGTGAGTGACCCGTTACAGGCCACATGTGCAAAAACAGGTCAGGTAAAAGCGTGATATGACAAGCATCTCATCTGAGCTTTCACATTATTCATTATTGCAACATGCCTATATTACTCTGTAAATATGTTGAAAAACATGGAAATATATATATATAGATATATAAAAATGTGATAAAACTCTTTGAAGGCCTTGATTACAGAGACCTCCTCCCCGATTATTTAATTCCCCGATTATAGGACTCCTTCCCTTTGAAAAACTCCTTAAAAATTCATTCGCTCGATCTTAGTCCTGTGTAGAACTTCCACAAAAATGGACGAGTAGAAAATGCACAAGGCAGGTTATTTCTTGTCGTTCTTTAAAAACAGCTGGGCTTAATCGTGAAAGGAGTAACCCTTTAAGCTTCCCTATTAGATAAGGAGAACAAACAACCAAATAAATTGAAAAAAAAAAAAAATCTCAATATCCACGCAGGGGTTTGGATGCGGGGGTTTCCTCCGGACTGCACTTGCCACTCTCTTCACTTGGGGATTTTTTCGACAAGTCATCAGGGTACGCTGCTCCACAGGCTGCTTCGCCCTCTGAGATATCCTCTTGCTCTCCTCTCTGGCCATCCGGTGCCTCTTCCAGCAGGTCGGTGTGATTGTTAATTTCTGTGCCAGAGGTCATGTGCTTCTTGCGCAAGTGCTGGTTGAGTGTGCCTTGGAAGGGAAAACATTTGCCACAGATCTGGCAGTGGAAGGGTTTGTTGTCTGTGTGACCACGGATGTGGTACTCCAGCTGATCTTTGCGAGTGTATTTCTTGCCGCAAAACTTACAGACGAAGGGTGTGATGCCCATGTGTAGACGCATGTGACGGTCCAGACTGCCCTTTTGATTGAAGGACTTGCCACAGTAGATGCAGATGAGCCGCTCGTTGTAGGGGTACCACTGTCCTCGTAAACTACGCTCCCTTACATCGTTCTCAAAGGTAGCCGTTGCCGCGGGTGGATCTCCTTCGTCGGCACCTGGCTTGGGTTGAGTAAGCAGATCAACGGGAAGAGGCACGGGACGTTTCGGTCGGGCACGACCACCACGAACACTGCTGAGCAAGGAACGAGATGGGCTAGAGGAGCTCAGGCTGACAAAACATGAGGAAGGTAGTGCAGAGTAAGTGTATCCGACTGAGGAAAGCACAGGCATGTACGATCCCACGCTGACGGCCAACACCTGTTCACCATCCACTAGCTCTGTGTGATATCCGTCGTCACCTGCCGATGAGCTATCGGAGTAGCTTGGCCGGTCAGTTTTCTCCAGCTTAATATGGACATCGGTCACCTGCCCATCCTTCCCGATGAGTTCCACCTGTTCAGACTCAACCTCCATGGATGCCTCTTGCTCTGATATGCTATCGCTGCTCCCTCTGTCTGACTGACCCTCCTCTGCTATTCCTTTACCTGAGCTTTGTCCTTCCATGCAATGATTCTGACGAGAAAAGTGGGATGGTGAAATCTCGGTGGGGTTCACAAAGATTCCTCTGTCTTTCACACCATTGCGTCCAGCCCTTGAGGTGGTGCATTCGCTGTCTGGATCGATCTCACCACAGGCAGGGATGCTGATCTTGGAGTGAATACCTTCAAGAATCTGCGTGCATTTGTCAATCACAGCCTGCATTTGGAGGAAGCTGGCAGCAGTGAGGAAGCTGATGACATCACGTAAACGCAACGCCATTCGGCCAGTGTAACAGAAGGCTAGCAGCTGCTCAAACACCTCAGGGCTTTTGATTACAGAGATGGAGAGCCCACTCATTGTGCCAAGTGATGAATGATCACGGAAGTATGGTGAACTTGCGGCCAAGACAGCCTTGTGGGCTCTGAACGGCTGGCCCTGAATGTGCACAATGATGTCGCATAGCTTTCCCTGGAGACGGAGCTCATTGAGTTGGTTCAGGACGGTGTTGCTGAACTCAGGTACATCAAACTCTATGAGGCTACCACAGTCCTCCATGGCTCAGTGATGTCTCTCCTGGTTTGTAGAGAACCTAAATAAAAGAAAACAATGTGTGAGGAAACGCATATATAGATGGAAATATAAATTAAGCAAAATGAAGGGTAGGTCATGTGAAAGACAGAAGACCATTTGTGCAGTAACTAAAGTAATTAAAATGCAACCGAAATTCAGAAACCTCTCTGATTGGTGGGTTTCGCATTGGATTCCTGCAGTTTGTAAAACACAATAGACTTATTTCAAACGGCAGACATTAAAAATAAAACGAAAGCGAGGCTGAGGTGGGAAGAAACATGGAAGTATATGATCAGCACTGTAAACATTGCAACAACAAGCTGTGAACTACAAACCTCCAGCCGTTGCCGCGATTTCAAAATGCAGATATGGTGTAAACATCACTTTAATATCATTCAGTTAAGTCTAATTTAAACAATTAAAAGCATATTAGGCTTTTTATTAGGCAAAAATCACAATCTCTTTAAGAGTAATACGCTTAAGTGTCCTCCTAGGCTTCAGTTCATGACCCCAGGTAAACACCATGGGGGCGCTGCTTCCCTGCTTCAGCATATGTAAGCCAGTGAGTGATAAAACAATGCAGTCCTCTGTAGCACACCCTTGTGTTGTCTGTAATAGCGTTGTCTCTACAAAAATTTTAAAAATTTCCATTTCTCGCTAACATTTAAGCACGGCAAAGCATGTTCTTAAACACCGTTGATTTGCCATAGTATTCACCAGAGCTTAACAGAAATGACTGTGATTGGCCATGAAGGTCATAAGTTCACCACTCTTCACCGATTGCAAACACATACATGAACACTGGAGCGTTTTACAGCCACGAAGATCAGTCAAGTCATCAGCGGATCACTCGTCTGTGTTTGTACTTGGTAACCTTCACGGCCGATCATAGTGATTTCTGTTGAGCACTGGTAAACACAATGGCAAATCAGCAGTGTTTAAGAATGCTTAAATATTAGCTGAAAATTTACGTTTTTTTTTTTTCAGTATCGAAATTCAGTATTGTGACAAGTCTAATATAGTGAAAGAATCAGTTCATTAACTTGAGTTTGATAAATGACATCTAAAATGTGTGCTTGGGGAAGAAAACGTTAGCTAACTAGTGCCATTTCTCTTAACTTAGCTGAGAATGAGATCTGATATCCCTTTTTTATTTTTTCTATCCATTCAGAATGGACCTTCGGGTCACCCGGAAGGTGGAGATATGATAAATTTATGTCACTTTCTCTTCACTGATAAGATATACAGGCAACTACACAACGTTCCTGTGTGATTCCAGATGATACTTCCGGGTTTCTTACCACCGCGGTAGTTTGATATTTGATTGGTTATGGCTGCAGGGAGTTGCGGTCTAGACAAGACCTGAGAGCAGATATAGGCGTCACACACCAGAAGCGCCGCGTCGCGCCATGCAGCGCAGCGCATTTCAGAATTCTAAAGGTACACAGCGGTGCCCAGCACGACTCAGGACACTGTTCATTTTTCTGCCGCGCCACAGAGCACCATCTAAATAGTTTCATTTTAAATACCATGCGAATGTGCGGGTCTGGTGTGTGAAACTTTCAGCTGTCATGTGCGCGCTGTGTATTGACAATCTTTTCGGGAAGGACTAGCCTACGGCATGAGTAATGTTTCACCGGATGACGCCAAAATCGAAAACTACTTCAGGGAGCCATGCATCTATCTAAACCCGGATCCTTTATTGTGGTGCAAAGTAAATGAGTCTCGATATGCAAGGCTAAGCAGCCTTGCCCATTGGTACCTGGCTGTTCCTGCAACTTCTGTGACTGCTAAGTGCCTTTTTTTCTGCGCCGTCTAATTGTAAATAAACTTCTTTTAATAAAAACATGTAGTCCTTCCTTGTGTTAAGTTTTATTTGCCACGCATGGTAAAATATTCAGGCTGTTTTTGTTTTTAAGTTTAAGCAGCATAAATAAATTAGGCCGGCTTTATTTTATTTACTTCCACCGATGGATCATTTTGAAAGAAATGTTATTTTACCTAATCTTTAGGTTTTATAGCTGTGATAAAAAATATTCAGGCTATTTGTATTTTAAGTTTACGCAGCCAAATTATTCTATAATTTTAGTTAGGCTATGTGCTACTTAACAGCCGTTTGGTTAAGTTTTGGTGAAACTTTATTTTTGCGAACCTTTTACAATTAAAAAAAGTCCTTTTTGATCCACATCTGTTGATGCTGCTGAAGTAAAATATTGCTTTGGTAAAAATGTCAGTTGAATAAAATAACTAAACTGCAGAGTATCATATGTGTCTTTTTATTGTTGTCAACAATATAGAAAAAGGTAAGTTATAGTTTTAAAAACGGATCCAAAATATTTAGGCATATAGTAATAATAAGACACATATTTAAGGGGATAATACTGTAAAATAACTTTGGTTTCTTTTTTCTGCGGGGCTTCAGTTGCCGTTGTTTTAAAGCGCCCTGTGAACCGCATCCACTTTCTGGTTGGCATGTAGTTCAAGCTCACATGCATTTTGTGTAGATAAACACAATTTGTAATATAATATTTTCATATTGTGTTTAGGCTTTATGATTAATTTTTTTCACATTGCGTCATGTAGAAAACCTACATGCCTCACGTCAGTGGCGGTTCTAGTTTAAATGCCACCCTGTGCGAACCACCTGTTTTTAGAAATGTACTTATAAATAAATTTTTTCTGCACGGATGCATGCGTCAGTTTGCTTTCACCACCGTTGTTTCGGTTGCACATAGACAATAACAAACCTGCACATGCAAAATACGCCAAATGTGAATGGCCTCTAACGTCTTTATTCTGGGATTACTACTTTAAATTAATACACTTGCATAAAGTAAATCGTAACTCAAAGCTTTTACTGGGGCTGGTTTTTTTTTTCGCACCATCTCCCCGTGCCACCTAGTAGATGCCACCCTGGGCATCGACCATATTGCCCATGACTAAATACGCCAATTGTTACACTTCTTTAAATGTTTACTGGGTTAACCAATATTGATGGTGATTTTTAATAACCCAACAGAGTTGATTTAATTGTTTTCTGAATCCTGTCATAGTTTTATCAACAACATTTTTAACAGGGCTTTAAATATATATATTTATTTATTTATTTTAATTGAATGTTATTTAATTGTCGCTATGACACACGCAAGCCCCGCCTCTTGCTTAAGCCCCGCCCCCGATTAATCGAGTACTCGTTTGTCAAACCTGTGGATTAATCGAAATGAAGAATGGTCAGAAATGCCCATCCCTACCTCAAAGTTCCAATAGTTTAATTCCAAAAAAGTAGTGCGTGTGTAGGTTTATGAAGAAGGCAAAGCTAGTACAGTAGGTGTTCGTGTCTAGTAAATTAGCTTTTTGAAGAGAAGTTGTAAGATCTTTTCAAGTGAATGAGTGTTTGGAAAAGTAAAGGCTAAGTTAGGCCATCCACCACTTTCCACATTTTGTATGCTTCTCGAGTCACTAAAGACATTAGTTCTAATTCAACAAAGGACCCTGTGAAGTGGACTGAATACGTCAATTCGAATTGTATTTATTTATAGAGGTATAATATTGCACACTTCTCTTGTGAGTTTCATATGAGTATGAGGACACCGCAATCTGTAGCTCAGAGCAAATCACTGAATAAATGTTCTGATCTAAAGTAGAGATTTTGCATGCTCAAGGTCAGGGAGCAACAAACAAGACTCTTGTCAATCGAAGCACAGTTCAAGCATGAAGCTCTCATCTAACGATCAGGCTCGCTCAATTGGGTGTGTTAAATAAGAGCAATAGGTCAAATATTCCAAGCACGGTGGCGTGAGGACTGGAATTGAGAATCTATAAGACTGATCTGTGCCTACTTCAGTCTGCTCTAAAGACATTTAATTGTGTCGCTAGTGGCATAAATTATTATGAGCATGCTTAATGTTTTACATTTTTATTAAGTTATTTAGGTGTAGTGAAAGACAAAAAGAAAATGAATAAATGAATGAAATAAGTTATTTAAATTAGTTTTTATAATGTTTGCTAAGGGTTCTTTATTTTTTTTTTCATTTCATTTTTAATGTTTTAGTTTTATATATTGTCAAGGACTTGTTTACATCTGTACTTTTTCATGGTACAATGCTAAATGTCAAAATGCTCTTTATACTAGTCAAATAATCAATAAATTAGTCAATAGATTAATCAATATAAATTTAGCTGTTAGTGGCAACCCTAGCCCTAATTTTCATGAAGGTTAATGGGCTCTATATAACAGCAAAACATGTAAAGTGTTTTCTTGAACTGGAAAAAAACCCCTAAAATAATAAAATGGTCTGACAAAAACCATGATCTAAACCTGGTTGAAAATCTCTCAAAACTAAAAGGTGGCAACACAGCTAGGTAAGGTTTTTACTACAGTCAGTGAACTGTGGAAGAGAATGAAAGAGGATACAGATCGCAGCAGAGCAAAGTGAGAGACTAGTGATGTTCTGCAGCTGCAGATGTGCTCAATTCATTCAAAAGCAAGGGTCTGTGCGCATTTTCTCCTACTTTATCCTAACTCCTAGCCTTAATTTTTTTTACTTATAATCTTTTTTTCAGCACAATTATTTCATTATGCTGTTGCTATAATATGGTACCACAACTTAAAAATTTCAAATGTTAACAATGAACATGATCATATTTTTGAGAAAAATCAAAGCTTATAAATTGTTCAGTTATTTTGATCTCAACTGCATATATGAAGGAACAATTATTAGTCCTCCTGTGAAATTTTAATTATTTTTCCCCAAGTGCTGTTTAACAGAGCAAAATTATTTTCACAGTATTTCTAAAAATTCACATAATATAAAAATAAAAAAACTCTTGTTTGACTGGAATAAAATCAGTTTTTAAGAAAATTAAATTAAATCTCATTATACTTAAATATAATTAGCCCCTTTAAGAGATTTATTTTTTTGGATTGGCTACAGAACAAACCACTGTTTTCCAATGATCTAATTAACCTAACTTGCCTGTTTAACCCAATTAACATTAAGTCTCTAAATTTTAAACCTTTAAGCATAGTACCAGTATCTTGCAAAATAATTAGTAAAATATTGTGTAGTCATCATGGCAAAGACAAAAAATAATAATTCAGTTTAAAATGAGTTGAAAAATAAATGCATTTCTGTTACACTGCACTTTTTTGCAGGAATAATCTGTCTTTAAATTTATGATATGGCTGAATGACCAAATACATTTCTTCCAAACTTTTACTGACATGACTAAATGCTGGCATGGATTTCTGGCTCGAATAAATGCTTTGAATAGCCAGATCATTCTGTAATAAGACACTGCATCTGATCAATTTCACAGAGATTCATAAAGCAGAAAAGGAAACACATGGACAGTTGCACTGTGGTTCCAGAGAAGCATGTAGGATACAGCACATTATAATCCAGAGAGTCGCAAAGGGTAAATCATTTGTGTGCTGCATTCACTGAATTTAATGCACTTTCTGTCTCAACACATAGCTTCTCTCTTAAGAAAAGGTGTCAACTTTGTGTCAACTGAGACCTGATCAGTATAAAACTCTAAAAAAAAAAATAATAATAATAAATAAAAATAATAATAATACATAAAAAAAAAAAATCAGGAAAAAACAACCCACCAGGAAACCAATAAAAAGTTAATAAATAAAAAAAGCATTAGATCCAACCGATGCATGGGCAAAAAAAATATGGGAAGAAAAAGAAAAAAGCCATACATGCCATTACGAGCAAAAAAAAAAAAAACACTATTGTAGCCACTTGGCCTGCAAGTAATATGTAGAACAGCACAGCACACTATAAAATCTGCATTTAAAAAGCAATGAGTAAAAGCAGAATTGACAAGATTTCTGTAAATGAAAGCCTAAGGTTGTTATCTTCCTCTTTACAGTCGTCTCCCCTGTGCCCCTCCACCTGAGAGTCTTCCTTTCTCATTCTCTAGTGATTCAATGCAAGTACCAGTCAGCAATTTGGGAATGTAAACACTTTCTCAATTGACAGGGTTTGCAGAGACACCTGTCTCACCATCCATATGTTGTCATTCTGTCATGGTCAAGAGGGAAAGAGGAGAGGATTCACTTTTTAAAAGAAGTCTTTTCAGGCCTGGATATAATGAATGTTCTGTCTCTCACACAGCCGTGTCCTCACATCTTTCAAAGTACAATCATGCATAAGAAGAACAGTGTAGAACTGATTAGATAAAGAAATTAAGCTAAGGACAGATGACCAGCAGACGATAATAAATATGTTAAAAGATGCACTCAGTCCCGTGGCTCTATTTATTTACATAGAGAGCATGTGATTGCGGAATACAACAGCGAAAGGGCATGTGGAAAAAAAAATGTGCACATACATATAATGCGATTTCATTATCTTGCATATTCATAGCAGCTCCCAGACACGTGCACATTATAGCACTACACATAATTATATTATATAAACTGACGTGAGAATACAGAGAAATTTGTATAAGAATCAGTCATATCCCTGAATGCGAAGAATTCTCTAACAAGCACAACCAAAACCGAATGATCATCAATGATCTAGTTGTTTTATGATGAAGATGATCTTCTGATCATGATCCTCTATCTGGTTTACTGAACTGTGCATACTTTTAATAGAACTGCACTACTCTGAAGGTATGGATCAGAGTGAACATGAAATATAAAGTCAATGAACTGTGTGAAAAAGAGCAATTTGTTCAAAAATAAATGTCTGCTGACTTTGCTCATGAACGTACATTACTAGCTAGTGGTGCAACGGATCATGGTTCAGATCACACTTTGAGTCATGGATCGATTCATATTTCAAATCAGCAGGAAAGGGAGGAGACAAATGTCATTTGCTTTCCATTTATACAGAAATATTACAGCAAAAACCAATGGAACTTAGAATCTGTAATTTTAATAAAAATAAAAATCAAGAAAGAACCAGCTGAAAAAAAGGAAAATATTCAATACCAAAAATGATCTTTGCTACTGTTGCTGATAATGCTAAATGTAGAAATCTAACATCTTGTACAACATATCATATTTATTTTCAGTTAATGATTTAACAATTCACACATAAAACTTCATATTTTATTATAGGTGTATCATTTTTGAAAAACTATTCAGTGACATTATTTTAATGGTTGTTTGTCTGCACCAATTGGTTACACAATGTAACTGCTACAACTTTCCCCAGCGTCAAGTTCCATTAGACGGTGATTTTAATCTTTACTATATAACTTAACTATAAACTGTTATCCCAGTACTTTATTTAATTGTTTGTAACTAACTGGAAAGTGTAAAACTGAATCTGAATGCAGCACTTCAAATGATTAATAAACATATGCTAGGGATGGGCGATATGGCCTAAAATCCATATTGCGATATACATTGCAGCCTCTTGCGATAACGATATATATTGCGATATATAAATTATAATAGAACCATTTCAGAACAGGTTACATAGACCCTTAGGAAAGCCAAACTGCCATTTTTTTTTTAAGAAATAAAGAAACGTTGCATGTCATTTTGAGAACATTTATTGTGCAAAGGCAAAACTGTAATTAAACAACACAATGTTGCAGATAAATAAACTAAATGTAGTGCCTTTTAGAAAGAAAGGCTTTTCTTTTAAGTCCTTGGTTCCTAAATGCCAAGTTGCAGAGAACACTGGTGTTTAGTTAAGGAACTTACACTGTACTGAAATTACTTCCAGTATTAAATTAGTCAAATAAAATTGTGTATTGCAGATACTTTAAATAAAAACATATTTCTAACCTGCAGCCTAAGGTAACACATTTGATTTTAAACATTTTGTTCTCCTAATGAAATTAAAACTGGTGTCTTGATCTGCTCTTTCTCTCTCTCTCACTCTCTCTCTGTCTTCTGTAGTGTTGTTGCTGCTGAGAGATTGAGACGCACCAGATAAAGTTTGCTTATAAAGTAATGCAAAAATGAATACAATTAATATCGAAAGCGAAAGCAGATTCTCGGACATGTCTGGGGAAAAGAGAATGTATTGTCACCCCAAATAGTAAGCTGGATCAGTCTATTTAGTCTTCGCGCTCTTCTGTATCCAGCGCGTCTCTGTGGGTCTGCATGCAGAGCATGCGAGTCTGTGGCAGAGTGTTCTCAGTTTCTCGCGAACACAGAACCGGGCCGCCCCAATAATATATCGGCCGCCCAGGTAAAATCTGTGTGGGAAGCGCTGTGTGGGAATCTGTGTGACAAGCCTCGATATGCCATGCATGAGGCTCGCAAATTGTGCGACACGTCGCCATTCGGTGCCATGCGTTGCTTAATGCTGTTGTTGAGAGCGTCAGCATGTGCTACAGTCACAATATATTTCCAACGTAATACACCATAAGTTAGTGTGAAGAGCATGTTGTTTTACAGTGGCCGAGTGAATTAAGTTATCAATCGAGCTTATTATTTTTTGTCGCAAATGCGAGCGAAATGGTCGCACTGTTGTTTATTCAAGATGATGCGTTGCAGCCGGCTGCAGCTCGTTGCTCTTAATTTCGCGGGTAGATTACATCACGGACATCACGGACTTTAAAAGTAATAAATCCGCCACTGTGAACATTGCTGCGTCTCTCCCGGACGAGCTCAACTCGTTCTACGCCCGCTTTGAAGCCCAGAACAGCCCACATATACAGCGCGCTTGCTCTGAAGCCCAGGACAGCGCACATACACAGCGCGCCCGCTCTGAAGCCCAGGACAGCACACACACACAGCGCGCTCCCGCGGCCGACACAGAAACCGCCAGCACACTCTCTGTTTCTGTAGCGGATGTAACGAGATCTTTCCGTCGCGTGAACATCCGAAAAGCTACGGGCCCAGATGGCATCCCTGGACGTGTACTTAAAGCATGCGCACACCAGCTAGCGGGGGTTTTCACGGACATCTTTAACCTCTCGCTCTCTCGGTCTGTGGTTCCTACATGCTTTAAGACAGCTACTATTGTGCCAATACCGAAATCAGCTAAAACCACATGCTTGAATGACTGGCGTCCGGTTGCACTGACACCCATCTTCAGCAAGTGCTTTGAGAAGCTGATTAAAAACCACATCTGCTCTGTACTGCCCGCTAACACTGACCCTCTGCAATTTGCATACAGAAGCAACCGCTCCACAGACGATGCTATTGCTTTCACCTTGCACACTGCTCTGTCTCACCTGGAAAACAAAAACACATATGTGAGAATGCTGTTTGTGGACTACAGCTCAGCATTCAACACCATAGTGCCTGCCAAGCTGGTGGTGAAGCTCCAGGCTCTGGGCCTACACAGCTCTCTGTGCAACTGGATCCTGGACTTCCTGTCAAGCAGACGCCAGGTGGTCAGAATGAACAACATCACCTCATCCACACTGATCCTCAACACTGGTGCTCCACAGGGCTGTGTTCTCAGCCCACTCCTGTACTCCCTGTACACACATGACTGTACATCCAAACACAGCTCCAATGTCATCGTTAAATTTGCTGATGACACAACGGTGGTGGGCCTAATCACCGATAATGATGAGACGGCCTACAGAGAGGAGGTGCACGCTCTGACGCAGTGGTGTCAGGAAAACCACCTCTCACTCAACATCAGCAAAACCAAGGAGCTGGTGGTGGATTTCAGGAGAGAGAAGAGAGAACACACTCCCATCACCATCAACGGGACACCAGTGGAGAGAGTCAGCACTTTCAAGTTTCTTGGAGTACACATCGCTGAGGATCTGACATGGACTGCCCACACAGATGCAGTGCTGAGGAAGGCACAACAACGCCTCTTCTTCCTCAGGCGTCTCAGGAGGTTTGGAATGAGCCCCCACATCCTCCGCTCGTTCTACACCTGCACTGTGGAGAGCATCCTCACTGGCTGCATCACCACCTGGTACGGAAACAGCACCAGCAGCAATCGCAAAGGTCTACAAAGGATCGTGCGAACTGCTGGACGTGTAGTAGGAGGTGAGCTTCCCTCCCTCCAGGACATCTACACCAGGAGGTGCATGAGGAAAGCCAAGAGAATCATCAGCGACTCCAGCCACCCAAGCCATAGACTTTTCTCTCTGCTACCCTCAGGCAGACGGTTCCGCAGCATCCGGTCACGCACCAGCCGACTGAAGGAAAGTTTCTTCCCTCAGACTATCAGGCTGATGAACACTTAACACACCCCACACAAACTCTTCCATACCCCGCACTGCACACCGTCAAGATGTAGCATGCACTGCACTTTAACAAATCCATACTTAAAACAATACTGCCTATATATCGCTGTCAACATTGCCAATTTTACATTGTCTTGTTTTTTGTGAGTATGTTGTTGTATACTGCACTGTCTGTATCCTGCACTGTCTGTAGTTTTGCACTGTCTGTATTTTGCACTGTCTGTATTTTGCACTGACTGTATTTTGCACTGTCTGTATTTTGCACTGTCGTTGTATTTGCACTGTCTGTATTTTGCACTGTCGTTGTATTTGCACTGTCTGTATTTCGCACTGTCGTTGTATTTACACTGTCTGTATTTTGCACTGTCTGGAGCCAGCACCTAAGCTTTTCACTCATCATAGCACACGTGCTGCTGATGATGTGACAATAAAAGTGATTTGATTTGATTTGATTTAGATTGCGTCATCAAACATGCATTATCGCGATAGTGCAATAGAATTAGAATCTCTATCGTAGGCCAATTTTGTATCGTTTATATCGCATATCGTTTATATCGCCCATTACTAACATATGCAAATCATTATCATTTATCATTTATGTTGCGCGAGTTTGAACTGAGATCACAATCTTTTAATGTTTAATTGTGCACTTAAACTGAATGCATTAATTCAGGCTAAACAAACATTGACAGAAAACACCTTTAATTAATAACCTAAGAAAGCCTTTAGGATCCACCACAACTTTTTCCGTCATCACTATATTTTACAAGGAAGCTAAAATGCTTTCATATACGTGATTTGAATACGTTATTGAATACGTGAATATACGTTATTTGAATGACGTGGGAGGCGATCTCTCTGCATTTGTTATAAATGTTGGATTAACCTACAAGTTCAAAATAATTATTTATCCATGGGCCACGTGCGTTTCGAACTGTGGGTTGTAATCCGTATAGATCACAAATCTACCGTTGCACCCCTATCACTGTTTAAATCCAAAAATGCGAATTAACTTTATGCGCAAAACTGGAATATCACATAAAATAAGAGCGAATAAAGCAGAGTTTCCATCCAACGAGTCAAAGCGAACAAAATCGTCACTTCCTGATGAACTGGAGCCAAATATCAAGAGTAAAGATGGAATTTGTAGTGTTAGAAGAAGCTACGTGAATCTTTTCCTTATTTCATAAATGACTTGCCTCAGAAGACAAATGCCGACAAGCAATGAACGAGTCGTGGCGTTTAAAGGTTTGAGACGTGGAACACAGATGCTCTTGACTGTTCTGGAGGTAATTAATAGTAAAACACCAATACTGAAATGGTTACGCCATTTTAGAATAACCAAAACAACATTTCAGATGTTTTACAATGTGCTTAGCCTGCTGATTTGTCCATTCACACACATTTTTATCATCACATTCTCTCTTATAACAAAATCACATGACCTTTTAAAGCACACACTGGAATTTGTTAGGTGGATGGAAACATAGTTAATATTTTCAGGTTTCTTGTACGATTGGGCAAGTATTTTTTTTTTTAATTTGTCCATCCAAACTTGTCACTGGGCAGACATTAATGTCAAGCACTGATTTATATATTGTGCACTATATAACAAAGTAAAAAAGCCCAAATTCAGTGACAATAGCTTAAAACTATAGATCCCATAAGAAATGTATCCATTCATGATGATATAAATATGAAACTAGCAAGACTACTGTACTTCCTTAGAACAGATAAGTCATCAAGTTGTCAGGAAAGCAACCTATTAGTCGGTTTCTTTGAAAGCATGTAGTCTCGAGTAAGAGAAGGAGATTTTGAATGAT
This sequence comes from Danio kyathit, assembly GCA_903798195.1. Lineage (NCBI taxonomy): Eukaryota > Metazoa > Chordata > Actinopteri > Cypriniformes > Danionidae > Danio > Danio kyathit. Next base: position 41,276,050 of record LR812526.1, read on the forward strand.
AGAAATGTGGAAAATCATGTTAAGCATAAACATTCAAATTATGTTACTCCCTGTACATTCACGAGTAATGAAGAGTGAATTCATGTGAAAACAGCGCAGCGAAACAAGCTGAACTCAGGTTTGACAGGTTGCCAGAGAATGTATATTCAGTTGATCTGGTGGACTCAAGGGGGCAAGTATCCTGGCAGCACTCCAGCGAGATGCAATCACAGGTTTCACACTCATACTGGTGTCTCAAGGGGAGAGTTAAGGGGGATTTTAACACAGCTCTCGAGTGTTAAAAGCAAAACCATGAAACTACTTCCTCATAATATGGGTTGCATAAGTAAAACACCAAGGGCTGTATACATGTGCCAGATATTAAAAAAAAAAAAAAGATAGATCAAAGGTTGGCAGTTTTTCAATTAGATAAAATGGTAATGTCAACAGTTCTTCAAGTCTAATCATAAGTTACCTATTGCGTCTCTTGACTAGTGGACATGCAAAGTTATTGGTTCAAACACCAATTTTACATATGTTTGTATTACAAACAAAACCAAATCAGACACTAACACTAGATAAACATCTTTACAACCTAATTAATCTTATTTGGATCAATCTGCAGCCTTCATAAAAAAGACAAACAAAAAGATGTACGCTAAACTTGCTTTAATTTCCAAACATTAGCAAACCAATCCAGTTAACTATTGAGCAATAACCATAGGGAAGATACGTTAACAGTCACACACACTTTTAGTTTTTTTTTTACAGTGAAAATAAAAACTCTCAGCTAACTGGGAAAACTTCTTTTACCGGTTCACTGAGCAAACGGTTAAGAGTGAAAACTGCCATATCAGCATTGGCAAATGAAGACTGCAGAAGGCCTGCTTTAAGATAAGCAGCTTTTAGCCTATTCTGCAAAATAAAACCTAGTCCAGTACTGCCAAAAATGCTTAACATGCACAGTCTGGCAGGAGGAACCCAAAAGATCGTGAGAGGGCGGAAAGGAGTCCAGGGGTGCTCAAAAACTTTGCGGAGAACTGTTTTCAAGAACTACAGAATGCTGAGCAATGTGGCTTATCTCAGCAACACATGAACAACAGAGCATAACAATAAGGACTGCTGATGACCAGTTGATTATCCTCTGAAACACAATCGGTTTCATCTAGGGCTTGGTCGTTTTTCCACTTTCATTGATTAATTCAAATGTAATGTTCTGCCATAAGTTTATATAAAGCACATACATTATAAATCACCATTTAAAAAAAAAGAATACTGGTATATTACAATTAATTATACATGCTGACAATGTGGCAAAAATGCTCTTTAAAGGGCACCTATGGTGAAAAATCTACTTTTTAAGTTGTTTGGACAGACATATGTGTAGGTATAGTGTATAGACCGTCATATTGAGGTCATATAAACGCACCCAGTCCTTTTTTTTTCAATTTAACAGCATAAAAACGATGGACCAATTGGAGCGGTTTTGAGATCGACCGCAACTTGACGTAGGAGTGCGGTCCCTCCGCCCACCAATATTGATTGACAGTTGCGCATTACCATATCCTCAGTTTGTTTCACGTCCGCCATTTTCAGCGTGTGAGTCAAAGCGATGTCACCAAAGAAACACCCTTGCTCTATTTTTAGATGTAAGGCTCATTGGGCTCAACACAAGATCAACATTCACTACGTTATCGCTCTCCTCGGCGCCAGTGTTTGTAACTAGGTGAGTTTGCATACATGTGTACTTTTCATTGCATCTTCCTTAAACTTTAGCTGTTTGCATTGCCCAGCCCAGCCACAACTCAGCACACTGTTCATATTTCTGCTGCGCCACAGAGCGTTATCGGAATAGTTTCATTTTAAATAACATGCGAATGTGTGCATCTGGTTTGCCGTGTCGTGGCTCTGAGCGGCGCATCCGGTGTATGACGCCCTTTAGTTATGGCCTCAAGCAGGTCGTACACCAGAAGCGCCGCTCGGCGACGTGCAGCGGCATGCATTTCTGGATTGAACTGCCATGGATGAACTGGATGAAGTGTCATGTGTATGCCGTGTCGCATCCGGTGTGTTATGCCCTTCAGTCAAAGTTAATTCAGTGTGCTTGGTTATTAGTCTCGGTGTAGGCTACAAGCTCGCAGCTTTAAACTAGCACACATTTAGCTGTAAAACTATACAAAGACACAAATGATTTTGTAGTCTCTGCTTGGTCTGTGTCCGAGTCGTACATGTACGGCTGAATGCTGGTCCTCTCACTCATGTTGCTTCTCTCTGTCTGCCTGTCTGTTGCCATACACAGCGGGGGAGCTCTTAGCTCTGCCCCCTTGTTAAGGTGGGCGGGAAGTCGAAACTAATTTTCATGTGAAGCAACACGCCCCTAAAACAACAAACTGTGTACACGCCCCCAAAATGGCACTTTTTAGCACATTATAATAAAAAACTGAATTGTGTTTTGAACTGAACCTAAACTGGCACACTCAGAAGAACCATAATATTAATATGAAATCTTAAAAAAGGAGTAAAATAGGTGCCCTTTAAAGGAATATGCCTGTTGCGAACGTTTGAACGAACGAATGAATGAATGAACGGTATATTACAATTATACATGCTGACAATATGGCAAAAATGCTCTTTAGAGGACTATGCCTGTTGAGAACATTTGAACGAACGAACGAACGAACGAACGGTATATTACAATTATACATGCTGACAATGTGGCAAAAATGCTCTTTAGAGGACTATGCCTGTTGAGAACATTTGAACGAACAAACGAACGAACGGTTTATTACAATTATACATGTTGACAATGTGGCAAAAATGCTCTTTAAAGGAATATGCCTGTTGAGAATGTTTAAACGAAAGAACGAACGGTATATTACAATTATACATGCTGACACTGTGGCAAAAATGCTCTTTAAAGGAATATGCCTGTTGAGAATGTTTAAACGAAAGAACGAACGGTATATTACAATTATACATGTTGACAATGTGGCAAAAATGCTCTTTAGAGGAATATGCCTGTTGAGAACATTTGAACGAACGAACGAACGGTATATTACAATTATACATGCTGACAATGTGGCAAAAATGCTCTTTAAAGGAATATGCCTGTTGAGAATGTTTAAACGAAAGAACGAACGGTATATTACAATTATACATGCTGACAATATGGCAAAAAAATGCTCTTTAAAGCAATATGCCTGTTGAGAACATTTAAATGAACGAACAGTATATTACAATTATACATGCTGACAATAGCCATGTTCCCATCCACCTATTTTTATGCGCATTTTGATAAAGAACTTGGTAGACAAGGCAGAAAGCGAGCGGGATATTTATATTTGCTTATTTGCTATAGACCATTTCAATGTGGTCATGTCATTGGCCCATGAACATTTCCTGCTTGACGTTAAACTATTTCTTAACTGTAACAAGAGGCAATTCAATCATAACTTGATTTTAAATCAGTCGTCATAACACTATTTATCAATATGTGAACCTTTTTGGATTCTCATAAGCAATGGAAATTAAAAATGTAAAATACGTTAGGACCATTGTTTTTGTTTACATCCCTCGAAATGGTCTATAAATGCTCGTGTTGTTTAAAGGTACAGTTTATATATCTGACTGTTTGTATTAAAGGACAAAATTGGTTTACAAATAGTATATAAATATATTTATACATTTTAATACAAGAATTGCTGTGCTGTGAAGAAAATATAAAACTGTTTATGGAAAGAATCGTCAATGCACCGCGATGCACTGAGATATTGAATTGAACCGAATCGATGGCATGATAATCGTAACCGAACCGAACCGTGAGACCAGTGCAGGTTCACACCTCTAATAAAAATGTGTGTAAACGGACAAACCAGCAGGCTGAGCACATTGTAAACCATCTGAAATGTTGTTTTGGTCATTCTAAAACGCCTTACTATTTCAGTATTAGTGTTATTATATTATTAATGACATCCAAAATCAAGAGTGTCTGTGTTCCGCGTCTGACACCTCCAAACGCCACCACGCGTTCACTGCGTGTCAGGATTGCCTTCTGAGGAGCAAGTCGTTTATTAGATGAAGAAAAGATTGACGCAGCTTCTCCTACTGCAGCAAATTCAGTTTTTACTGTTGATATTTGGCGCCAGTTAATCAGGAAGTGACGATTTTGTTCGCTTTGACTCATTGGAAACGCTGCTTTATTCGCACGTCTTTTATGCGATATTCCAGTTTTGCACAAAGTTCATTCACATTTTTGGATGGAAACATAGCTAGTGTGGCAAAAATGCTCTTTAAAGGAATATGCCTGTTGAGAACATTTGAACAAACGAACGAACGGTATATTAGAATTATACATGCTGACAATTTGGCAAAAATGCCCATTTAAAGAAATATGCCTGTTGAGAACATTTGAACGAACAAACTAGGGTTGTCGCGATACCATTAATTAATCTTACAATACTATACCAGCTGAAGTAACACAATACCAAGTTGTATTGGGATACTGTAGTTCGTAACTCAAATTATAATGAGATTTGTCAGAAACACTATATTTTATGTTATAATAGGCCTACTTGAATGTAATTCATAATTTCCTTAAGACCACAAATTATTTGCACCCCACTTCACCTAAAATTTACTAATTCTTTTTGTTTATTTTGTAGATAAGTGACTATCAAAAATACATTAAAATAAATATACAAATTATACCAAATGAACTTTGTTACAAAATCGCATTTTCCCAACAAAATTAGGCTATATGAAGTGCTCAAAAATAGTTTCAATGTTTCCTGTTGCTATTTTGGGTTTTTCATCTATTGTTTTTTTTTTTTTTCAGTCTTATCAGGTAACAATCCAAAGTACTTCAAAATTTCACTTTGTGAGTCGTTCTTTTAAAGAGATTGTCGCGGTCGCTAATAAATTATATTAACAGGAACAGAAATGAACAGATTCCGATATGCGTTCGAACGGAAGTGTTAGAAAACGTGCAACAGGCTACCATAAAAGGCGCAAATTCTACACAGTTTTGCAAAGGGCTTCACAGACTACTCAAATAAAATAGTTTATTGTTGCACAAACATGTGAGCATTTTAGTGACTTTTCCACATGCAACATTCATTATCTATTGTTGATAAACCATTAATGACGATACTACCGTTTACAAACTACAGTGGCACCGCCAGTATTTTGGAACCATAGTATCGCTATACTACCATAGTACTGGTAAACCGTGCAACCCTAGAACAAACAACGAACGAACAAATGAACAAACGAATGGCAATGTGGAATACAAAAACCTGTAAAAACTACTTGATATTTCATGCTATTTACAAACATTCAGATACTGTTAACGATACCCTATTGTATTTTATACTGTAACACTTTGAATTAGTGTTGCACAATATATAGTTTGAGAATAGATATCGTAATGTGGGCATCCATCATAGTCCCATCGCAATACATGCAATGTTAAGTGAGGATTATAGATGACCAGAAACGACACATATGTGGTAACTCACTGGCATCTTGCAGAATCAAAACCAGTCCGATTGAGAAATCTTGGTCAAGCACCACATTGTCTGGTCTCAGTCATTCAGAACTTGCTCCAGGGCTTATACCATAACGGATAACAAAGAGCCAATTGATTTGACCATTTTCACCAATACTTTGTCTGCAGATGTTCTGGGGACCCTTTACCAAATATGGGCTCGATTTAATAAACCTGGGTCATGTGGTACATCCTGTTGGATGCACTTTTGTAGAGACAAAAAAACTCTGGAATTAATGCATATGAATGAAAGACAATCACTTGAAGTGGTACAATTAAGGCAGGTGTATATTTAAATAATATGCCACAGTTTTCCTCGTGTTTATTGCAACCATTGTAACTAACCAAGTTTATCAATGTGTTTTAAACCCTTATAGCAGATGAAACCTTCGTTGTGTCTGAAATGTATGATGTCTGGTACTAAATGGAAGCCAGTGACATTTGCAATACACTTGTGTAAATGAAAAACTACTACAAACTTACAAGTTATTTTACCACATGAAATCAACAAGCAGAAATAATATAAATGAGATTGGTAAAAATACAATGTCTTCTATTTGCTGGACAAATGGTTGGTAAAGTGTAAAGCTTTTAATCTGATTTAGTCTGACTCAATTGAGTCGAATCTTAAAGATTTGATTCATTAAAATTAGCTAATAAATTCCTAATCGATCTTTTAACAAAGATTGATCCCCTACAGGTAATAGAGTAAAAGTTTATCATCTGCATGTGTTTTTAGGGCCTGTGACTGTGTGAGCATCTGAAGAGAGTTTAAACAATTTTAGTAGTGCATAAAGAAGTTTCATAAAGATTAATTTTATCAAAGGTGCTGTATGGAAGTTTTTGATTCTTCTAAACCATACAAATACCATAATATGTTTGTAGATATTTAAGAAAAATGCCAAGTGAACATACTCATTTGAAAAAGTGTTTTCCGTGCCGGAACGTCTGTCTTTGTTTTGGTCATTTTAACCTGCCCAATACCAGTTTAGCCAATTATATTTCACCACCCAGGGTTGCCTTGTTGGAAAACCGCATATTTCATTCATTCATTCAGAAAGGCTCTCAAAGTATGTGTCCGTGACTGAAATGCGACCTCTGGTGGACAGTAGCAGACCCTGAAATGAGACAGATTCAGTTCCACATGAGGTTATTAATTAGCAAATTAAATAAATATTAAGAACGTTAACATTAGGTGAGTTGGTTACATTGTAACCACGTGTCCTAACAACACGCTTCATGATGAGATTCGCAGTGATAAGCAATTTGACTGTTTGCACCAAACGAAACATGACAGAATTTAAATACAGCCATTCAGAAGCACAGAATATGCACTCACTCACGAAATGGTAAGCTTTATAATCTATTTAATACATATTAAACCTCTTTAACATTATTAAATGTAGGCTACATGCTGAATCACTCATATGTATTTAGTTCTAAAGTTCAATTTTAAATGTTTTTTTTTTTTCAAGATCTGAGGTGAACTACCTGCTGCTGCTTTCAGTAGTATGGCACATAAATGTCATGTAAAATGGAATTTAAACTCACATTATCAGCATTTAACACTGAATAAAGCACATGAGGTGTACCTGAGGTGATCATTGTCAGTTTTTTGCCGTTCACCTGTGAGAAATAAAAGCCGTTTCTAATATATCAATTCGAGGTGTTGGCTAGAACAAAAAACTCCTTTTAATACGGAAAATGTTCTCTCGATCGCGTGCTGTTGCTTTTATTTAGAACACGGTTTAAATCACTCGCTCCTGTCCTCAATCTGGCACCCTTCACTTGCGTTTGTTTTGATCCAGGAGTGCAATACCTAGTTCAACCACTGGGTGTCAAACTTACATACTGCACCTTAAGTTAATTATATGGTGAAGACTATAGTGCTATTTTACATTTGATTATTCAATTTCTGTACCTGAATACCATTGCTCTCTCCAAAAAAACAGAAAGCATGGTTTATTTCACTTTATTATAGTTGCTCAATTGTGTTTATTTAAGACTGTAGTTTCTATATACAATAAATAATATAAAAATATATTTCACTCCCCTACAAAATCATCCCAAGTAATCACTTTGCAAATAGAGCTATTTAAGTAATCTGGAGAAATTATATCGCTATATATATTGCAGAAAAATGAAATATCGTAATGTACATTTTTTCCAATATTGTGCAGCCCTACTTTGAATTGTTTTACTTTTTTGTTGACTTCCAAAAACATTTTTTTTCTATTCACCTAATGGGTCTTGTGCATGCTCAAGTTTGCAATTGTAAATGCATACTTTCAGCAAACACATCAGAGAGTGACATGACCATGACGAGTACGAGGTGTGAAGTGCCCACTTTTTCCAGGCTGACCTGCAGTGCAGCAAGATCAAAACCTCTCAACGTTTCAGGTTGCTGCAAGTGCAATGCACAGCATGTGACAAGAACCAACCATTCTGATTCACCCTTTGCAAGAAGTGCATATATACACACACACACACACACACACGCCCGCACGCACGCCCGCACGCACGCCCGCACGCACGCACGCACACACACACACGCGCACGCGCACATTACAGACATAAAGGTAGTCTAACAATTGCATCAGACAAGCCATGGAACAGGAAAAAAAAAATACAGTTTGCTTGGACCAACTTTTCTTAAAGTTCTCTTGCTCTCTGAAACAGGTTCTTTGATCTATACATTTAGTTCTTTAAACCTTCTGTTGTCCAGGCATAGCACCTGGATCAGTTAGTGAAATTCTCTGTGAGTTTTTATTTATTCATCCATTCATTCATTCATTCATTCATTCATTTATTTATTTATTTATTACTCGCACTCTGCAGACAGGTAAAGTTGGTTTTATATTCGTATTTTTGAACAGAAATCGCATTCAAATAGGACTTCAAAACAACATTAGCTCTATTTAATTGACTGCGAACAATGTTGTACTTTGCAAGTCACTGGCTGCTAATATCATTTAACTATTTTGAATTTGTATAAAATACTTTTTTACTGTTACCTGTAATCTGTTTCTTTGTTTTTCTACAAGTATTACCACTGTTTCTTTCATGGTTACATGCTAATGTATAATAGTAAAGTATAATTCACTTGTTTAGCATTTATTACATAATTCTACAAATAAATAACTGCATTTAATTATCTATTTATTTTTAAATAGTTTAAATGAAATATGGTACCAAACTTTACTGGTATTGGTAATGACCATGGCTAAGTTAAAATGTGTAAATCAGCAAGACCCCTGAACAATAATTCTAATCTGGTGCAAACAGTATGTACTCTAATCGCATTTGTTTCTAATAAACAGCTGTCCAAACTTTGCAATAATGTTATGCTATGAGCATATATATTAAGATAATACAGATCCCCACAACATAGTGGTAACTAGCGCAAACGTCTACCATAAAATAGGTCAGAAGCTCTGAGTAACATCCCCTGTCCCAGGCATGAGGCTACACCAAAGGAATCTTCAGTTAAAACACTAACATATTGCTCCCAATCGTGGCAGGAGAAAGATCATAAAAAGGCCAATGTGCATTAAGAACATAGTCCAGGCCCGTTCTCTGCCTCCTCCCATCGTCGTTCTCGAGTCCAGCCATTTTGATGGCAAGAAAAGAAAAAAGCTACATCAAAGGGAAGCTGCTGCACAAATTCGAAAGGATAATTAAGAATCGCTATAAAGGAACTGGCAAGGGAAATCAGCCAAGGCTTTGCATATCTAACAGGCATAATCAGAGTGGATAAAAATACCACCAAGTCATTCTGTTTTGCTTCGGGTGCGCAGGTCAAAGGCATCTTTCTTCTTTCCCAAGTAAATCCCCATTGAAGCTGGCCAAGAGACGAGGAATACACAGCCAAAGTCCACTGAACCACAAGTTTCAGAAACAAACTGCTCTTCAGCGTTCTCAAAACATCGAAGCATTATACTCACAGCAGACGTCATTAGACTCAGAAGCGACTAACAAAAGCCGGAGCAGTAGAGGTGATGTCTTGTGCAAAGAGCAAGAAAGAATGTTTTCCTACCATGCTATAAATCTGTAATAACAGGAGGACTTTCAAACTAAAACCCTTTAACAGCTAATACTGAAAAGAAGCAGCCACAGCCACAAAAAAATGAAAGGTTTATCGAGTGCAAAGCAATAATGCCTACTCATGCACATGACTTAATTGGTTTGGCTCCATCTGTTCAGACAAGCCTGGTTGGGAAAATATTCTAAGTGGTCAGGAGGGGCGTTTATGCCTCCAGAGATGCCATAATGCACCTATAGGAGTAGTGAGGGGAAACGCCACTTTTAAAATCACAAAGGAAGAAGCTTACATAAACTTCCTCATTTGGGACATACAATAAAGTTTATTTTTCCTTTTAAACCTATTACTCAAAAAAGACATTTGCCAGGTGACATTGCTTCCATAACCTAAGCTATTACTTTAAGCAAAAAAAAAAAAAAAAAAAAGAAATAAAAAGTCAGGGAATGCTTTGAGTTTCAGCTAGACATCTTTTTTGGCGCACCTTGTAGGTCTGAACAATTTATCGTTTCAGTATCATACAAATCTGCAATAGTCACATCGCAGGATCTGCAATGTTGAGCTGGAGCAGAAAACATGGTTAGGGCTGTGCAATTAATCGAAAAAAAAAAAAAATAAATAAATAAAAAAAAATAAAATCGCCACTGGCTTGCATGGTTCGGGATCTGTAGAGCTGCGCATCGATGGATTTGCTCTTCAGTGTTTGGACTCTCAGTAGTGATTGTTAACCCACACTGAACTGAGCTAAACTGAACTGAACTGAACTGAATCTCTGAAAACTGAACTGACTTTGTTTCAATTCACTATAATCTTCCATGTGAAGCTGCTTTGACACAATCTACATTGTATAAGCGCTATACAAATAAAGATGAATTGAATTGAATTGAATTAAAAAAATAAATAAATAAAATAAAAATAAATAAATAAATCGCAATTTGAAGTGTTGCAATTAGTTAATCGCAAGAGGCTGCAATATAAAATATATATATTATTTTATTTCCCCCACCCAGAGCCAATGTATGCCTGTCGGCTGTGTGTGACAGTCTTACTAACCAATTGAGTGAGCACACTTTAGTTTTGCCCACAAAAAAAGAGAAAACAAACAGGAAAGCGCTGACAAGTGGGATTATGGTGTGTGCTGCTTCAGAAGCATTAATATCAAAGAAAAACAGCATTTGTAATATGGAAATATTTTGGTTTCAAAGTCACAGACACAGAACAAAAACAGGTCATTTTTAAGAGCTGTCGCAGAATTGTTGCCTCAGCTTATAGATTATTGAGCTGAAGCTTGACTACAAAATTAAATCGTAAATCAAATTGCAATCGCAATATCCGTCAAAAAAAATTAAATAATATATTTTTTTTTTTTAAATAATCGCAATTAGATATTTTCCCCAAATCGCTCAGCCCTACTGCATGTGACTATGGAAGATTCTAAGTGAATTTAAACCATTTGGGCATGATAAAATGTGTAGCTTTAACAAAGAATAATTGGATTTAATTATTTCCACAATGAAGACTATAGTAGTCAACATTTGAAGTGGATCGCAAAGTTTTTAAAATTTGTCCTGAGAGAAGAATTATTGTGGTGGAAGTGTTATTTTACATTTTGATCTTTTAATTTTTTTGCCCCAATACTGTTAGACTCTCCAGAATACCATAAAGCACTTTTTATTTAATTTGTATCTTTGTTTTTATTAATTTATGCTTGTAAAATGTGTATTATATTTTACACAGGTACAAAATAATCAAAATCTATAAAAATTATTTGCAAATAAATGTATTAGTCATATTGTGAAATTCTATTTATATCGCAATATATATTGCAGAAAAACTAAATATCGCAAAGTCAGTTTTTCCCAATATCATGCAGCCCTAGCACCCTGGTTCCAGAGGTAAAGTCCCCTTTTAGTTTACAGTAACAGTTATAGTAAGGTTTTTTGAAAATTATAATTGAAATGATTAATTATTATAAGTCAAAAACTATTTGCGGTTAATTTACTTGCCCTCGTGGCAAGGCAACCCAAGATGTGTATGACTTTCTTTAATAGAACATTAAAAGTAGACTTTTAGCTGAAAATGTGGTCCTTGGTGATTCATATGTCAATAACTCACATATACCTGCACTTTAAAAAGTAAAAATGGCTGCTGCTGATACAATAATCCAGCTGGTGACCATGCTCAGGAAAGTTGATTAAATCAAGGCTCTTAATTAAAGGTAATAAATGTTGCAAATAACATTCAGTTTCCTGCCTAAAATTATAAACTTTGCTTTAATAATACTTTAATGCATCATCAGGACAACGGCTGATTTGCTTGTAATTATTAGCATTTTTTTTTTTTACTCTCAAAGAGGTTGACTTGAATTGTATGGACCAAAGAACACAGTTTCGAGAAATAATTTGCAGCGATTTGCCAAATTCAGTTCACTGATTGGTGAAGATGAGCTGACGTAACGCAGGTCCATCAACATTTATTAACAACATAATATCTTAAAAACGTATAATTTATCTTTCAAATTTAATATTCTGAATTATCACTTCCAGAACTCTATTATTCTTGCCAACTCTTATAAGTCAATAACTAATGTGCAGCACAACTACAGTGCTCAGCATATACAAGTACACCCCTCACAAATCTATCTTTTAAATTCATATTTTTAATAGGAAGCTATACAATATTATGTTCGTGCATATATATTAGTTTAGTACTGAAGCCAAATCTGGAGCTTACCTGACAAAATAACTTACGACAACAGTCCAAAAACTAGTACAGCCAAATCTATATGTTATAGAAAAATATTAAACACATTTTTTTTTTTAAAAAGAGGAAAAATTAAAAGGAAAAAAAAAAGAAACATTTAGTTGAAATTTTGTAGGTTGTAATTTTTTTTTTTTGCAATATTTTCCATAAAATTATTTGTATTATCTTTCAATTTCTAATTATGTTTGGTGACTAAAATATTATTTTAACAAACATATCCGTTTAATAAATATGTTTTGTTTAAATGCACCAAAATACATTGCCTATATTCACTGAGAAATGGATAAAATATTCATTTTCAAAATGGGGTGTACTCATTTATGCTGAGCACTGTAGGGGAAACTAACACAAAAGACTTTAAATACAAAAAAGCAAGAGGAAAAAGGAATTATGGCACATAAGTAACATGTAAAAGTGAAACTATACAGATGATTGACACATTCCTATAGGTGAAAGACTTGCCATTTACTGTCCCTGAACGATAAACAAAAAGGAAAAAAAAAAAACGGAAAAGAAAGTATAAGAGAAGTGAGGGTTGCTATGTCACTCGCACAGCTTTGATTATATACATTAAAAATAAAGATTTTTATTGGGGACTTTCATTTAGAAGTACCTTTAACATACATCAAGTCTTTCAATCGAACAAAAGGTCCTAAAATAATTAAAAGTTCTTCAAAATCAAATAAATAAAAAAATAGATTTTAAAAGCTGTTCACTTAAAGGTTTTTGAGGAACCCAAATGTGGTTCTTTTATGACATTACTGTGAAAAATACAATTTGTAAGTTTTGTTTTTCTGAAAACTGCCAGAGTATGTAAATCTTTTTTTTTTTCCATTTGGAAATAACTATACATTTAAGAAAAACATTAAACAAACTTGGAAAAAAAACACCATTTATCTAGACTAAGAAATTGCAATAAACAAAATACATTGTGTCATTTGTGAAGTTACCAAGCCAATTCAGTTTCACTTTAACTTCAAATGAATCATTACCACGTTGTCAAATAAATAACAACTTAATTGACACTATGGTTGTTTTAAATTCTAGTGAACTGACACCATACACATCATTCTTGACATAAACTAGTTTAACGTTAAATATTTTTAAAAGCCGTCTATGTAGGCAGCTTACTAGTTTCCAAGAAAGCCAATGCGTTACACTTTCGATATGTATACGTTTTTAACCCAAGGCATTTTTGCATCACGTCTGCAGTTGTGATCAAAAGTTTTGCTTGTCTAAAAACAAACAGGAGGGTGGGAAAGTGGCCCACTTGCTTGTGACTGAGGGGAATCAGGAATGTGGAGGTTGGCAGCTAACACTGACTGCATCTGAAGCGAAAATAAACACACAGCCTACAATAAACTGCCGTAGACCACTGTAAAATGGTAAGGTCAGATCATGACAGTTTAGCTCAGGTAGTTGACGGTACTGTGCCCAGCGTCGCAGGCGAACTCCTCCTTAGTACATTTGCTGCCAGGCTAGCTCGCACCAAAGCTGTCACGGAATGCTAACAAGTTAGCCGGTTAGCGACATGTATTTAAAAGCGCCGTATAATCGTGTCAAATAAAACTAAGCTGACTACTGAACCGACATAATGCGGACTTAAAAATAAAGTCGCGTCTCACCTTCTCCGATCAAATGTCGGCCATTCCTCTGCACAGCGACTCGCTTTGGCCTCCTCCTTCCCCAGCTGTGCTCTGCTCCTCCGCCGTTGCTATTTTTCCAGCTCTCTGCCCAACCGGAAGTGCACGCGCGCGGTCTCCAGGGGCCGCGCTCTGTCTCTCGGGTTTCTTGACGTGCTGTTGAGGAAGCGGTCCAGTAGATGATATAGAGATCAGAGGTAAGACTCGCCCCCTTTCCCTTCGACTTTTCGGTACAAGGGTCATGGAGTGTATGTTTAAGGATGTTAGCTTTGTTGCAATAATTTCAATGAAGGGTGTCCGGTTTTCGTTTCCGCGAATACCCACTGTACCGGATTTGGGAGGCAGTTATGAAGTCGTTAAAGGACAACGACAAGCGTTTGTAAGGGATGATACAAGATAAGACAACAGTAATATTAATGAATAATAATAACAAAAATAACAATAATAATAACAACAACAACAACAATAATAATATTAATAATAATAATGAATTATATAAATATAATAATAAAAAATGTATTACAATAACAATGTAATAACAATATTAATGTATGCATTCAACTAAAAATCGTACTATCTAATTAACTTGCTATCGTTCGTTCTGTCCCTGCTTCATCGGGGGTCGCCACAGCGGGATGAACCGCCGGAAAAAAACGAACAATAACAACAACAACAACAACACAATAAACAAAACAACATTATATAATTATATCACATTTTAAAAGTACAAATATTATAGATATAATAAATAAAATAGTTATTACAACAATAAATATTTATAAAAGGATTCATAATTGTGTAAATCCTTATACAAATCCTCATATAAAAGTATTTACAATTATAATATAATAATTGTGTGTGTGTGTGTGTGTGTGTGTGTGTGTGTGTGTGTGTGTGTGTGTGTGTGTGTGTATTTATATATTCATCCATTCATTTTTTTTCGGCTTAGTCCCTTTAATAATCTGGGGTTGCCACAGCAGAATGAACCGTCAACTTATCCAGCATATGTTTTACACACCGAATGCCCTTCCAGCTGCAACCCAACACTGGGAAACATATACACACTCATTCACTCATAAGAATATATACAATTATTTTGTAGTATTATTGATAGTTAATTATAATTGTAAATACTTTTTTGATGCTAAAACTTATTAATTTACACATTTAATAATTTTATAAATATTTATTGTTGTGATATATATTTATATTTTTCATATAATCCATATTTTTACATAGTCCTAGTCCAATACATTATCTAATAATCAAATAACTTTTATAAATATAACAATTCAAAATAAGCAAAAAAAAAAAAGTGTATGAATGAATGAATTCTGAAAACATTATAAAACAGTTATTTATATTGGAATATTATGAAATCAACAATATAGCTACATTATGGATCAGAAGATAAATTAGCTAGACCAGCTGTAGTCCAACACACACTACATTATTAAAACAACATTAATTCAATGCTGAATTCTAGAAACATAGACAACAGATGAAAGCATGTTTTGTCTGGTTAACTTAATATTTTCTATTTCTATTTTCTAAACTCATATCCTGAGTTTTCTTTAAACTCAGAATGAAGTTATAATAATGGTTATGCATCTTTTACCTGGTCAATTTCAAGCTGCTTCACTATTAACCCAACAGCAGAGGGCGCAACAGGCTAATCTAAGTGAAAGAGCAGAGGTTCTCTCACGTTACCTAGTAAAACGTTGGAACATAAATGCTAGTTTATAGACAGAAAGTAGCCTATTTATCTCTGAAGTTTGAATTAGTATTTAAATAGCGCATTATATAATTAGTAAACATTTTAAATGTGTCATCTGCAGCACTGGCAGATCAAAAATTGAACTGGTTGAGCCTTTCTTTCGGCTATATAGAGTCAAAACGTTGGTAAGTTCCACAAGTAATTACTAATACTCTTTTTCCAAAAGCTTTAAAAAGAAGCCCTAAAATTTCCACACTATATAAAGTACATATAACTAAAAGAGTTTTTTTTATAATCTTTTAATAATCACAAAGACATTAAAATAGTAAAATGTAGAAAAATAATCCATTCACAAGCCAAAATATACAAACATTAGCCTATAATATCTAGCCTATTTGTATATCCGAGTTATTTTATATTTATTCCATGCACCAATCCCTCTGAGTCATTTAAATCTTTCATGTAAAGGGCTGCAAATGAAGCAGCATGTGCCAAAAAGTCTGTCTGCAACTCAGCAGATGCTTTACATTGCGTTTGTTTGCTGGAATTAATTTAAGCTACAAATACAGCTTTTGAGTGAGAGTTTGGTACATTCTACAGACAAATAAAATGTACAATTTGATATGTTAGACTAAATTACTGTCATGAGTTTGTTTTGAAATATTTGAAACACACACCTATCCAAACATTATATACTGTAGGTTAGCTGTTAAATATGTTAATATTTGCATGTGCCATTTCAGTAATATGATCATACCAGTGACAGTCATCATTGAGTTGGCCTTTTCTGTTTCCTCAAAGATGAGACGTTCCTTTTTCAGTGTTCACATTATGTTAAATATATATATATATATATATATATATATATATATATATATATATATATATATATATATATATATATATATATATATATATATATATATATATATATATATATATATATATATATATATATATATAAAAAACAGGATTTTAATTACATAGTAAATGCAAGTGTCATATAACTTGTGTGACTGAAAATAGGTGATGAGGGCACATCGTCATCATCAGTGTATCGGATATACAGTTGAAGTCAGAATTATTAGCCTCCCTTTGATTTTTTTTCTTTTCTAAATATTTCCCAAATGATGTTTAACAAAGCAAGGAAATTTTCACAGTATGTCTGATAATGATTTTTTCTTCTGGAGAAAGTCTTTGTTTTATTTCGGCTAGAATAAAAGCAATTTTTAAAGGTAAAAATTATTAGCCCTTTTAAGCTATACATTTTTTTCGATAGTCTACAGAACAAACCATCATTAAACAATAAGCCCAGTTAACCTAATTACCCTAGTTAAGCCTTTAAATGTCACTTTAAGCTGTATAGAAGTGTCTTGAAAAATATCTAGTCAAATATTATTTACTGTCATCATGGCAAAGATAAAATAAATCAGTTATTAGAAATGAATTATTAAAACTATTAAGTTTAGAAATGTGTTGAAAAAATCTTCTCTCCGTTAAACAGAAATTGGGGAAAAAATAAACAGGGGGGCTAATAAATCTGACCAACTGTTTATGATATATGTAAAAAATGAAACAAAATACTTATTTTTACGTCTACTTAATAAAATATGTAAAAGTATAACTGATCCTAACATAGTTCTTCAATTTTAAATGACTAAAAATGTTTTGTTTGTAAAACCTGTGTAAACATAGTGCTTTGAAGGATAGTAATACAAAGATTTACAGTAAAATATCGAATAATTCATTTCTTCCAGGCAACACTGTGATCCTTAAATAGAATTTTTAAAAATGTTTTTATGTCTAATTGATCTATTTTTATGTTTTTTTAGAGGCTGTCTTCTGCAAAGCATAGTAAAAATGTATGATTTACATTATAATTTGCTCAGAAAAAAATAGGCATACACTCATACAATGTTTAATCTTTGACCCACATAAACAACACTGTTTTTTAAATAATTATTAAAAATATAAGTATTCAATCCCAAATCATTTGACAGACAGATATCAAAAAAAGTCAAACATGTTAAGAAAAAAACAAAGTATTCAGTATTCAAAAAATGACAAAATCTCTAAAACACACTCATATAGCTTTTATTTTTTTATATGATTTATTTTTTATTTTCTCAGAAAATGTCTCCAGAAAATCTTCACTCCAACCAAGAAAGAATGCTCTCCACAATGAGCTTTTTTCATCATCTCATTTGAAGGACAGCTTGGCCTCAGAAGCGAATATCTGACCTAATCTGAGTGCAGGTGGGTAACCAGTGTAAGAAGCAAAATCGCTTTGTCATCGCACGTGCTCCTGAGCGCGGCCCATGTTAAACAAGTCTCTCCTCTATTCTCTGACAGTAAGATAATTCATCCATTTTTCCTCTCATTTTTCTCTCTCTCTCTTTCTCCCATTAAAGAACCACACACACACACACATACACATATATAAAAACACACAACAACACGAGAGAATAATCAGCCGCAGGTATGAGGCGATTAGAAATGGTTTTGTTGACCTCAAGGGCCGATGGTGATATTGATAACATTTTCAAACAGTCTCGCTCATCAAAGGGTTTCCTGTTAAAGTTGTAATCTTCCTTGAAATAGGGCTTTGTTAGCTACCGCGGCATTCACTTGACCGAGAATTCCTGGGCTGTAAGCTAATGGGGATGATTTTGAGCGGGGTCGGTGCTGGGGATCAGAGCTGGGGACCCGAGCGGGGTGGCCCTGGAGCTCAGAAGTGGCTCGCGGCGATTTGTAGCCCAGGTGACTTTGCAAATTCCCCTCCTGCTTAAGACGGGCCTCGCTGGATGATCATTTTCTAGTCTTTCCCAAGCCTGCATATCAGGGATCAAAAACAAAGAAATGGAGTATGTGATTAAAATGCCGAAACCACTAGTGTTTAAAAGCTTTAGGCTTTCAAAGGAAATTAATACTTTTATTCAGCAGGGAGGCATTAAATTGATAAATAGCGACAGTTGAGATTTATAATAATACAAAAGGTTTTTAAATTAATGGTCTTCTTTTTGAACTTTTGTCAAAAAATACAATAAAATAAAGTTTGCACAAGAGTGTTCGGTGGATTTCTGTTTTTAGTAGAGGATAAAAAATAAAAAAACTTCCAATTTTGCAATCCTGATTTTTCCACTTGTTTAAATCTCCCAGAAAAGTATAACATCAACTCAGATTTGTGAGGAGGAAAAGTCAGAATTGCACAATATATCTTGCTCTGATTTACAAGAAAAAAAAAGTCTTTAAATCTTAAATTGCCGCTTTATTTGCAAACTTGTATATGTTTATTTATATTTCATAATTCTGAGTTTTGGATGGCGCGGTGGCTCAGTGGTTAGCACTGTCGCCTCACAGCAAGAAAGTTGCTGGTTCGAGCCCCGGCTGGGTTAGTTGGCATTTCTGTGTGGAGATTGCATGTTGCAGCTGAAGAGGCATCTGCTGTGTAAAACATATGCTGGACAGGTTGGCTGTTCATTCCGCTGTGGCGACCCCTGATAAATAAAGGGACTAAGTCAATGGAAAATGAATGAATTCTTAGTTTTCTCTCTCAGAATTATGAGATACAATAAATTTGTGAGATGCATAACACCTGTATAACTATACTAACTTGATGTGTTCAATAAGTTGAATAAGTTCTGAACACAAGACAATTAATTATGAACTCAGACAACCTAAAACTGCAAGATATAATGTCTGTTAATATACATTTTCAGTTCTGAAAGTCAGAATTTCATGATATAAACTAAAAAATGCAAGATACAAAGTCATAAATATATTTTAAAAAGTCACAACCACATGATACTAATTCGAAATTAAGAGAAATGAACTTGCAACTGAAGAATATATACAGTTAAAATCAGAATTAATAAACCCCCTTTGAATTTTTTTTCTTTTTTAAATATTTAATGTTTAACAGAGCAAGGACATTTTCACAGTATGTCTGATAATATTTATCATCTGGAGAAAGTCTTATTTGTTTTATTTCAGCTAGAAATGTTATTCCTATAGAATAAAATTTTTACATTTTTTAAAAACTATTTTATGGTCACAATTATTAGCCCGTTTAAGCTATATATATTTTTATAGTCTACAGAACAAACCATCATTATGCAATAGCTTGCCTAATTACCCTAACCTGCCTAGTTAACCTAATTAACCTAGTTAAGCCTTTAAATGTCACTTTAAGCTGTATAGAAGTGTCTTGAATAATATCTAATAAAATATTATTTACTGTCATCATGGCAAAGATAAAATAAATCAGTTATTAGAGATAAGTTATTAAAACTATTATGATTAGAAATGTGTTGAAAAATCTTCACTCCGTTAAACAGAAATTGGGGAAAAAAATAAACAGGGGGCTAATAATTCTGACTTCAGCTATACAGTATATATATATATATATATATATATATATATATATATATATATATATATATATATATATATATATATATATATATATATATATATATATATATATATATATATATATATATATATTATACACTACTGGTCAAAAGTTTGGGGTCAGTTTTTTATAAATTAGTTTTAATTAATAATTTAAATAAAATAATTCTGTTCATAAAGGTGACATTTATTAAATGTAAAACAAATTGTTAAATTGTTAAATACTTAAATATTTATTTATTATTGTATATAATTCCAAATGAAATTATTACTCCAGTCATTATTGCTTTAATTACTATTACTATACACTACTGGTCAAAAGTTTGGGGTCAGTTTTTTTTTAATTAGTTTTAATTAATAATTTAAATAAAATAATTCTGTTCATAAAGGCGACATTTATTAAATGTAAAATAAATTGTTAAATTGTTAAATACTTAAATATTTATTTATTACTTATTGTATATAATTCCAAATGAAATTATTACTCCAGTCAATATTGCTTTTATTACTATTACCATTAATAATAATAATAATAATAATAATAATAATAATAATAATAGCAATAATAATTAATATTAGAGGGATTTCTGAAGGATCATGTGACTCTGGAGACTGGAGTAATGAAGCTAAAAACCCATCATTAAAATCACTGGAAGAAGTTATTAAACTAAATTAAAAATTACTTTTGAACAGTTATTTTATAGTGCAATAATGTTTCACAATTTTACAATTTGTACTGTATTTTTGATTAAATAAATGCAGCCTTGTTGAGCAAAATAAGCTTATTTTAAAACATTTAAAAATCCTACTGGCCCCAAACTTTTGACCGGTAGTGTATATGTAAGATAAAAATAAAGAAAATAAAACTTAATTAATTTACATTTATTATTATTATTATTATTTTTAATATATTAACAGAAACATGTATAGCTCTGTTAGCAGACATTTTTATTCAAAGCAACTTACAAATGAGGATTAAAAGAAGCACCGTATTTAGAGGAAAAAAGTCACAACCATATAAGAAAGAAGTAAGAAATATGACACACAAAATTAGAATTTAAAGTCATAATTATGAGATATTGACTCAGAATCAAGAAAAATGTCATAAATAAATATATGTATAATATAGTTTGATTTGTAAAATGTTTGCTTGCAATTATGGGATATAAATTTGCCATTTTGAAAATAAATGCCCAAATTAGATTTGAGCTAACAATTTTGTGAAAGTAAGAAATGCAATAAAAACTTAAAACAGCAACATCTTATGACCTGCTGGAGAGATTTATTTTCACTCACAAAACTATTGATTGTATCAGTCAATAAATCGATCAGGAGATGGACGTTTGTCATTATTACTAATGTGATTTACACATCAATAAATCCATACTTTGCTCTGGTAATACACATAAAAAAATTATCTTATACTTAACCGTGCCAGTGATAGATCAAAAACCCCAGTGATGACTAATGCTCTGCCGTTGATGTCTGAAGATTGAGATCAGAGTAACTCTGGTTTACAGGTGCACTGCATTCTTGGCCAGCCAGCGCTAAGTCACAGGTGAATGTCACTGCGGGGTGTTAACTGATCTGCCGATTTCTGGAAGATACAAAGTCTCAAAAAAAAAAAAAAGAAAGAAAAAAAATCTAAAGTGTAAGAAGTTAACTCAAAATTGTAATATACAAAGTCATAACAGTAAGAATAGCATAAAAAAGTGTGACTTGAAATTGCAAGAAAGTCCAAATGTTGATGTTAACCTGAAGTATAAAAGTGAATTATAAACTTTCAATTCTCAGAAGGTAAATTTAATGTATGAGCTATACAGAATTAATTATGAGATACAGTCATATTTATATATATAAAAAAAATGTAACTGTAAAATATTAACTTGACATTGCAAGATACATTTGAAGCTATAAGAAAAAGTCAGAAATGGAAGATATTACTTGGTAATTCCAAGATACAAAGTAAAAAAATAAAATAAAATTCAAATGTCAGAATTATGAGATACTGACTCAAAGTCCTAATTCTGAAAAACAAATATGTGGTTTTTGAAATGCTTGCTTCCAACTGTAAAGCACTGAATCCAATTCCAGTTGTGACATAAAAACTTGCAATAATAACAATTCTAAGAAAAAAAGTATTTGAGAGATGTGAACATAATTATGAGCTACAAACTTGCAATTCTAAGAGTTGCAGTCGCAGTCCTGAGAAAAATATCTCAGCTGTAAAATATTAATTTGATATTGCAAGAAACAAAGTAACGACTGTAAGAAAAACGTCAGAAATGCAAGATATTAACTGGATATTGCAAGACTCAAAGTTGCAATTTTAGGAAACAAAATGCGAGCATTATAAGACACTGACTCAAAAACAAAAGTTGTGATTCAGAAAAAAAGATACTGAATCTGAACCGCATTATACTAACTCAAAATTCAGAAAAGTAAACTAATTTAATTAGTTAATGAAATTCTGAGAAAAAAAATTAATGAGACAATTATAAGACAATAACAACAAAAAAAGTTGTGAGTTATAAACTTAAAATTCTGAGAAGTTACAATTTGTAAGCTATAGAAATTGCAAAACCGGTGCAATTCCGAGAAAACGCATCTGAACTTTGAGATATTACCTTGATATTGCAAGATACAAAGATGCAATTTTAAGAAACAAAGGTAAAAAATCAAGAGAAAAGTTATGATTCTTGTGCTTTTACAAACTAGCAATTCTGAAAATGATTTTTGAATTGTTACCACTTGAGAAATATATAAACGAAAATATAGCTGCAAGCAGCAATTATCGGGGCCAAGCAGCCCAGCGGCCACATCATAAACAAGCACAACAACAAGCTACAGAGCAACAGGAAAATTCTATAACTTTTTGGCAGCATTTTCTGAGCCAAATTTGGTGGAAATCGGGCTAATGATCTATGGAGAGTTCAGATTTTCAAACTAATTCAAGATGGTGGACAGGAAGTCGTGTCAATTAGAGAATAAATTATCTCAATGTTCTCTGTGATCCAAGGAATCTGCAAGACCAGTCTCATGACAGTAGACAAAATTATTCAAAACTCATTTGATAAAATTTAATTTAATTGTCGATTTTACCCAGAAGGTGGTGCAAACTGATGTTGATTGGTCAAAGTCAAGTCTAGATCACACACATTACGTTTGATTTCAATACATCAAACCATTGCAGTGATTCAGTAGTTTGGCATCATGTTGTCCCATTTGTCAGTGCAGAAAACAAAAACCGTCAAATTTGGTGCAAATCAGCCAAACGATGTAGGTTTTTGACTTAAGGCTAGATGGTGGACAGGAAGTTCAGTTAATTAATGCATATTTGGTATTGATATTCTCAGGACTACATGAGGAATGTATCAACACAAGTATCATAACAATCGGCAAAATTAGTCAAAAGTTATTAGCATTTTTAGAAATATCGTTAAAACGTTTGACCAAAAGGTGGCCCTGCGACGAAACTTTTTGAGCAGCTTTAGTGCACATACCGACTTTCATAACAGTTCGCACACAACAATTTAGTGCTTGGCTCAAAAAATTATAGAAATATAAACAAAATAAAAATGCAAAATAATTCGATTCTGAGAATATTTTTATTTTAATGTTTCTATACTTAACCACACCAGTAAGAGATCAAAAACCCCAGCGATGACTGATGCTCTGCCGTTGATATCTGAAGATAGAGATCAGAGTAACCCCAGTTTACAGGTGCACTGCATTCTTGGCCAACCAGCGCTAAGTCACAGGTGAATGTCACTGCGGGGTGTTAACTGATCTGCCGATTTCTTCAAAAGCCAAGCTTGACCCTCTGATAAGGATATTATAAAGGAATTCAGACTCAAATAAGACATTGCTTCGCATTATACTATAAAAATGATAGGTGGGTTTAAAGCTGGAAAGTGGCTTGGAAAAAAATGAAAGCTATTTTTCCTATAGGCTACTAACTTACATGAATTGGCCATTGTTTTTCATATGTGCTTCAGGAGTCCAGAAATACCTTGGCTGTCAGCACTGGGACAGAACAATAGCCTCCCAGTCCTGTAAAAGCCAGGATCGCTGAGGGAGAACATACTTTCCAATAGCAGGTGTTTGAGTCTGTCAGTAGCTGCTCCTCACCACGACTGCCGGTGAAAGACTTGGGTTGTCCAGGTGTGCATGTGTGTGTGTGTGTGTGTGTATGACTTATTCCTCTAAAGTTACTATTTTGGCAAAGCCGGGGATTGAAACATATATGGCGATCAGATCATGGAGCAAGTCCATATCTTGTATGTTTTGCCTGTTCAGTTTGCAGTATTTCACACGTTCGGAAAAAATAATCACTTATGTGGTGAGCAGTTTTGTCATGTAAAAAATAAAACAAATCTCAAATTCCTTGCTTTATATATATACATATATATATATATATATATATATATATATATATATATATATATATATATATATATATATATAAATATATATATATATATACACACAGTTGAAGTCAGAATTATTAGCCCCCTTCGAATTTTTTTTTCTTTTTTAAATATCTACCAAATTATGTTTAACAGAGCAAGGAAATTGTGGACAAAGTATGTCTGATAATATTTTTTCTTCTAGAGAAAGTCTTATTTGTTTTATTTCAGCTAGAATAAAAGCAGTTTTAAATTTTTTAAAAACATTTTAAGGTCAAAATTATTAGGCCCTATATATTTTTTTAATAGTCTACAGAACAAACCATCGTTATACAATAACTTGCCTAATTACCTTAACCTAATTAACCTAGGGGTGACGCGGTGGTGCAGTAGGTAGAGCTGTCACCTCACAGCAGGAAGGTTGCTGATTCGAGCCTCGGCTTGGTCAGTTGTCGTTTCTATGTGGAGTTTGCATGTTCTCCCCGCGTTCACGTAGGTTTTCTCCGGGTGCTCCAGTTTCCCCCACAGTCCAAAGACATGCGGTACAGGTAAATTGGGTAGGCTAAATTGTCCGTAGTGTATGAGTGTGTATGAGTGTGTATGGATGTTTCCCAGAGATGGGTTGCAGCTGGAAGGGCATCTGCTGCGTAAAACATATGCTGGATGAGTTGGTGGTTCATTCCGCTGTGGTGACCCCAGATTAATAAAGAGACTAAGCCGAAAAGAAAATGAATGAATGAATGAATAATTAATCTAGTTAAGCCTTTAAATGACACTTTAAGCTGTATAGAAGTGTTCTGAAAAATAGTAAAATATTATTTACTGTCATCTTGGCAAAGGTAAAATAAGTCAGTTATTAGAAAGGAGTTATTAAAACTAGAAATGTTTTATGTTTAGAAATCTCTCCGTTAAACAGAGATTGGGGAAAAAAAATTTGGGGTAATAGTTCAGGTGGGCTAATAATTTTGACTTTAACTGTATATATATATATATATATATATATATATATATATATATATATATATATATATATATATATATATATATATATTAAAAAGAGCAATATTATACGGGTAGCAGTGCGATGTGGCTGTATATTGGCACTGGTGGGCGTAATTACGAGTTACAAACTTGCAATTTTAAGAGTTGCAGTTGCAAGTCTGAGAAAAATATCTCAGCTTTGAAATATTAATTTGATATTGCAAGAAACAAAGTCATGACTAAGAAAAATGTCAGAAATGCAAGATATTAGCTGTAAATTGCAAGACACAAAGTAGCAATTTTAGGAAACAAAATGCGAGCATTATTAGACACTGACTCAAAAACAAAAGTTGTAATTCAAAAAAAAAAAAGATACTGAATCTGAATCGCATTATAGGCTACTAACTAGAATTCAGAAAAGTAAACTCGTAATTCTGAGAAAATTTTTAATGAAATTATAAGACAATAATAACAAAAAACATTGGAAAAAATTTGAGAGATCATGCGGCATGCGTTAGTACCCCACCAATGACAATATACAGCCATACCACTGCTACGAGTGCGATATTGCATTTATATTACAGTTTGATGGCATAATCGTGTATATAAAAAAGAAAATCAAACACAGAGAGTCTAAAAATCCTTTTGTATGAGGAACTACTTTCTTCCACCATTCTTTCACATCTGCGGCTGACGTCAGAACAGCAGAAACAGTTGCTACTTCACCAACGTTACTTTAGAGCTATTTGAATAATTCTCTAGCGTAATGTCTAAAGTGATGACAAAACAGGTGATTTTGCTTACATTTTAAGAGTATAAGGCTGAACGGCATGAAATGCCATCAGTCTACAGAGATTTCCCAGTATTTCTGTGTTGCAATTGGGATATCACAATAATTAACCCCGAAAAAGCTAAAGCACTGCAAACTCTACTAGATTACTGTTGTGTTTGCGATAAGGTAAAACGCTAAACAAATGCGAGCATTTCTTCTTTCTTTCTTTTTACTGAACTAGTCTGCAGTAACAAAAACAGGAGACTCATTAGAAACAAACAGATGGCCAACCAAAAAGAAACTCCGGGTTATACAAAGAGTGGCTAGCACAAAATACATACATTCCTAATATGTGAGTCCCATCTCACACTCAATACACTTACTATGGTATAAATACAGCACTACAACATACAAAGGAGAGAGATCGACTTAGAAAGTCACTTACCAGTTTAATAATGATTTGATCAGCTATAGTTTAAAATTACACTGGGTTTTTCCTTCTAAGGGCTTATTATGTGGTCTCTGTCGCCATCTTGTGGATGGCGCTGTATCTCAGAAATTATAAATATTTAAAATAGGCACTGTCCATACCTGCCAACACTCCCGTTTTTCCCGGGAGTCTCCCGTATTTTAGACCCGTCTCCCGTATTGTTCTGTCTCCCGGTAAACTCCCGGAATCCGACCCCCGCTCCTCAGCATTTTGGTACAGTCCGGGCTGAAACCTGGTGCTTGTGTGTGTGCTCTTCCGGTCGCGCGCAACCTCTCCGCGCTACAGTTTGCGCGCCTCCATATCCCCAAACCTCTCACCCCTCCCGCTCCATGCTTTTAGTTCGCGCCAGTGTTGCCAACTCAACGACTTTTCAGACCCCCCTAGCGGCAAATTTTCAAAAAAGCGACTAGCGACAAATCTAGCGACTTTTTTTGTGTGTTACTGGAGATGTTTATAGACTGTCGTTTGTCCATTACTGTACCGTCCCTACTCTTCTCAACGAGCTGCGGATGCCCGCCTTAGAGCACTGACAGGTGGCCCAGTCCTCGTACAGCAGCCTCTCCCACCTGCAGCCTGACTGCAGATCACTCCTCTGCGTACCAACGGCAAATGATTTAGCACCGGGAGTGTGAAGGTATTTCCCTTGTACAGTCAAACTGATCTGCTTCTCCTTTATTTTAACAATTTAATTTGACCGTTTATTCTTTTCTTGTTCACAATCAGAGATGTTTTAAAGTGAGATTTTCTGAACTTGTCTGAGTATATTACGTCTGAGAGATTACTGCAAATTCACTACTCATCTATAATGATATACTGTATTCAAACAGCAATAAATTTAGTTAAATTTATAAGCTTAGATAAAGCGTAGTGCAAATATAAAATACCCCATTTATTTACCATATCTGTTAAACAGAAATGGTAGAACATGATGACGTCAGTAATATGCAAATTAGCGTATGACGTAACGCCCCCCCCCCCCCCTCCCCTCCCCGTCTCCCGGAATTTACAAACCAAATGTTGGCAGGTATGTCACTGTCCTTTTAAATAAACTGCATAGTTGCAATCTAAACCACTACATTCTTGCCTAAAAAAGCTTCGAAAAGTCATTATGTTGTCCAACAGCTGCAATATTCGTCAAACTGTAGTAAGTTTATTGATCTGCTGTCACTTTATGTGGGTGGAGTAATACAGAAGGGTGAGGAGGCTGTAGGAGTTCTGATATTGCAGAACATCAAGATTCTTTAGAAGGTTGCTTACAATTCTACAAACAAAAAATGCAAAAATTATTTTGCATTGTTTTGTTTTGTGTTTCAGTGAAAATTATTCACTCCCCAGACATACAACTATATGTTATGGAAATGCTTAAACAAAGTCACATTTGAATAATTCTAAAAATCTAGCTTCACTCAAGTCAAGAAAGAAAGAAATAGGTATACTGCTTATCAACTTTGGTAGACATTTCTATACTTTATATGTTGCAAAAATTTAAACTGTACTTTGTAATTAAATGTGAAACGTCTGAGGGTTTTTTCAGGGTACCAAGTATGATATAAGAGTTTGTTATGTAATCCTAAAACATTAATTTAATATCACTCCCAGTCCTCAGAACATAACTCTTAGGCTTAAATTCCCATCTGTAGTTCATTGCCTCCTCTTTTGATTGTTTAACACCTAATCACCACTTCTGCACTCCAGTATAGCTAGCTCTAATGACAGACAATAACCATGCAATATATGCCTGAAGCATGATACTGATGTGAGCTTCCGCACACCGAAACACTGGGCTGATTGATTTTAAGAAATAAAGTGCTCTCATTTGACACCTAGAGGGTGATCAGAGATATTCGGCAGAAGCTTTTCATAATATTTGCAAAAGACAAAGGTGGTAGACATATTAGTGATATATACTGTATAGCGCTACAAAAATATATGTGCGAATTCACAATAGTCACACTGCAGGATATGCATTGTTTAAATGGGATTTAATAGTTTAGGATCATATACGTTATATTGGGATTATATAGTCACACAGTTCAAAATACATGAGATTTGTTTGAGAGTTACTGCAGAGTTTAACCATAATGAAGCAAACGTTTATGATTTGCACATTTTTAAGCTCTAAAGAGAGTTTAAAGCATTCAGACACTTTCAGTAATTTTTAAAGAGAATGTTTTAAAACTATTTAAACAGTAAAGTCTTTGCAGTGTTATTATATGTTAGATTTTTTTAATTTTTTGTGCCTGAATACGATTTGACTAGCCTGAAAACCATAAAGCACTGTTTATTTCACTCTTATTGCATTTAGCTATACTTGTCATTTGTTTATTGCATTCCGTGCATGATTTGTTTCCCTACAGAATCATGCCAATCAATAGCAAATTAATAAAATTAATAGTTTCCAAAAATAAAGGTATTCAAGTCATCTGGTGAAATTGTATGCATATTACTATATACAGTTGAAGTCAAAATTATTAGCCCCATTTTGATTTATTTTATTTATTTTTATTATTATTATTTTTTTAATATTTTCCAAATGATGTTTAACAGAGCAAGGAAATTTTTTGCCCTTTAAGCTATCATTTTTTTCGATAGTCTAGAGAACAAACATCATTATACAATAACTTGCCTAATTATCCTATCCTGCCTAGTTAACCTATTTAAACTAGTTAAGCCTTTAAATGTCACTTTAAGCTGTATAGAAGTGTTTTGAAAAACATCTAGTAAAATATAATTTATATAATTTAAGATAAAATAAAGCAGTTATTAGAGATGAGTTATTAAAACTATTATGAATAGAAATATGTTGAAAAAATCTGCTCTCCATTAAACAGAAATTGGGGAAAAAAATAAACAGGGGGGCTAATAATTCTGACTTCAACTGTATATACTGTAGTTGTCTTTTTTTGTAATTTTTTCCCCCAATTTCTGTTTAACGGAGAGCAGATTTTTTCAACACATTTCTAAACATAATAGTTTTAATAACTCATTTCTAATAACTGTTTTATTTTATCTTTGCCATGATGACAGTAAATTATATTTTACTAGATGTTTTTCAAGACACTTCTATACAGCTTAAAGTGACACTTAAAGGCTTAACTAGGTTAATTAGGTTAACTAGGCAGGTTAGTGTAATTAGGCAAGTTATTGTATAATGATGGTTTGTTCTGTAGACTATCAAAAATATATATAGCTAAAAGGGGCTAATAATTTTGACCTTAAAATGGTTTTAAAAAAATTAAAAACTGCTTTTATTTTAGCTGAAATAAAACAAATAAGACTATCTCCAGAAGAAAAAATATTATCAGACATAATGTGAAAATTTCCTTGCTCTGTTAAACATCATTTGGAAAATATAAAAAAATAAATAAATAAATAAAACGAGGGCTAATAATTCTGACTTCAACTGTATATATATACAGTATATATATATATATATATATATATATATATATATATATATATATATATATATATATATATATATATATATATATATATATATATATGTATATATATATATATATATATATATATATATATATGTATATATATATTATATATTATATGTATTGTGTTTTAAATTTAACAATAGTTATTTTTTAATGTACTGCATTACAAATTATTCAGATAGTGTAAGTAAATTATTTTAAATTTGTTGATTTCAGGTCATTTTATTTTTATGTTTTTCACTACTTTTCATATTTTAAACAAGTAATTTAGCTACAGCATTTACAATTTTCACTCACCATGTAAAATGTCATGTAAACTCATTTGTGATCCATTATCATTATTGGTGCCAAATTATAGTAAACAAACAAAATTAAGCCAGTTATGTTGAAAAAAATATATAGTAAATAAAATAAAAAAATACAATAATTCAAAACACATACAAAAATGTAAAAGTGGCAACTTGAATTACACACACATAGCAATCTTCAGTGATAATACCCTATTATTACATATCTCTATTTAAAATTTTGTGAAATATTACATTTTATACCATTCAAGTGGTCAAGTGAAACAAGCAATATCTTTATCTGTCATGACCTTTTCCAAACATTTTCATTATTCAAGGCAAGCTTAAGCAGATTCAGCCCCCCTGTACACAATGCAGGACGAACAATAAAGGTTAAATGAAAAGAACAACCCTGAGAGTTTATATCCTCTTCACAGAGATGCATTATCACATTGCAGTTGCCTAAGAAATTAAGCCAAATTGTGGATATAATGGCTGAGGCTTGAGAGAACACAACGTGGGGGCCTGAGCGGGGGGTGTGGGGGGAGCGGATGAGTGATTCCTGGCACAGCCAGAGAGAAAACAGAGAAAGAAGGAGACAGAAAGAGTACAAGCAAGAGAAGGATACCTACTGGTGCTTAGCTCCAATGAAAGCTCCTGCTTTGCGGACCAGAGATCAAAACTGAAGGGGCCGGTCCGGGTCTTCACCTGGGCTCTTTGTCATTGATAAGTCTGTCATCCCTGCTGATATTGGAGCAGTAATGGCAACCGATGATTAGCCCACTCCTGAGCCATTAACCACATTTCTTATCCCTCTGCTCATGCTCCGCAGGGGAAAGACACACAAAGAGAGCCTTTATAGCCCTTCAGCCTTAAACTCCGAGGCCGCGTCCACCTGACCTGAAAGGCACAACTGTTACGTCCCTTCGAAGAAGAAGTTCGGGACGAGATACATGTCAAAGGTCGTGCCGTGGTGCGACGCCAAATGAGCGGGTTCTGAGTGACCGGCTTGCTGAAAGAGCGCCACCAAGAAAATTACACAAAATTGTCTGTTTTGTCAACATTTCATCGCTAGATTTGCACAAGAAAAAAAAGGGCTCTCAGACGGCCAGAGAGATCGAGCTGCTCAGAATTTGACTGACAAACAAATCTGCTCATTATTTCGGTCTCTATCGCCCCTCAGTACGCCTCTTAACTGGCGATATTTAATATGATCTCTTTTTAATGATCTTTAAGTGGCTGAAATTACATCCCCTGAAAAAAAAACATGTAAGGTTTGATGGAGGTATTCGAGTTATGGAACCTTGACTACAAAAAAAAAAAGAGAAGAATATTTACAATGCCATCTGCTAATATTGACACCTTTAGTGAATATGAGCAGAGAAAGCTGTGAATGAACTTTATTGTTTACATTTTAGAAATATTACTAGAAATATTAGCAACAAAGACAACAAAACCAACGGCACGGTAGCTCAGTGGTTAGCACTGTCACCTCACAGCAAGAAGGTTGCTGGTTTGAGTCCCGGCTGGGTCAGTTGGCATTTCTGTGTGGAGTTTGCATGTTCTCCCTGTGTTGGTGTGGGTTTCCTCCGGGTGCTCTGGCTAAACTAAATTGGCCGTAGTGTACAGTATGAGCAACCCAGGCTCATTCTGAAAACGTACCTCTATATACATTTCTGGAGAGCACCAAATACGTCCCAGGAGCTACGTTTTTTGCAGTTTTTATTTTCGCAAATCCACCAGAGGACGCAAGTGTACGCGAGTGCCATTCGGGCCTGCTGTTCTCTCATAAATCCATCAGAGGCCACTGTCGACTGACTGTTTGACTGACTAATCAACTGATCCACCCTCCCCCTTCCCTAAACCCAACCAATAGTGTTTTAAAAAGCACATATTGACCCGCCCACCCACTTCCCTAAACCCAACTGACAAATTAAAAAGCCATTAAGAAAAAGAAAAGCCCTCGCCTGATTTTTACCACGTATTACCACATTCTCACCCTGTTATTTACTTTATTTTATTTTTTGGATTCTGTTTTTGTCTTACCCGCTTTCTGGAACTGTTCTTTACTGGATTTGAACCCCGTTGTCGTGGTCATCTCCTCTCTGCGTCTCAAGTCCACCAACGTACATGGTGAGCTAACTGGACAAACTGGTAACAGCTGGAAAGCCGTCCATACAGAGCTAAGCGGTAAGCTAGTAAGCACGAAAAGGAACGGTGTCATACCGCACCATAGCGTTCATTTAAAAAATTAACTGCTGCCATACGTACTTCTGGCTACATAATTCACGATCTCCAGAAATGTATATAGGGCTACGTTTTCAGAATAAGCCTATGTTGTGTATGAGTCTGTGTGTGAATTTGAGAGTATATGGGTGTTTCCCAGTACTGGGTTGCAGGGCATATGATGTGTAAAACATATACTGGATAAGTTGGCAGTTCATTCCGCTTTGGCGACCACTGATTACACAACAGTTTTATCAAAAAGAAAATGTCTTTGGTAAACATACCGTATGTGTGCGCAATTATTGGTAATAGTTCAACCACAATTTTGCGTTTGAATAGTTTTACATGTGAGGTAACATGTATGTCAAATTCACATAGTCATTTATCACAATGACTAAGACAAAATAACAAAGTTGTAATTTGCAGCAAATGGTTGTCAAGCTTCACTAAATGGCAAGTGGCTATAAGAAAACAGCAAAATAATAATAATAATAATAATGGCACATTTTTACTATTAGGACAGTCAACTGGAAGTGCTAGGAATCAGGAAGAAAGATGTGTGTCTATCTAGTTAAAATACACTATAAGGAAGATAATTTGAGTGGCCAATATTGTATCCAGCAATCACAGCTAGAGAATTGCTGAAGTTAGTTGAGGCTTGGGTTCAGAAAGTCTCCAAAATGTCAATTAAATATCACCTTCAGTACATGTACATCACAAAGTTTTTGAAAGGAATTCAAGAAAAAACCTAAATTCTCATCCAAAAACAAAATTAAGTAGCTTCAGTTTTATATATATATATATATATATATATATATATATATATATATATATATATATATATATATATATATATATATATATATATATATATATATATATATATAAAACTGAAGCTACTTAATTTTGTTTTTGGATATATATATATTTATTTTTTTTTATTTTTTTTTTCAATAAAAAGAATGATATTTTTTAATGATCTTTAAGTGGCTGAAATTTCATCTCCTGAAAAAAAAACATGTAAGGTTTGATGGAGGTATTTGGTTTATGGAACTTGGCTACAAAAAAAGAATATATACAATGTCCTCTGTTAATATTAACACCTTT
Source organism: Danio kyathit (assembly GCA_903798195.1). NCBI lineage: Eukaryota > Metazoa > Chordata > Actinopteri > Cypriniformes > Danionidae > Danio > Danio kyathit. The sequence goes on from LR812526.1 coordinate 41,309,870, forward strand.
AGTGAATATGAGCAAAGAAAGCTGTGCATGCATGACTTTATTGTTTACTTTTTTGATCTTTTGCTGGAAATATCAACAAAAAATCCTCATTGAGAACAAACACGTCTTACCAAAAAGAAAATGTCTTTGGTAAACATACTGTATGCGTGCGCAATTATTGGTACCTCTATGAATTCAAGTACATCCCCATCGATATTTTAATCTGGGTGACGAGGAACAGAAAATAGTTCAACCACGATTTTCCGTTTAAATAGTTTTACATGTGAGGTAACATGTATGTCAAATTCACATAGTCATTTATCACAACGACTAAGACAAAATAACAAAGTTGTAATTTGCAGCAAATGGTTGTCAAGCTAAACAGCAAAATAATAATAATAATAACAATAATAATGTCACATTTTTACTTTTAGGACAATAATAATGAAATTCCAGTCAACTGGAAGTGCTAGGAATCAGTCAGGAAGAAAAATGTGTGTCTATCTTGTTAAAATACACTATTAGGAAGATCATTTAAGTGGCCAAATTGTGTCCAGCAATCACAGCTAGAGCATTGCAGAAGTTAGTTGAGGCTTGGGTTCAGAAAGTCTCCAAAACGTCAATCTGATATCACCTTCAGTATATGTACATCACAGAGTTTTTGAAAGGATTTCAAGAAAAAGCCTAAATTCTCATCCAAAAACAAAACTAAGCAACTTTAGTTGTTTTTTCCTTATATATATTTTTAATAAAAGCTTAAAATAAAAATACTTTTTTTCACTACAGCTTTTGCTTATAGTTACCCATATGAGTAGTTGAAATGTACTTTAGGTACTTCTTTGAAATTTGCTTCATGTAGAATTTCATAGTAAGTGTACGTAAGTATGCATATACTGTACTTAAATGTTAATGGTGTTTATGTGTTCATTACAGTGCATATCTTTGGATGGGTTAAAATGCAGATACCAAATTTTAAGTGCAGGGCACTATTCTTGCCCATGTCACAACTTCTCTTCCCTCAAAATAGTTCTAGTATTCTATGTATTCTAAAAGTAAACTATCAGTATACTCATAAATTCACCGGCGGTACAAATTACAAACTTAATTGTGGACTATACTGTACTTATGAACTTAAAGTTTACTACTGTTATTCTGTACTTTTATATACTAAAAGTTGGCCAATTTAGTCCCAACTGGTTTTCAGGTAGTAAACTTACAGGTATACTACTAGTACATAGAAAAATTACTACATTACTATATTTTATACTTCAACATTACGTTTAGGTATGCAGGAAATTAACTTGAAGTATAGATTTGTAAGGACAACCAAGAGTCCCAGTATTAGTGTAGAGGGATGTAACTGACAAATCTGTTAAAAACGGTATTGGTAGCTATGTTAACGTCAACACATGGTTATTCACCTCTAGCCGATTGTAGATGTTTATGTTCTCTAGATGTTTTCTTCAACTTTCATGGACCCTAAACCCCTGTACTGAAAATAGTTGGCCGTGGTCTGGGTTAATCCTGTGAAAATATTTCTCCAAATGCCGTTATGCGTCTCAGACACTGTCTGCTCCCAGGATTTAAACTTCCTGTTTGTAAAGGACGCAGCAGGAAGTGTCTTGACTCTTCACACACCTCTTCAGGGTGCTGACCGCTCACATTAAATCATGTGTGCTGCCCGTGATAAACGGCCTGGTATATGATGGCTTGGTTACTTCTGACATATGCGGCTTACTGTTTCAAATGTATGGAAGACCACTGGTAAAAGTGTTTCTATTTGGCTATTTTTCTTTTTTATGTTTTTCAAAATCCTAAAACTTTGCTTATTTCCAGATTTTAATTTTCAATCCCAAATTTCCAATGTCCTACTAAAAGTATTTAATTCTTATTGATAGTGCTATTAGTAGTAGTAGTGTGTTAGTATTTATTTTAATTTATTTGGTTTACTTATGCTTAAAAGTAAGTCCTTTAAATGTTGCTGTTGTCAATGTAATTTTATTACTGAAAGCAAATGGTCAGTGCTTTTTGCCTTCTTGGTTTCTGTGAACTGCTTTCTGAACAAATAGTTGTTTGTGTTGTATATTCATGCTGTCTGCATTATCTGCAAGTCCCAAGTAAACCCTTGTTATTTTATTATGATTTTTCAAGTTCAGTTAATCTACACCAGGGCTATTCAATTGGCGGCCCACGGGCCGAACCCGGCCCCCAAGGCAATTTGTTCCGGCCCTCCAAATAGTGTGACCAAGACATCAAAAATAAATTTAGTTCAGTCAAAAAACGGCCGCTATGGTTCTGATGTGACGTGCATCTGTTCAATACAGTGCGAGCTGCGCAGAGAGTGAGTCACCTGACATTAAGCCAGTGTCGCGAGCAGCTGAAAACATTTGGATGTGTTTGTAGAAAAGACCTTTTGTACAATGCACTGATATCGTTACTAGGGATGCAACGATTAGCCGATTTCACTATTAATTGCACTTTAATTCGTCATGGTTAATTAATCCTAAAGGCTTCTCTACAGCCCTGATCTACACTCTAAAAATGCTGAGTTATTCTAACCCACATTTGGATAAATTATGGATAACACCAAAAAATGGGTTAAATATGGGCTATGAATTTAGTATCAATTTAAAAAATTAACCCAGTGTTATATGTTTTCCATATTTTTGACCATGGACCACAAAACCAGTCATACTGTAAGTGTCTTTGTTTTAATTGAGATTTATACATCATCTGAAAGTGGAATAAATAAGCTTTCTATTAATTAATTCATTAATAAATAATAATAATAATAATAATAATAATAATTCCTTACATTTGTATAGTGCTTTTCTGGACACTCAAAGCACATTACGTGTTTTTGGGGGGGAATCTCCTCGTCCACCACCAGTGTGCAGCATCCACCTGGATGACAGCCATATTGCGAATTATTACTAAAATGATTATGTGTGTGTGAACGCAGATGATAACAACAGTTAATCTAAATAGCTACTTAGCTAATATAAAGCTTAACTTTACATTAGATGTGATAACCGTAAAACTATGATTATTCTTCAGACTGTATAATCGTACAACCAAAATCTATAATTGTTACATCCGTAATTGTTATGCAGTTCAAAACAATAAATGAATGTGTCTGAATGTAGAAGAAGCCTACTTCAGCAATGCACTGATTTTGTTGTGCTCTGAAAGACAACATTTGAATGTTTGTAAAAAAAGCCTATTGTATAATGCAGTGATGTTATGTAGTTTCAAAATACAATATATTCACATTTTAATGTAGAAAAATACAACGTGGGTGTCTTAATGAGCAAGAATACAACATATGGGCTCTTATATGCAGTTGTGTCATCACTTATATTGCAGATCATATCTCTCCGGCCCTTCGTTTGGGATGCTTTTCATGAACTGGCCCCCATGACAAACTAATTGAATAGCCCTGATCTACACTCTAAAAATGCTGAGTTATTCTAACCCACATTTGGATAAATTATGGATAAAACCAAAAAATGGGTTAAATATGGGCTATAAATTTAGTATCAATTTAAAAAATTAACCCAGTGTTATATGTTTTCCATATTTTTGACCATGGACCACAAAACCAGTCATAAGTGTCTTTGTTTTAATTGAGATTTATACATCATCTGAAAGTGGAATAAATAAGCTTTCTATAAATTAATTAATTTATTAATAATAATAATAATAATAATAATGATAATAATAATAATAATAATAATAATAATAATTCCTTACATTAGTATAGTGCTTTTCTGGACACTCAAAGCACTTTACGTGTTTTTGGGGGGGAATCTCCTCGTCCACCACCAGTGTGCAGCATCCACCTGGATGACAGCCATATTGCGCCAGACCGCACACCACACACTAGCTGATTGGTGGAGAGGAGACAGATTGATGTTTGCCAGGATCTGGCCAGGATGCTGGGGTTAAACCCCTGCTCTTTTTCGAAGGACATCCTAGGATTTTTAATGACCACAGAGAGTCAGGACCTGGGTTTAATATCTCATCCAAAAGACAGGGCTCACTAGCTGCCGCTTTATGTGCTGTTATAATTGAACAATATTTATATCTGTTTAAAATAGCTGAAACTATCTGGTATCTGAGGGTTTAAAAATCCAAATACTGAAAATTCATCTTTAAAGTCTAAATAAAGTGCTTAGCAAAACATGTTACTAATCAGAGTTTTGATATACTTTGCAGCAGGAAATTTACTAAATGTCTTCATAGAGGATGACCTTTTGTTGTTATGCTAATGAATTTGTATGGGTCAAAATGATAACTTTTTGAATGCCAATGTATTTTTAGCTATATATATATATATATATATATATATATATATATATATATATATATATATATATACACAGAACGTCAACATGATGTCATACTGACATTGTACCCCAATGTACCCCAACATCTTGGGAACGTTGGATTTTGTTTGGAAATGACGCCATAACCCAACGTCAGGCCGATGTCAATGTCCAACGTCCAACCTAAAATCAACCTAAAATCAACCAAATATCAACATCTAATCATGTTACACCTTGATGTTTTGTGGATGTTACCACTATGACATCTGTCAGACATTTTGGTCACTTTCCAACACAACCTAAGATCAACCAAACATCTATGTAATTTGACATCATTATTGGACGTCATAAAAACGTTGTCTTTAGATCCTGACTAGATATTAAATTTTGGTCACCTGACGTCATGACCTAAATCTAACCTAATATTAACGTCTTATGATGTTGTGTGCCTGCTGGATGCTACCATGCTGTTTAGTAAAACATTGAGCACACAAGGCAAAAATATCTTTCATTAAGTTACACAAAGATAGCAGCTCTTGATAAGTTCTGGTAAAGCTGTAACATGAAATTATGGAAAGACAAAATTGTCATTTTCTAAATAAGCACATGTGATCTTGCATGAAAGCCCCACATTTATAGGCTCAGTCCGCCGACAGGAGAGAAAGAGTGAGCGAGAGGGGGTTTTGTGGAGAGCGATAGCCTGCAGCAGTAATATCTGAGTCATGAAGGCTCAGACTGTACCTCTCATAACCCAGCTGACCTGCATGACCCATGGCTGGGATTCAGGTGAGGGAACCGCTGGAGACCCACAGCTGTGTAATCTAGGGTAACCTTTGCACATGACCAAGTTCACCTTTGACCTTTGGTGGTGTCATGGCATTTTAATGGGAGTGGACTTTTTTTATAGGATATTTAGGTGTATTATTATCAAAATATAGTAGTAGTAGTAGTAAGTAGTAAAACAGTGTTACAATTAATTGTTATTTAAAAAATAGACATGACAAAACAAAATATTACATTGTCATTATTTTCAAGTTATCTTGGTGAAATTATATTGTGCTTATATTATATTATATTATATTATATTATATTATATTATATTATATTATATTATATTATAAATATAATAGTGTGATATCAATACAATTTCTCCAAGATGATTTGAATAGCTCTATAGTATTTGGAAAGAATTCATAATTTTATATTGATAGAGATGATGGAGGGGTGCATATCTGCGTAAAATCTAATAAACAAATCACAAGCATAACTACAGGCACAAGAGAGCAAAATTACTCCAATGGGGTACATGAAATAATCTTATTTTTGCTTTGAAGTAGCATTATTTTGATTACCCCATGCACTGGCAGATTATTTGGCTTGTTTTATAGAAAAACTCACTTAATTTTGATTTATTGTCTAGAAAATGCTTCTTGATGTGAGAATATTTCATCCTTCTCATTACGTACCCCTATATACATTTATGGAGAGAGCAAAATAAGTCCCAGGAGCAACGTTTTTTGCAGTTTTTGTTTATGCGAATCCCCCAGAGGCCACTGTGTATGCTTTTTCAGAACTCAAATTTCTCTCAGGTGCCACTTGCGCCTGCTGTTCTCACGTAAATCCACCAGAGGCCGCTGTTGACTAACTGACTGATTTACTGACTGACCAATTGACCGATTACCCCATTCTCCCCCTTCCCTAAACCCAACCAATAGTATTTTAAAAAGCACAGATTAATCCGCCCACCACTTTCCCTAACCCAACCGAAGTGTTTTGAAAAGCAATCCAGAAAACAAAAGCCCCTTGATTTTTACCTCGTTTTCAGATTTTACCACATTTTTACCCTGTTATTTACTTGTCTATTTTATTTTTTGGCTTCTGTTTTTGGAACTTTCTGGAACCGTTCTTCACCGGACTCAAACCATGTCGTTGCGGTCAACTCCACTTTGCATCTCAAGTCTGCTGACGTACGTGTCAAGCTATCAGACAAACTGGTAACAGCTGAAAAGCCATCCACATGCAGGTAAGTGCTCAGCTGGTAAGCTAGAAAAAAAACGGCATCGTACTGCCCTGTAGCATTCGTTTTAAAGACGAAATGCAGCCATATGTACAGCAGCTCTGGCTACATAATTTGTGATCTTCAGAAACGTATATAGGGCTACGTTTTCAGAATGAATGTTGGAATTTTTAGATATTTGAACCAGAATGAAGACAAAAAAAAAGTCAGTTAAAAAAAAAGCATTTTTTGCTGTGTTGTCAGGGAAGCAATGTGTGAACTGTAGCAATTTTTACAGGAACTTCAAATGCCCATGAAGAAACCCAGGAAATCCCCATTTATTTGCATTACAAACAGAATACTTAACTGCTTTGATTGATTCAACATGACTGATAATCACATGACTTTGCAATCTCAAGTCTCACAGAAGGGTTTTTTCAAACATTTGACTGAATTTATTAAATGAATTTGTAGTAAAACCATGTTAATATTATACATAGTATTTTATATGCAAAATTTACTACTGTATTGCAGAACAATTTTATCAATGTCATTTTTGACAGAGGGTGACGCGGTGGCGCAGGAGGTAGTGCTGTCGCCTTACAGCAAGAAGGTCGCTGGTTCGAGCCTCGGCTGGGTCAGTTGGCGTTTCTGTGTGGAGTTTGCATGTTCTCCCCGCGTTTGCGTGGGTTTCCTTCGGGTGCTCCGGTTTCCCCCACAGTCCAAAGACATGCGCTAAAGCTGAATTGGGTAGGCTAAATTGTCCGTAGTGTATGAGTGTGAATGAGTGTGTATGGATATTCCACAGAGATGGGTTGCAACTGGAATGACATACGCTGCGTAAAACATGTGCTGGATAAGTTGGCGGTTCATTCTGCTGGGGCGAGCCCAGATTAATAAAAGGACTAAGCCGAAAATAAAATGAATGAATGAATTTTTGACAGATCAAATTCAATTTTAAAACCAATTTTTTGCGTAACTTATCAGTGAACGACTCTCAAACGGATTTTTGCTGCTTGTTCAAACTGCTTATTTAAAATGAGCTGAATCAACACAATTCTAGATTTTTTGGGGACTGAATTGTTTTAATTCACATAAATTTGCAAAAACAATTGTTAACTTAGTCATTAATTACATTACATTTAGTCATTTAGCAGAGACTTTTGTTCAAAGCAATCTAAAATTAAGGAGGAGCTCAGCGATTCAACAAGAAGAGGCAATACACACAAGAATGCTAATTATACAAAGAAACGCTCAGGTTACTAAAGTAACCCTCGTTCCCCGAGGGGGGGAACGGAAATGCTATGTGGAAAAACTTCCACTATGGGGATTTCGTCAGAATCCAATCATCTGAAAGAGTATAAAAACGGGCCAATGAAATGCCAATGAGTTGGCAGCGTCAGCGTGCACAGCTGTCTTGAATGACAATCAGTCTGGCATAAAAGGCTAGCATGTGCTCAGCAACGCTATCCTTTTCTAGCTGAAGAGGCTTTCACACTCAACAGCTAAGGGACAATCATTGTGGCGAAGGAACATAGCATTTCCGTTCCCCCCCTCGGGGAACGAGGGTTACTTTAGTAACCTGAGCGTTCCCCTTCGGGAGGGGAACTTCAATGCTATGTGGAAAAACTTCCACTATGGGGAAATTTATGGAAAGCGCCACAACGAAAGAACCTTACCATGTCTCCAGTGAGGGGCGCGCCACGCAGTAGTACGAGCGCACCTGCATCGCTGGAGACACAGTCCTCCAACGTGTCCCCTGGCCCTTACTTACCCTACTTACCTTTTCTGGTTTAGATATACTTTTCGGGGAGTCGTAAAATACACCTAGTAGTTTCTAGGAATTTTTAAATACGACAGTACGTTGGGAAAGCGTTCAGTCCCGATAGGGAGGACGCTGCGGAGGCCACCTGCTGCCCGGAGGGGGAGACCTGGTGGCAAAATAGCATATGGACTAGCCCTGAGAAGGGGGAGTGCACATATGAAGAGGTGGTTAGCGGGGAGGGAAGACACGAGCCCGCCTAGGAGGGGGGACTACATCGTGGCTGAGTGAGCGTATGGGATCGCCAGCGGGGATCGCACATAGCAGGCACCTATACCCAGAACGCGGGATGACCAGCGGGCATACCTACAACGTAATGGGCCAACATTTGACTCCTCCGCTGAGTCAGATGCTGGGGGCCTCGGAGGAACTCTGCAGGGTTCGCCGAGTGGGGAACTCAACTGACAAAGCGAGAAAGCGCACGTATCTCTGTATTAGAGAGAAAGGCGCAGCAAGCGTTTTACAACACCTAACCGAATTTCCTCATTCACCGCTTGTGAGGAAATCAGTTCACTCGAAGATAAATCTCACAAATGCTCAGGTGTCGCCCAGCCCGCAGCTCTACAATGTCTGTTAGAGAGGCGCCGCGTGCTAACGCCCAAAAGGATGCGCGCTCCGAGTGGAGCGCGCTCCGAGTGGGGGACACGGCTCGCCCTAGCTCGATGAGCGAGGGAGATGGCATTCACTGTTCAGTGGGCCAACCTCTGTTTAGATATGGCACTTCCCATCTGCCAATCACCGTAACATATAAGAGCTGCTCAGAGGATCTAAGCTCTGAGTACGGTCCGTTATAATACGCAAGCGCGAACCGGACACCGCAATAAAGGGGCTGGGTCTGCCTCCTCCGTGGGCAGCGCTTGCAGGTTCACTACATAGTCTAGACGAGCGCTGTAGGAACCTAGGGCACCTAGGTGGGCCGGGGTCTCAGGTAAACGTGAGAGTGGGCCGGCCCAAAACGCTGGCACATTTCGCTGACCGAAAATGCCTCCAGATACCCGCCCATTTGACCGATGCCAACGCGACCAGCAGAGCTGTCTACCTGGACAGAAATCATATAGATACTGAGTCGAGTGATCGAGCAGACCTCTCCTAAGAGAGATCTTCAAATGGGTAAGAGAGGGGACAGGATATATATCTACGTCTCGCGCCTCTGGGGACTGGATGATGAGGCGATGCTTTCCCAGCGCGCCGCCATCGCCGCATCCTCAGAGCGGGGATGATCGCCACGCCAACCCCTCAGTGCGGAGGGGACAGCCTTGGCTCCAGCCAACTGAAGGAGGATAGCATCACACTGATCTGGCATGTTTGGGGTTTCCTTCTCGGAGAGAAGTACACCACACAGCGAATAGACTCCACATCAGGGCATAGGCATGCCTCATAGAGGGTGCTCTAGGCCTGAGTGATGGTGTTAACCACCTAACGGTAGGTCACCTAAGTCCTCCGAGCTCCATCTATGGGCCACACGTGATGTCCATAGAACTGGGCGCGGGTGCCAAACGGTGCCTGTCCCCAAAAAAGAAGTTTCTTCCATGGGACATGCCAGGGAGGGGCCATCACGAGGAGAGAGCTAGAATACAGGTTTGATTGGGCCTGAGAGGCGCAATGCATAGACCTGTTCCTCGTCCTCCCTGACTTTACACAGCATCCGTGCGAGTAGGCTCACTGGAGAAATGCGTATTACGCACGCCCCGGGGCCAGCTGTGTAGCCAGTGCGCAGAACGCACCCATAACAGCTGGACAGTCGGGGGTGGAGCCTCCATTCTCCCAGGCGAACTGCCGTGAGAGCGCAGCGGCTGCACGGTTGAGCTCGGCGGGGAAAAATGGAATGCAGCGATTGCCGCGTATGACTCCGGGGGAGCAGACGGCGAGCGAGCTGAGACATGCGGCGACAGCGAATATCTCCCTTGCGGTTGATATACACCATCGCCACCATGCTGTTCGTCCTGACCAGCACGTGTTTCCCTTCTAACACCGGTAAAAAACGGTGCAGCGTGAGATACACTGCCAATAGCTCCAGGCAGTTAAGATGCCAATGCAACCAGTTCCCTACCACGGAACCACAGCTGCATGCCCGCAACACACGGCCCCCCAGCGTGAACTGGAAGCATCCGTCAAACGACGACATGCCTGGACGCTTGTTCTAGAAGCCCGCGGGCCTGTAGAACACAGGGTCCATCCAGAGGCTGAGGGCGCGGCGACACAGCGGAGTGACAGTCACCCGGTGCGCGCTCGCGTGCCATGCGCGTCTAGGGACCCGATCGTGAAGCAAATGCTGAAGTGGTCTCATATGGAGCATCCGAGCGGCGAGACCGCGGCTGCGGATGTCATATGCTCCAGGAGCCTCTGAAATAATATCAGTGGGACCACATTTTCCTGTCGAACTCTCTCAGACAGGCCAGCATCAGCCCGGCGCGCTCTCAGGGGAGGCGCGCCGTCATGGTGATCGAGTCCAGCTCCAACCCGAGAAAAGAGTTGCTCTGCACGGGGGCGAGGCTGCTCTTTTCTCGGTTGACCTGAAACCCCAATTGGTCGAAGTGCCGAAACACCCTGTCTCTGTGCGTAATCAATTAATCCCGCGAGCGCGCTGAAATCAGCCAGTCGCTTGAAATAATTGAGTATGCGGATGCCCGCAAGCCGAAGCTGGGGCACCCTCCGCGAGCTTGGTGAAAACCCGCGGAGACAGAGAGAGCCAAAAGGGGAGGACTTGTACCGCCAGACTCGACTTCAGACGCAAACCGCAGGAAACTGACGGTGGCGTGGAAGTATGGAGAAAGTACGCGTCCTTCAGGTCTACTGCTGCAGACCAATCCCGAGGACGAACGCTCCGGAGGGTGCGCTTCTGCGTAAGCTTTCTGAACGGCAGCTCGTGAAGCCAGCGGTTCAAAAAGCGCAGATCAAGGATTGGCCGTAGCCCACCGCTCTTTTTGGGTACGATGAAGTGCGGGCTGTAAACCCGCTCTCCATCCCGGCTGGAGGGACCGGTTCGATTGCATCCTTCGCCAGGAGGACAGCAATCTCCTCTCGCAAGACAGGGGCGGACGCAGGGCTGACCCTGGTGAAATACACACCCGTAAACTTGGGAGGCCGTTTCGCGAACTGAATCGCGTAGCCGAGTCTGATCGCGCGGATGAGCCATTGCGATGGGCTGGCCCGCGCTAACCAGGCAGGCAGAGCCCTCGCAAGTGGCTTCGTCCGCACGATCGCTGACGTACCAGCGGTGGGGCAGCGCGGAGTGGGTGGGCTCAACCGGGAAGCACTGGGGTCCCACAGGAGAGCAGGAGGCAAGAGCTTCGCTCTTGTCTCGCACCCGTACTCCGGAGGTGGGGCTGGGAGGGGGAGAGAAAGGAGACCGTTCTCTCTCGCTCCGCGAGCCACTGGCGAAGTGCACCGATCCTGCGAGCTGGAAAGCATAGCGTCCCAGACTGGCAGTGTTCGGGCTGTCACATCCGGGGAAGGGAAAAAATGCTCTTTCTCTGAGGTTTTGATAGCGTTTTTTAACGCTGTTTAGAAGAAGAGCCCCGCCCTCCAGCAGGGAAAGAGCAAATTTCCTCCTCTCCAGATGGTCCGTCTCAGGGACGCTTCGCGGTTCGTTTACCGAACTTAGCGGCGCCCTGGGGCGGGGAGCGCTGGTTGCCTGCGAGATGCTCGGCGCAGCCGCTTGGCCAGAGGCGCAGGCGGGGGCGACCGAGCAAAGCCGCAGGCGGGCGCTCTCGGCGTGAAGCAGTGGATGTGGATGGCTCGGCGGGGAGGAGCGGTTTTACGATCCCGCCGAGAGATGGTATTACCCATCGCCTCCGACTGCTCGCTCACCGGCGTGAATTCCTGGGCGAATTCACTGACGGTGTCGCCGAACAGGCCAGCCTGGGATATGGGTGAGCTAAGAAAGCGAACTTTGTCAGCATCACACAGATCACCAGGTTTAGCCCGTGGTGGCGTTCCTGGGCCACTAATGTGACCATCGTCCTTCCCTGGGGCACACACAGCCGACTTCAGTCGATAGCTGTGCGGAGCTCATGCTCAGTCCTGGGTCGGAACCATCCCCGCGCAGCTGGGCCAGCGCCTGCGCTAGGGAGCGCTGGTAGGTGGCCGTAGCATGCATGGTGAGGGCGGAGGCGCACGCAGCGCACTGCGTGGGCTTCCTGTGCACATCCAGGAAGAAGGGGACGTGGAGGCTTAGAAGGTCTTGCCTCCTTTATCTCCTCCACATCACACCCCTCTAGTCGGTCCGTCCGCGGGGCTGGGGATAAACCATCTCCAGACCCACGGCCGAAACAGCCTGGGAAGCACGGCTGCAAAGTCTGCTTCTGGATTCGACGCCACGCCCATCATCCCGGAGGAAGAGAGCAGGTTCGAATCCTCATCAGACAATGACAACCAACCCTCCAAGGATGGTGAGGATGAAAGCGCACGCAGATCGGGCAGAAAAAAGTGCCCTCCAAGACTGCGTGAGCTTACTGCGCACTTTCCGGGAAGAAGGGGACGGAAGGCTTAGAAGGTCTTGCCTTCTTATATCCTCCACATAACACCCATCTAGTCGGTCCGGCCGCGGAGCTGGGGGATAAACCATCACCAGACCCACGGCCGAAACAGCCCGGGAAAGCACGGCCATCATGTCTGCTTTTAGATGCCAACACCGTGCTCTCCACCCCGGAGGGAGGGAGCGAGCGGGTTCGCATCCTCATCAGACAATGACAGCCCATCCTCCGATGCAGCGATGGACATCTGATCCTCGGTGTCATCAAGTGAGAGGGCGACCACCCGAGGATGGAGCGCTTCTCTCACCTGAAGCTTGGATGGAGCGCGTGGAGGAGCGAGAGGTCCGCGAGCCCGAGGGCGGCGGATTTACTCCCACTGAAACCCTCAGATCTGCCCGAGTGCCAACCGCAGTGCGGGGGACAACTGGGGTGGGTCGCTCTTTTGCAAGAGCGAGCCGCGATCTTAACTGCGCAGCAGACATGACATCACAATGATGGCATGCACTGCCCGCGAGCACCGCATCAACATGCTGGACCCCCAGACATGAAACGCAGTGCTCGTGCCCATCATCCGGGGACAGGAAACCACCGCAACCAGAAACGCACGGTCGGAGCGACGTCTTGAAAAAGACGCGCTGCACAACCGTGTTGCTCTTTTAGGAAACTTGCTTCCTATATACATACCGCTCTTGGAGGACCGGACCCAAAGGACGCCAGGCAAGGGAGAACAACCCAGCTCGACCATCTGCCACTGCGTATACACGCTCTGGACCGGGAGAAGCTGCTTCTCGATCTCTCTCTGTAGACACAGGTTGGAGATACCCTCATAGACTCTCTCAGAAGCTCGTGAAAGGCTCTGAAAGCGAAAAGGATAGCGTTGCTGAGCACATGCTAGCCTTTTATGCCAGACTGATTGTCATTCAAGACAGCTGTGCACGCTGACGCTGCCAACTCATTGGCATTTCATTGGCCCGTTTTTATACTCTTTCAGATGATTGGATTCTGACGAAATCCCCATAGTGGAAGTTTTTCCACATAGCATTGAAGTTCCCCTCCCGAAGGGGAACTGTTTGTGCTCAGAGAATTTAGTGCTTGAGTAAGGAATATTTTAATCGATTTGTGTTGGCACAACATGAAGGAATTGTGTGGAACTCAGTGTTTTTTTTATATTTTACAGTGAACGACTCCATCAGAACTGGCTTTACTGACAAAATGTGCATGAAACAAAATGTCTTCGATTATTCACCCAGCTCCAACTACACTTAAAGGGCCATGAAACCTCCTCTGTCTCAGCAGGGTGTTTTCACACCTCTAGTTTGAAAAAAGTCAGGAAAGTGGGTGAGGGTTTGCATAAAAATGGGAGTTTCGGTTTGAGCACGCTCTGATTTTCACAGAGGCAAAACAACACACAGACGTAGAGGAGAAAGACAGTGACTATGTTTACATGGACATCACTAATCGAATTATTTGCCAAATTATTAATTTGTCGACTTTAACTGCAGTTTGGCACTTTCACTTTCATTCAGGAACATTTCATGCATGCCCTAGTGACAAACGAGATATTGGATGTGAGGAACTGCTGGAAAAGTGTTGTTTTAATGGAATGATTGATACTGCGCGCCATATGGGAGAAAAAAACCTCTGCATTTCTCGGTAACTTGGATGCACTCGGTAGGTAGCTTCAGAAAGTCGAGTGTGTATAGACAATCCTCTCACAAAATGCGGCGAAAATTCTACATGACGGTAATAGTTTGATTAAGGTGTTTACATGTTTACATTTAGAGAGCAGCATTTACAGCATATCTTTCAGTCTATAATATTATATTGATATTAACACACTTTAAACTTGGTAACTAAATCATTTTGACTAAGGTATATGTCTTGTAAAACTAAAAGAGTACTGCTGAAGATACTAACTAACTTTGTCTCTGAATAAACATGAAGAAAGAACACTGATTACAGTGTAGTGCATGAGTATGAATAAGTGTGTATGGATGTTCCCCAGAGATGGGTTGCAACTGGAAGGACATCCACTGCGTAAAACATGTGCTGGATAAGTTGGCGGTTCATTCTGCTGGGGCCAAATCTGTAGAGACAAATCACATGAACTGGAACCGTGTCTTTTTTAAAAGAAGACGAGCGGCAAATTTCACCATTTCCAGATGCGAAAAGCTCTCGGGTAAAAAATGTTCCTAACAAATGTATTTTTGTCGCGTGTTAGCAGACCACTGTAATCCACACGTGAGTCCAGCTGCGCTCTCATAGCGGGGAATTGAAAACAAAAGCACATTTATGAACACAACACTGTTGACCCATGTCTCCAAACAATTCTTCTTCTTCCACTTGTTTTAATCACGGTTGGCAACACAACGTGGCGTCTCTCTGCCATCTGAACACTGTAACAGGTAATCAAAGTTATATCATGCTTATACATGAAGTTGCACCACATTCACAATAGAGCACGCTGATTGGTTCGCACCAAGTCTGTCTCATGAATTAATACTGAAAGCTCAAAGACGTCATGTTGTACCCGCCGGTACAGACATCCAGTCTACACACTGGAATTCACACAAGGATCTAATCGCTGTGACGCAGCTTTAAAAAAATATCTTTTCAATCCGAAAGAACGAATTTGCTCTAAATAATACAAAAACAACCAATTTTCACTTTTTTTGTAAAATATATGTGTCCTAATAATGTTTTTAGCAACGTGGGACATATATATGACTGTCAACATCTCAAAAATGTGTCTTGGTGTTTTGTTACCATTTAAATATTAAATTTCTTGTGTTTTTTTCCCTTATTATCTTGATTTCAAATGTTAAACCAGTCTTTATATTGGCAGAAAATCATGTAGTGACCTTAAAACATTTCTTCAGTTGACAACAGATTTATAAATGATTTTTATTACATAAAGTACAGCATATGGAAAGAAGGTTGGCATGAGTTTCTCAATGCTGGCCATTCGTTATTTGACTAATAACAAAGTAGGCATCAACAAGAACAAACGACTAGAGCTCTAGTCTAGAAGTTTCAACTTTTTGAACACAGCAGTCATTATCATTCTCTAATGACGTCATATTTAACAGCTGGCCAATTAGCAGCTGAGAACACAAATGATGCGAACACTGAATGTGACCCTGTGCTTCCTGTCTGAGGACATACTGGGTTAAAACCACATTTTCAGGATATTTGTGATCATGTCATGTTGTTTGGCTCCACAGCACACACACACACAAAATCTGCACTTGAGTAGAGCGCCGAGCCTGCAGGTCCACCACAGATTCCCAAACCCTGCTGCTGTGGATTTCAGACGTCTGCCAAGCTAAGACAGCTAGCAGTTGACACCTCATAGAGCAAAGGGGGCAACCTGGTCCGACTGCTCCGCTTCACCTAATTACCTTCCGATTACGCTGACAAATTCTTTATTTCCGCTCCTAAATGGAGGCTCTGGCAACAGCTTTTCCTGTGGTGGTTAATGTTCCCGTAGTGAAAACAACCTACCCGTTCGTTTCGTTTTCCAATCTCTATAAACATAATCCTCAACACCGGCAAAGTGGCCAGCGAGTAACACCTCACCTCCACCTCTGCCTCCACAAGTTTGAAGGATTTCTGCGCGCGAGTGTGCGTTAAGTGGGGAAAAGAAAGGGTATTGTGCCTCCTACCAATGTGTTCCTTTCTCATCTGGATAGTTTCCTCATCACCTCCTTAAATCTTAAAGTGTTTGGCATGAAGCCTGAGTCGGTTCTCCTGAGGCTTTCCACTATGAGCACTCGGGGTCATTGGTGGCCGTAAATCTTCCCATTCTTTTGGTTTCTGAGTGGAATCTTTCAGTGTATGCGGGATACACATATTTTTTTCCCTTCGTTCTGTTTAATTGCTGGCGTTCTTCGAGATGCCAATGGATGAAATCATTTTTATGCCACTTTGAATATCTCAGTAAATATGTATGAATTTTATTTCATAACTATATAGCTCCCTTCGCATTAGGCTTGTCAGTCTCCCATAGGCTGTGATGTTTTAAGTCTTTAATAAAGAAAGCGCGCTGCCATTTAATTGGCTCCCCGAAGAAGGGACCTAAAGACTGAGAAAGCCACATTTAAGGAAAGTTCAGACAAATGGAGGGGAAATGTGATAATGAAAGGCCTTCAGATGTGTGGAATATTTCCACGCGGCTGAGAAATGATGGTGGCGACTCTACATATGTGGTGAGCACAATTCATCCAAGGGTCAGTTCAGCCTAAAATGAAACTTCTGTCATCATTTACTCACTCTCACGCCCTTCCAAATTCAGTTGTGTATCTTCTAAGCATACCTGAAGATCTTTGTAATCATCTTAGAGATGTCTGTCCTTCCTATTTTCAAGTATAAGGCTTTCTCAATCATTCTAGAGCTTCTGTAAATAATTGCAAATTTTAGTCAAATTATTTTTTTAAGTTTTTAATCCCAAATTTTGCTTCAAATTAATTTACTTTTACCCACCAGTTGTCTATATTTTTCCCAAATTTGTGTACAAAATAATCTATCATGTTTTTATGTGTGCAAATTTAATTGAATTATGAAGAAAACATGTCTTCCTAATTCTAGGGTGTGTATTTTTGTGTTGTATTCTCGCATACAGAAAGCATGCAGGAACATTTATATGAAAATATAGCTAATACAGTATATTTGAACAGGTACATGTGTGTAATTTTAATGGTTGATTAATGTAAATGGCCAACATTTTGAAATAAATGTTGACAAATAGAAATATACATGCACTGTAGCAATATATCTGACATATTTTATATATGTTATTCCAAACATTAATTGTTTGTCATATATCAGATTTCTATATGGGTTGGTTTTCATATATACTCTGGATTTTTCTACAAATATTTTAGTTTAGTTTAGTTTATGTATTTATAAAGTGCAATAAAACAACAGTTGTTGACCATTGTGCTGTACAAACTTAAAAGCAAATTATCAAAAATAGACAGCAACAGATAAAACAACATAGAATACATCCAACATACTACACAGCATCAACGATAAATAACAGGACACCTGATAGGTACAATAGGATAAATTTGCTCCAATTTTAAAAGCTCTTTCTAGGAGGTGTAGTTTAAGTTTCCCTCTGAACAAAGATTCATTGAATATTGTTCTAATGAACATAGGTAGCCACATTTTAGGACCCACTACAGAGAAAGCTCAATCTTCTTTTTCGATCTGCTCGATTTGGATCTAGGAATGACTAGCATTTTCTGGTTTGATGACCTTAAACATCTGCCAGATATTTTAACAGTAATAAGATTAGAGAGATAAGTCAGAGCCTGGCCATTTGATCCCTTAAAAACATACATTACAATTTTAAACTCAATTCTAAAACATATCGGCAACCAATTTAGGGAGCACAGGATAGGAGTAATGTGTTCAAATTTGCAGGTGCCAGTAAGGCCGTACTCACACTATGTACAGTTGCCTTGAATCGGGCCAAAGCACGCTTGTCCCCCCTCCCGTCTCTCCTGACGACCCGCACTCACATTACATTCAGGCCTGGGCGCACTTCCGTCATCGATGACGCGCTGCTCAGTAAGCGCTCTCGCTCAGCACAGTGGAGATTTCTTTAGTTATATCGTTTAAGTTGTTTGATATGCGGTGACACGCAGTCTAATATTTCACCTAACTTTGACGCTCATAAACAATCATAAAGTCCTCGTGCTGCAGGAATTAGGAAGTTTGCTGAAGGCGCAGCTGTCGTGCAGTGAGGGATTTGCGTCTTTAATAATCTACGACAGTTTGCGTTCATTGAACAGTACGAATGATTAATTAATCCATATGAAACAGTCCCTTAAAAGTCATGTCTCGCTTTCAATTTCGGGCTCAAGCACGCTTGCACTCACACTGTAAGCGTACCGCGCCTGAGCCCAAGTGAACCGCGCTCTGGCCCACCTCTTCCAACCGGGCCAGGGCCACCCAAGTGTACCGTGCCTGAACCCGATTCAGAGCACTCACACTTCTCAAACGATCCGGGAAACGGGCCTGGGCACGGTTCGGATAGCATAGTGTGAGTAAGCCCTAAGAAGCCTAGCGGCTGTATTTTGGGCCACTTGAGGATGATTTGAATAGGATTGGTCAATACCCACATACAGTACTCCAAGCGTGATGATATAAAGGCATGGGTTAATCTCTCAAATTCCGCACAAGTTAAAAAGACTTTCACTTTGGCCAATAATCTCAGCTGGAAAAAACAAGATTTAACTACTGCATTTACCTGTTTGTCAAGAAGAGCATAATTCAGGATAAAACCTAGTATTCTTACAGATGGTTTAATGCAGTTGGATCAATTATTCAACATTTGATTCAGCTTTCCTGAGCCAGCTAGAGGTCCAAAAACAATTGGCTCAGTCTTCTTCTCATTTAGTTTCAAAAAATTATTTGACATCCAAGCCTTAACCTTTGACAAACAGGCAGACAGTACACACAGCCCGGCAAATTTACATAAAAGCAAAGTTTAAAATAAAGTTTTTTTTTTTTTTCAAAATATCCTTCAATTAGCTATTAATTGTCATAGCTTGAGAATCAGGGGTGTTTTCTATTTATTTACACTTTCCAATAGCATAATGTGAACTTTTATTGTTGAAATTTTAAGTCTACACCTTTAAAACGTTACTTTTATTGTCATTTTTAGTACTTTGAAATAACATGTTGTATATAAAAAATTTAATTAGCCTATATACTTTCATAAATTAAAAAGTAAACAAATTTAGTCATAAATTATGCTCTTATACCACTGGCTTGCTTGGATCAGGACTTGTGGAGCTGCGCTTCGGTGGATTCGTTCTACAGTGTTTGAACTTTCAGCAGTGAAATTTAAACCACACTGAACTAAACTAAACTGAACTCTGAAATCTGGACTTTACAAGAACTATGTTAAGCTGCTTTGACACAATCAACATTGTGAAAAGCGTTATATAAATAAACATGAATTGAACTGAATTGAACTATATAGCATCGATATTACATCTGAAATGTACTTTCTATACAAGCATACTAAATCAGGGTATCTTCCGTCCATTCCATGTCCATTAAAAAAAAAAAAAAAAAAAGAAAACTAAGAAAACGGCCATTTTTCGATTTTTCTTTTGCTCACAAAAAAAAAAAACAAACAAAAAAAAAAAAACATTGGCTCAATTTTCATTGTTTGGTTTAGAGTAGGAAAACGGATAAAAGACTTTAAAATTCATTATACACATGTAGGTGGCGCTGAAACGCCCTTTTTCACCTAATTGGCCAACCAAATCTGAGCTTGTATATATATATTAACAATATTAATTATTATTATTATTTGCCTATTATTATTATTATTATTATTATTATTATTATTATTATTATTATTATTTAGGCCTACAGTAGCTCTGAAACAATCATGAAAACCAGGTACTGCTCGGAATGGTTATCTTTGATCAGCATCAGGTGCACAGCAGCAAGAAGTTTGGTGGCGAACTACAGGCATATTATTATTATTGTTATTATTATTATTCATTCATTTTCTATTCGACTTAGTCCCTTTATATTATTATTATTATTATCATATAGGCCTTGCTCGGGGGTGACGCGGTGGCGCAGTGGGTAGCGCTGTCGACTCACAACAAGAAGGATGCTGGTTCGAGCCTTGACTGGGTCATTTGGCATTTCTGTGTGGAGTCTGCATGTTTTCTCCGTGTTCACGTGGGTTTCCTCCAGGTGCTCTAGTTTTCACCACAAGTCCATAGACATGTGGTACAGGTGAATTGGGTAAGCTAAAATTGTCCGCAGTGTATGTGTGTGAATGAGTGTGTATGGGTGTTTCCCAGTGATGGGTTGCAGCTGGAGAGGCATCCGGTGTGTAAAACATATGCTGGATAAGTTGGCAGTTCATTCCGCTGTGGCGACCCCAGATTAATAAAGGGACTAAGCCAAAAAGAAAATAAATGAATGAATAAATGAGGTCTTGCTCGGAAGCAATAATGCAAAACAGGCTCTGCTCGGAAATGGCTATCTTTGCTCAGCATCAGGTGCAGAGCAGCAAGACGTTTGGCAGCGAACTATGAATTTATTTTAATGACAAATGTGTAATAATACTGCTAACTTATGTTTTTTTTAAATCGCAATGAATGTATGCCTGCTAACTGAGCAAATGATAGAATATGTAAACTTAGTTTATTTATATAATTAAATAATAATAATTAAAAGCCTGGGTGCTGATTCGCAGAGGACTATTATTTTGAGGGTGGTGTCACGAGCTCAGATTTGATTGGCCAATCAGAGGAAAAAGGAGAATAGGGCGATTCAGCATCGCCTACATGTCTATAATGAATTTTAAAGTCGCTTGTCCGTTTTCCTACCCTAATTAAAAAAAAAAAAAAACGAAAATCGAGCCAAAATCTATTTATTTTTATTTTTTTTTTGAGCAAAACAAAAAACAAAAAAGGGCCGTTTTCTTAGTTTTCCTTTTTTCGTTTGAAAACGGATATACAGTAGAATATACGGTAGATACACTGGTTATACTATAACCTATTTTTGGATTTATTCATTAGTTTTTAGTTTTGTTTTTTCTGAAAGGGCATCATTGAAGGCACATCAAAATTGAAAAGAAAATGTGTTCTCATTGTTTCGAGGTTTGGAAAGGCATGATTATCAGAAGGTGAGTCCCAGAAATGTCATTTTGGGTTGAAGTAACCCCATCATCCAATCCTCCCAGTGCTGTTTCTCCCATATGATGTGTGAGTTGTTAAAGGCTCCTCATAAACCTGAGATGAACGCCAGTCTTTTGCTTTTAAATGAGGGCTTTTCTGGAGAAGAAATGATGGCAGACATTTTGTTCGCACTTCATTCCAGAGCAATGCAATAAGCGACATGACCGTGGCCCCCGAATAAGCCACAAAAAGTCATGGCCTTTACTGTGTCTATCGGTGTCCCTTTAGTTCCTCCCACTGATGTGGATCTCGACTCTGGTTTCCTAAATAAAACAGACGCATATCTGTGTGGACACAGCTGAGCCAGATATACATTCTTGGGCTCCGTATAAGGGAAAAAAATACTGCAGGTACGGATCAATGCAGGTGGATGACGGCGATGTGGAAAGACTTGTGCATACTTGACAGGAACACAGAGATCCTGGCACTTTTGGTTATTGCAGTGAGGTGGAAAAGGTCTGGAAAGGTGAATGTGTGCTTGCCGTTCACTGCAGAACCACAAGGAGGCAAAGTTAAAGCAAAAAAATAAGTGAAACGATATGCACTGATGAACAGACAGACAGAAAGATCTCTTCTGTGTTGATTTAAAATCTTTATGATTTATTTCTCTCCTTTAGAGAGGTCAAAGCGAAGCACACTCATTTAATGTATACAGAGCAAAGTTGGTGATGATTCAAGAGGGGCAGAAGTTCAAAACAATATTTACAAGTGGTTTGTGAGATTAAAAGCATAATTCAATTAGGCAGGGTCTCAGCCCCTCTTTGGGTCAAAGTGCAGATTGTCAGCGGAAGGATAGAGCGGATGTTTCTGCTGAATTTGGCTGATTTATAATCACTGATAATGATTTAGATCCGAAATCTGCTTTAATAGTAATCCTAAACTAACATTATTATTACTTACAACATTATATTTTACTTAGATTTATATTATATTATATTATATTATATTATATTATATTATATTATATTATATTGTTATATACAGTTGAAGTTGAATTATTAGCACCCCTTTGAATTTTGTTTTTCTTTTTCAAATATTTTCCAAATGATGTTTAACAGAGCAAGGACATTTTCACAGTATGTCTGATAATATTTTAGAATAAAAGCAGTTTTTATTTTTTTTAAACATTTTAGGGTCAATATTATTAGCCCCTTTAAGCTATATTTATGTTTGATAGTCTACAGAACAAACCATCGTTATACAATAACTTGCCTAATTACCCTATCATGCCTAGTTAACCTAATTAACCTAGTTAAGCCTTTAAATGTTACTTTAAGCTGTATACAGTTGCAATCAGAATTATTGAACCCCCTTTGAATTTTTTTTCTTTTTTAAATATTTCCCAAATTATGTTTAACAGAACAAGGAAATTTTCACAGTATGTCTGATAATATTTTTTCTTCTGGAGAAAATCTTATTTGTTTCATTTCGGCTAGTTTTTAAGTTTTTAAGCAGTTTTTAAATTTTTTAAACCCATTTTAAGGTCAAAATTATTAGCCCCTTTAAGCTATATATTTTTTCAATAGTCTACAGAACAAACCATCATTATACAATAACTTGCCTAATTACCCTAACCTGCCTAGTTAACCTAATTAACCTAGTTAAGCCTTTAAATGCACTTTAAGCTGTATAGAAGTGTCTTGAAAAATATCTAGTAAAATATTATTTACTGTCATCATGACAAAGATAAAATAAATCAGTTATTAGAGATGAGTTATTAAAACTATTATGTTTAGAAATGTGTTGAAAATTTTTTCTCTCCGTTAAACAGAAATTGGGGAAAAAATAAACAGGGGGGCTAATAAATCAGGGGGTTGAATATTTCTGATTGCAGCTGTAGATGTGTCTTAAAAAATATATAGCAAAATATTATTTACTGTCATCATGGCAAAGATAAAATAAATAAGTTATTAGAAATTAGTTATTAAAACTATTATGTTTAGAAATGTGTTAAAAAAATCTTCTCTCCGTTACACAGAAATTGGGGAAAAAATATACAGGGGGGCGAATAATTCAGAGGGGCTAATAATTCTGACTTCAACTGTATATTATATGATGTTGCATGGCTATATTTGGTATATTTGTTTTACTTTTTGTAGATTTTTTTAAAATACAAGTCATTAGAATATTAAGTAAAAATCATCTTAAATATATATTTTTTGTAAATTTCCTTCTGTAAATATATCAAAACTTAATTTTTCATTAATATGCATTGTTAAGAACTTAATTTGGACTTTAAAGGTGATTATCTGATTATTTGATTTTTTTAAACCCTTTAAATTCCCTATTTTCATCACAAAAAAACCACACATCAGTGGGGAGCTTTTATGTTGTTATATAAGCCTTTAAATGCACATTTATAACAAATGTGTACATACAATTCAACATCCAGATCTTTTGACTAACTGCATCTCTGTTTAATGTTTATTGCCTTTTTGTTTTTGTCACACTTAATTTTGTGTTGTCACTTGTCACTTTATGTACACTGGAAGCTTCTGTTGCCAAAATAAATTCCTTGTGTGTGTGAAGCACACTTGGCAATAAAACTGATTCTGATTCTGATTCTGATAATCCTTTATCTCCACAAACTGACCCTTATAGTTTTGTGGTCCAAGGTCATACATAAATTATATTATATTATAAGGTCATACATTATATTATATTATATTATAATATATTATATTATATTATATTATATTATATTATATTATCATTCATTAATTTTCTTTTCGGCTTAGACCCTTTATTAATCCGGGGTCGCCACAGCGGAATAAATCACTAACTTATCCAGCACGTTTTTACACAGCGGATGCCCTTCCAGCCGTAACCCATTTCTGGGAATTATATTATATTATATTATATTATATTATATTATATTATATTATATTATATTATATTATATTATATTATATTATATTATATTATATTATATTTGGTATATTTGTTTTACTTTTTATTTTTTTAAATACCAAAGACATTAGAATATTAAGTAAAGATCATCTTGAATGTTTTTTTGTAAATTTCCTTCTGCAAATATATCAAAACTTACATTTTCATTAGTAATATGCATTTTTAAGAACTTAATTTGGACTTTAAAGGTGATAATCTTAATATTTAGATTTTTTAAGCTTTAAAATTCTATATTTTCATCACAACAAACCATACATCAGTGGGAAGCTTTTTTGTTGTTGTTGTTGTTGTTGTTGTTGTTGTTGTTGTTGTTGTATAAACCTTCATCTCCACAAACTGACCCTTATAGTTTGTGGTCCATGGTCATATATTTATTATATTATATTATATTATATTATATTATATTATACTTTTAATATATTATACTTTTAATATAATATAATATAATATAACATAATATAATATAAATAAGTAAACAGAAGTAGATTGTAATCCTCACTATTATAACTCTAATATATATATTTTTTTTGTTTATATTTGTAGCTATAAAGTATGAGTTCATATGAATATAAATGTCATAATACAACAATTTTGATATTGCATAATGTAATTTCTCCTAAAATATTAATATCAGATTAGATTAGATACCAGTTCATAAAAGTACGTTGTTTTATATCAAATTTAGAATTACTTACAAAAATAAATACATACAGTATATGCTGCTATACTTACTGCATCATTGTTAAGAATAACAATACAATGTATATTGCATTTTATCATGTAGCTAAACACCATATTATTGTGAATATTCTATATTACACAATGCAATCTGTTTAAGCTATATTTCAGATGTGTTTTCACAGCTGTGGTTTACCATTTTGGACGACAATATAGATCAGTAAATGAGAAAAGTCACAGCTGCATGTGAAAGTGCTCTGGTTATATGAGAAAAAAAACAAGTCACTATCAAAGGTGAGAATTTATTGCATGCTGTGAGATGTCATGACAGCCCTGTAAAGGACATGCATAAATCAGCAGCAATCGGAGAAGTGGCTGTTTTTAACTGTTTTGGCAGAAAATATCATTGTCCATATGCAATTAGAGCATACTGTGACCTTCTCTCAGTGTGATGTTAAGTAATTGTAGGGAAAAGAAAATGGGCCAGGAATAAAACAATCCACCCAGCATGATGACATGGAGGTGAAAATGTGGCTTGTCTGACAGATTGTTGGACAGATAAAATCCACAGTTTTGGATGATATTACCCGTAAGATAGAAATCGCACTATAGGCATTAGATTATGTCAGAGGATGACCTGTCAGAAAAGAGAACAATAACACAATGCAGTTGACATTCACAATAAAAATGTCAAAGAAAAAAAGCTGTCATGACAGGACATTTGTTTTAGGACAGCCAGAGCAGTCAGCGCCGCAATATATGAAGCACAGAAATATAAGACATGTTTAAAAAGCAGTCAGGTTTGCAATGCTACTTTTATATTTGCTCAGATTTATCAGTGTTTCATGTACACAGCGGAGAATTCATACATTTTTCTGGATTTGTTGAAGCACCACAGAGATCAACAGTGTATCATAATGCTCCCTTAGTATCTCAGCTAACCTTCGTTTTTAGCTAAGTAGAGTTAGCGTAGGCCTTTCAGTGCATCGCCTGCAGCTAGCCATGCTAAGCTCTTGTGTGTTTACACAGATGGCGTTCTGTCCTTTTCCATCGACTGCTCCTATAATTCCCAGCGTAACGACTTCCCCTAAATGAAGCCTTTGAAAAATTCCGAAAGCATCATGCACTTAGCATTTTAATAAGAGAGTGGCTTGATTCGATACATATTGTCCAGCGTCTCGGTCCTCCCGGACCAACTAAGACTGGATTTCCGAGCCTTTCGTTGCGAGCATCTGAGAATGTCTTTCTGAGAGAGGAGGACTTGAAGATATCACTGAAAGATTTCCAGAAACACAAACCATATGTAAGTAGATCTCTTCAATGCCCAGTGTCTCCTGTTTGTTTTCATAAACTTCACAGTCAATGCACCCCTGAAACCTCGAGCCACGGTGAGTTTGTGTCAGGGTGTTATGTTCTCAGTGTTGTGCTTTGCTTTATTATACTGAGAAATATTACAATGCTGTTTTGAAGTAACTGTGCAACTGCTGTAATTGCATACTATTTCATGAAAACAAACATTCTCATAGACATCTTTGTTTAGTATGCTTTGCAAGTATCTGGTTTGGCAGCATTTTGCCTTTAGAGTTGCTGGGCTCTATTTTAACGATCTAGGCGCAAAGTCTAAGCGCATGGTGCAAACGCATTAAGGGCGTGTCCAAATCCACTTTTGCTATTTTAAGGATGGAAAAATACGCTCTGCGCCCCGACAGGTTGTGCTTACTCTCTTAATGGTGGTGTTTTGAGCATAACATGATATATTACAATCAGAGACTCATCTCTCATTCCCTTTAAAAGTCAGTTGTGTCGCGCCATGGTGCATTTGCTATTTACATGGTGGACTTTATAAGTGGAAAAATTGAAGGGTTTACTAGCGAGAAAACAGTTAAACAGACCATCTGCAGCGTGAGGATAAAGAACAAGCCTCCTCTATTTGGCCTCTTTACTTTCTCTTTACTTTACTCCTTTACTTTCATGGAGTGAGGAAACAGTGTTGTACACACTCCCCTGAAGACATCCATTCGCCTACATATTTAATTTAGTTTGTTAAGCGCAAAGATTTGTTTCAAAACTATTTCTAAATTCAGTTTTAATTTCCAGCAAACAAATAAATGAACAATAATAATGAAGTGTGGTCAAATTAGTTATATCCAAACACACGTCCTATTCTTATGCCCCATATGGAGATACGTATTTGCATACGTCCCCAAAACACGACAGATGGACAAATCTAAACTGGTTTTTATTAAAACAAATATAAATATGCATATAATAAATAATACAACAAAAAATAATAACATTATCATTAGCAAATTATCATGAATAAACTGAAAAAGTCCCGCCGTGTTGAATAATGCATGGAGGATGTGGTTTTTATATTTATGTAAAAAATAATAATTTTTGTAACATTTTAATCCTTTTATTTTTTCATACGTAAAGGTATTTGTGTTCATACGTAATGGCATGCTGTGTGTATTAGGGTTGGGCGATGTCGACTAATTTGGCATTGTACGATGTTTAATGTGAAACATCGCGATGGACGATGGCATCGTCATCATTAGCGGCAGTGAATTAATTATTTATGAATATTTAATTAATTAATTAATAACGAATTAATTATTTGTAGCTTACTGTTTCAACTACCTGACCCGCATGGTCTTTGTTTTACCCATAACCAAATCATAAATAAATAAAGAAAAGTTACACACAAATTACCACCTGTCAAGCCAACCCTAGTGTGTACTAAGCAGTAAGCATTTGGACCCGCATAGGTGCATAACAAACTTTAGACCAGCTTTTAGTTGGTCAAGAAGACCGCGGTCTATTTCAGTTTCTCAAAATAGCAACGTGCCAGCAATGTGCCTTAACACACCTCTTTTAGACCGGAACACCGATGAGTCCACAAAGTGGCACAAATAGATTTGCTATTTAAACAACATGATGCAAAATGTGAAAATTAGGGTTGCGCTGGTGTGAAAAAAGCAACAAATCGCGCCATACATGTCTTGCGCCTTATTGGACCAGGTGTATGATAGGGCCCACAGACTTAGGCCCTGGCAAAGAATGAGCACTTGAAGCAGTAAAAACAGGATTCTGTTAGACCATTAGCATTTACAGTAGCTCAAAAATTACTAAATAGTTTTGATAATTTTCCTATTTTAACTAGACTCTTCTGCAACTACATCGCAAAGACTGAAAGAAAATGAAAGTTGTTGTGTTCTAGGTTGATATGGCTAGGAACTATACTTTCATTGGCGTAATAATCAAAGAACTTTGATGCTGTACCACGGCTGCAGCAGGAGCAATAATATTACTCAGCATGAGAAAATCTTCTGGAAACTTCTGTTGTTTTCAATCTGCCATTTTAAAACATAAACACTCTTTAAATTGCGCATTCATTCATTCATTCATTCATTCATTCATTCATTCATTCATTCATTTTCTTTCAGCTTATTCCTTGAATTATCAGGGCTCACCACAGCAGAATGAACCACCAATTATTCTGACATATGTTCTATGTAAATAGCATAATAAAATAAATAAAACACTAAATGAGATGCAAATATAATTATCATCAGTTTTATTAAATAATTCAACATTCAACAATTATAGGCATTATGTGTCAGCATTCATTAACAGTGCAACGAATAGTTTGCTATTCCATGAAATAAATTTTTTGAAGCATAACTTGACATTGTAAACAGAACATTTATGTAAAAATAATAAGTGGTAGAAATAAATAAAGAATGCCTCTACGATTATAGATTTCAAGGGACAGACTGAAAAACAAGTTGTCACATAAGAGGAAAGCTAACGCTGAGAATAACGTTTCTTATCAATTATTCAGAGCGTCTCAGATGGGAAGGTGGTAACAAAGGGGAATCAATGCTGAGAAATTGCCAGTGAATCAATGCTAAAGAATCCTCTCCATGGCCTCACATTTTTGCCCCTGATCTGCGATATAACGACAGCAAGAAAACACCATAGTGCATTATTAATAAACTCTTTGCTTACCTATGATGCTCTCTCATGTGAATGGAAATAATCTTAATAAAGCCTTATTTGCAGCCTTGAAAGGTTAAAGGGTCGCATAACAATAATGTGGTAGTTTCTGTCTACAGGGAATTAAGAGAGACAACAGTGTGACATCCATAACAAGGCCTCTAAAACTTCTTAACAAATTAGCCTGTTTGGCTCCCGCCCAGACCCCCTCACAGTCTGTCATCTGTGTAATTTCAGCCCAATTTGTGTTATGCCCTTCAAATTAATCAGCATTGCAAAAACGTAAAGAGGGAACAGTGAAGTGATCCGATTGTGAAAGAGGGAGAGAGAGAGGGCTGTCATCCTGCCTCTCAGGTAAATAATAAGGGATTAGGGTGCAGGTGAAAGGATTTTGAGTATGATGATGACAGATGATATGGACGGGGCAGAGGAGGCCTCTCACAGGGACACATGCCGGATGCAAACACTGCCCTGCTTTGCCTTAAACCTGTGAAATCTACCTAAGAACTATTAAATATTTATATTATTTATAATTATAATTATATTTATTATTATAAAATTTTATATTATTCTAAAATGTTGAAATGATTAGTATTTTATTTTATAGACTAAATATACAGGAAGGATAATAATTATATATACAGTTAAAGTCAGAATTATTATCCTGTTTGAGTTGGAAGTACATCAACATGCTGAAATAAAAGTCTCAGCAACTTCCAGTTCACATAGACTCACAAACATGAACGCAACCTTGATATTTAGAAGCAAAGATTGCAAAACATTTAACAAAGTAAAGCTATTCTGTAAATTGAATTCAAGCTTTCTATAATCCTCTATGAAAGACAATGTCTTGTCAGTCCACGTGATAATCGTGTATACATTTATGTGCACATATCATGCGCATATTATGTACATTTACCATAATGATTTTCAAAAAATTGCGGTATTATCAGGTATACAGGGCTTGACATTAACTTTTTTGATCACCAGCCACTGCGGCTAGTAGTTTTCCAACATTACTAGCCACTCGCCATTTTCACTAGCCACAATTTTATTGTTGGGAAAATATATTTTATACACATAAATATGACTTTAACATGCTAAAATTACTTGATTTTGATTAGACGAGCTTGCTCAATGTTCAAGAGCAAATGAGACATGGTTTCATAGTATTACAATTAGTTTTTAATAAAAAAAAAATTTCAGAGCTCAAAATGAAGGATTTACCAAATTTATCTCTGACCACACCAAACATAAACAATTAATTATTTCTTACCACAAATTTTAAATGTGTCAAAACAAGCATAATATAGCTGTTTACTATACTTTTTATTTAATAAAACATGTCCACAGTAATCTGTTCTGGCTAAAGGTCCCAGATCACCAGTTTACTACACATAAATGGGGAGTTAATCTCCCATTATATCAATGTTATTGTAAAAAATTATAATTAAACCACATTACGCAAAAGAAAGCAGGTAAGAAACATGCCGTGTGATAATGAAAGGATGATAACGCACACGGTTAACGTTAGACCCATAAATAATCTGTTCAAAGAATGGTTAAAGCGAAAGCAACCGGTGCTGCTTACAAAAATACAAATCTGGAGCTCTTTAAAGCAGCAAGACTGAGGGTGCATGTTCATCACTTTTTGTCTAGTCTATTTGAAAGAGAACCGATCACATTAGCTGTGTTTCTAGACACAGTTGCTTCACGCAAGGAAACGAGAGCGCGCACACGTTTTAAACAGTCGCGCACATCACCTCAGCTGTTAGCGCGAGTGATCATCCTCTCATTCGGTATTCACCTGCTTTTTTATTGCTCAAGCAAACGCAATTATTTTTGTCAGTCGTGTTGCTTCTCAGTTCTAAGATCGCCTTACCCGCCACCACTGAAATCTACCCACATTTGGCGGGTTGGCGGGTGTTAATGTAAAGCCCTGCAGGTATCTGAGAGCTTATTCACACTTGGCTATCCAAACCATTCTGGGCACGTTTCCTGGTTCGTTTGACAAGTGTGAGTGCTCTGAATCGGGCGCCATGGCCCGGTTGGAAGAGGTGTGCCAGAGCGCGATTCAGTTGGGCTGTAGTGTGAGAGCAATGCGCGCCTGAGCACAAAACTTCAAGACGCAACGTCACTTTTAAGGGACTTACATTTCATATGGATTTTTTAATTAATCTTACTTTTCAATAAACGTGAACTGTCATAGTTTATTAAATAAACTCCTTACTGCACGACAGCTGCACCTTCAGCAAACCTCCTAAGACCTGCAGCACGAGGACTTTTATAACTAATGAGCGTCGAAAGTGGTGGATCTGTTTAGGAAATATTTTACTGTGTGTCACTGCATCCCGAACGACTATAAATAATACAAAACATTATAACTAAAGAAATGTCCACTGTACTGAGCGAGAGCGCTTCTCTTCTGTTAAACTAAACATTCACATTATCGATGACGTAAGCGTGCTCAGGTTCGGAAGGCAAATTGCAGTGTGAGTGCAGGCCATCGGGGGTTAGGGGAGGGGGACAAGTGCCCTTCGGCACGGTTCAAGGCAACTGTGCCTAGCGAGAGTACGCCCTAAGTGTGTACTCAACTTGAACCGTGCCCGGGTGCAATTGTCCCCCTTCCCCTCTTCCCTTCGGCCTGCACTTACACTGCAATTTCACCTTCCGAGCCCAAGCACGATTGCATTATCGCTGATGCAACTGTTATGTATTTCAAGGGAAGTGCTCTCGTTCAGTAGAACGAAGATTGCGTGAGTTATTTTGTCGTATACGATGCAGTGACACAAAGTCAAACATTTTGCCAAACAGCTCCACCACTCTTGACGATCGAAAATTTCCATGAAAGTCATTGTGCTACAGGAGGTTTGCTGAAGATGCAGCTGAAGTGCAGCAAGGGGTTTGCATATTTAGTCAGCTATGACAGTTTGCATTCATTGAAAAGTAAGAATGATTTTAAAATCCATGTGAAACCCTTAAAAGTGATGTCGTGTCTTCAGTTTTGCGCTCAGGTACGCTTTGCACTCACACTACAAGTGTACCATGTCAAAGCCCAACCAAACTGTGCTCCAGACCATCTTTTCCAACCTGGCCAGGGGTGGCCAACTGAATCAAGCCCGGGTGCAATTCGGAGAACTTACTCTTGTCAAACAAACCGGTAAATGAGGGTCAACCGCGCCAGCGCACAGTTCGGATAGCATAGTATGAGTACACCCTAAGTAGGTAGCATACTGAATTTAAATTTAAATTTACAACAGTTAAAAAATGAAACATTGTGTGTGTAGTATGAATATAGGTAGTATAAATGAAGTTCTATTGTTCACCATCTGTCATGTGACCCAGCAGCATTTTTGGCATTCACTTACATTCATAAATCTTCTCCTGTGGCCTCATGTGATAGTACACTGTTAACAATGTAAGGTTCCATACAATTCTTTGATGTTGTCCCAACACAAATTCATTAAGTTAACGTGACTGTTTTAAGTAGATTGAACATAAAACAATTAGGTTCACCCCCCCACCCCCCCACCCCCCCCAAAAAAAAAAAAAAAAAAAAAAAAAACGAGTGTTTTTTGGAGTGTGAAGTGCCATTTGGATGCACACTTCCGAATCTTGAAGGAAGAAGTAGGTACTCCAGGTATCTCTCGCCTACTGTTGTCGCCTCCACTGAAAAAAACAAATGATGTCTGCAAAGTTGTTCCAAACATTTTATATGGGTTGAATTTAAACACATAAATTAAATTGAGTAATGTTCAACTTAATTAGTTTGATTAAATTCAGCCAAAATAAATTGTTTGCATCCACTTAACTCAAATAAATTTAGTAAATCCAAGGAATCATCTAGTGTACTACACTGAAAAAAAAGATCTCAGCAAAATTGTTGCAAACAAATTATATGGGTTGATGTTAAACATTCATTCATTCATTCATTTTCTTGTCGGCTTTGTCCCTTGCGGGGTCGCCACAGCGGAATGAACCGCCAACTTATCCAGCACGATTTACGCAGCGGATGCCCTTCCAGCCGCAACCCTCTCTGGGAACTTCCACACACACATTCACACTCATACACTATGGACAATTTAGCTTACCCAATTCACCTGTACTGCATGTCTTTGGACTGTGGGGGAAACCGGAGCACCCGGAGGAAACCCACGCGAACCCAGGGAGAACATGCAAACTCCACACAGAAACGCCAACTGACCCAGCCCAGCCGAGGTTCGAACCTGCGACCCAGCGACGTTCTTGCTGTGAGGCAACAGCACTACCTACTGCGCCACTGGGTTGCCCTGATGTTAAACAAACAAATTAAATTTAGTAATCTTCAACTTAATTACCTTATTTACCTTACACTTACTCAACTTACACAAAAAAGTAGTAAATCCAAGGAATCATCTTTGAACATTTTTTGTTCAGTGTACTATCTACAGATTTTTAAATGACTTTAGACACTCAGCTCACATACACAGCAAAAATTCCAGTCTTAAATATACAGTGTATATTTAAATATACATTTTTTTGGTGTTGTTCAGTGTTAAAACCGGAGTAGATTTTAATCCACGAGTGTGAAAGAGCGTATATTTAAGAGTTTTTTTTTTTCAGTGTTAAACTTTTAACCTAATATGCAGTGTATTTCCCACTAGTGATGGGAAGTCCAGTTTTTTTTTACTCAAACCGGTTCTTTCAGACAAACAGTGATTAAACCAGGATGTTTTACTTAAAACATGTCTTGTTGCATTTTAAAATGCAAAGAGTTGAATGTATTGAAATTATTTCTGAAAAGATTAATGACCATTTAATAAATTAAAACTATTTTCAACATATTTGATCACTGTTATCTGTCACACACACCAATTGATAATATAGGAAAAAAGGTAATATATTAACACTTTGAAAGGTAACACACACTCCAGTTCGATGTAAAAATAAACTCTTACTGTGTTAAAATGAACTCTGAGAGTAATGTACAAATTTCACACTTTAGAAAGTGTTATTTTACTCCAAAATGGAGGGAGTCATATGTACACCCAAGGAGTGTTAAGTTTAACTCAAATTGAGTTAAATGCACACTGACTTTTTTGCTGTACTTTAACATAAACTATATTAAGCAATTTCGGACACAACATGTGTGTACATTCAAGGAGTACACATTGCAGTGTCATACGTCGTCCTATGGGTCGACGCTTGTCTCAGGTGTCTTCTTTGACCTCCTTCATTGTCCAGCTCAAGAATAAGGTCTTTTGTCTACTGTTTTCTGTAGGTCATTGTGAGAAGCGCTTCTTAGTGTCTGCCATAATTTGCCCAGTTACCCGATCTGGGATGACTCCACTACCACGCCATTCATCTCATCATGGGACAGTGAGCAGGCAGTATCGGCCCTTTTAATGCACCCAAGGGAGTGCTTGTAAAACTTTGTTGCTTGAATATTTAAATGGAAGTAATAGATGTCTAAAGGGCCGCACCAAGAGTTATAATTTGACCCAAGAAGCAATTGTTATGGAGAGGAATTCAACTGTCTACGAATGAGAGGAAGGAACCGTCTTATCTCAGGAGAGGACAGATAAGGGTTGAAGATGCAGGAGGAAAGAAAGAAAGAAAGAAAGAAAGTAAGAAAGAAAGAAAGAAAGAAAGAAAAAAAGAAAGAAAGAAAGAAAGAAAGAAAGAAAGAAAGAAAGAAAGAAAGAAAGATAACTGGACTAAAACACAACATAATAATTAAATACAATCCTGAAACAAGACAAATAAAAGAGTTTGAAAGTTGTGAGGAGCTACTGGAATAGACACATTTCAGAATTGTTTTCAAGCTCAAAGGAATTGTTCATCCAAAAATGAAAAGCATTTATTCATCTGCATGCCATGACAAATCTGTATGGCTTCTTTACCTCTACAAAATAGAAAACCAGTTTTCTGATTTTGCGAACACAATCTATCAGCAAATCATAACTTTTGGAAGGGAATGGGTTGGAAATGAACATCAACTTTTGAGAATAAATAAGTCCCACAAATTCAAGATAAGGGGAATTAAAGCTTCTGCACAGTTAAAATGAATCGATCATCGCTGTTGAGACTAAAATGAAATGTGATATTGGACTACAAAGTCAGACATAAGGGTCAGTTTTTGGCGATTGAAATAATATACAACATCTTAAAGATGAACAATTAAGCTTTCCACTGATGTACGTATAACTTCTTGTAAATATGCGTATATGGCAGAGATAGAGCTGTTGGACTAAAATCTGGGGTTTCAAAAATCACCTTTAAAGCTGTCCAATTTAAGTTATTGGCAATGCATATTACTAATCAAAAATTAAGTTTTGATATATTTACGGAAGGAAATTTACTCAAATTTTTTTCATTGGAGATGATCTTTACATACTATTCAAGTGATTTTTGGCCTAAAATAAAATTCTATAATTTTGATTGTACAATTTATTTTAGTTTTTTCTCCCCCATAAATTGTACCCACATAAGAACAGGGTCACAAATGTGAAAATGAATGAAAAGTGTCAGTTTGTACCATTATATTTAAATGTGCATGTCGCATCTGATTTCTTTTTGCAGTATTGCGCATTACAACCAATTACTGTTGTGGAATACAGAAAACATTTACACAACATGCCAGAATCATTCAGAAAACAAAAAAAAAATTGTTAGTAGCTATTGTTGTCAACAGCAATTCAATATATATTGATATGCTGAATTTTTTCTGGAAACTTTTGTGTAGTTCGATTTGAATTGATACAGTTCAGGATCTGCACCAAAGTAAATTTGTTCTGAACTGTATCTCACAAATGTCTCTATGGTTGCAAGGCACACTCCCTTTGCAGGCAGGTGGCCACGTTGGATATATTGACAAAAAATTTTAGGCAATTTTTAGGTGCTGTGAAATATCATTGTACCTGCTGCACTCATGGTACAGCAGCAGATTTCCTTCATTATTGCACCGGAATGTGAGTATATTTTCTAGACATTTCAGTCTAGTAAATAGCAACTTTTAATTTTCCATATAAACAATGTAAGTACGGTACAAAAGAGTCAAACTTCAAATAAGAAAATTATTAAAATTCTTTGGTCATTTCTGATGTTAATGGTCTAATCTGATTCAATGATCTATGCTAAGTTAAACTAAAAGTTCAGGCCAGTAGCCAGCCTATTGAAAGGGGTAGTTTTTTTTTTCTCAAAAAGTGGATCTTTCCGCAGTTATTCGCCTCGTTTTCTATTAAATTATGAGGTTCAAATACTGCATTTTTGTGACATTTCAAACACTATTTTTTGCTGGATCAGCTTGTCGTATGGTTGACATTTTTGTCAAAAAGCTTACCATAGTATTTTACCACAAAGTGTTTATTTACAAATGTGCATTTAAACTGTGGTTATTACTGTTTTATAAATAATGTTATGAGCTTAGAATTTTTAATTAAAAAATGTATGTATTTTGTTTCAAATACAAATTTATTATCA
Source organism: Danio kyathit (assembly GCA_903798195.1). Lineage (NCBI taxonomy): Eukaryota > Metazoa > Chordata > Actinopteri > Cypriniformes > Danionidae > Danio > Danio kyathit. The sequence goes on from LR812526.1 coordinate 41,346,238, forward strand.
TCCATTATTAAAAATAAAAAAATAAATAAAAAATTAGGAATCTGTTAAAACTTGTTTTAAATGTAAAACTGTAGCCTAAAGGCAAATAACAAACTGGCCAGCTCATTTCCTCAGTAAGAATTTGTCCATTTGAATAATTAAAAATTACATTTGTCTTAAAGCTGCCTTCTATTGGTTATTTTCGCAATTTTTGAAGGCATACTGTCAAAAATGGGACAAATGAGCTTGTATAGCAGCTAAATTCTGGACTGTCAGTAGGGGGGTGGGTCTTTTGAACCCCCCCAACCCCCCCTGGCTATAGGCCTGAAGTGTTCTGGCCAGCCCTGGAGGTCAGTTGAATGGATTAAAAAATGATACTGTTTAACTCTAGGAAGGTACTTTTTTAAAAAAAATTCTTTTCAAAGTGGAGTGTTCCTTTAAGTTTATTAAAGAAAAAAACTGGAAAAAACTAAATCAAACTGATTTGCAGTGATGAGGGTAAATAAATGACAACAAATTTTCATCTTTTGGTGTACTAGAAATGAATAATTCACCCAAGACGATGAACATTCAATTGCTATCATCATTTACTCTCCTCATGCCCTGTAAAAAATGCAGGGTTCCACACAATTCATTCATGTTGTCCCAACACAAATCGATTAAGTTAACTTAACTTAACACTTTTAACAAATTTATGTGGATTGAACATAAAAAAAATTAAGTTGTCCCAATGAAATCTCAAGAATTGTGTTGTTTCAGCTCATTTTAATTAATTTGAACAAATAAAAATATATATATTTTTTTTGAGTGTGGGGTTTGAAAACTTAATGAGTTTCTTTTTTTTCTGTTAAACGCAAAAGTAGTTATTTTGAAGAATGTTAAATAATAATAATACCTTTTTCCAACATTCTACAAACTATCTTCTTTTGTTAGGAACAAGTGGAGGGTGAGTCAACGATGACCGAATCTTCATTTTTGGTTGAACTATCTCTTTAAACTCTCACACAAACATGACTCCCATTCTCCGTTTCATGGGCGCACTGATCAGCATGTCTCAGTGTCATCACACTTCAGTGAACACTTTCAAGTGGTTTACCCTCGCCACACAAACACACACACACATATAAGAGAAAGAGAGAGTTCAGACATGTACATCTGATACATAAGAACACATAGAGCCCGTAACCCGTTGCTTTCCAACAATACAGTCCGAGACAGTCAGACTCAAGATCAGATCATTATAAACATTACAGCCACACAAACCATCTATTATCTATTTCATCTCACTCCCACTTTCTTATTTTTTCATCTGATTAAGACATACAACACAAAACGACAGTCGCGGGGAATAAAATCCACAGAGAGCAGGCAGAACTTTCAATAATTTGCTGATTTTTGGCTTTTTTTTCATCTCTCTCTCTCTCAGCCTCCCCCTCCTTTGCCCAATAGTTTGGATCACAGTGATGCACAGAGACAGAAATATCAGAGGATCGGTTTTCCAACACGGCACACCCCAGCGAGTGAGCTGCTGCGGATCAAAGGTTCGAGAAGCTCCCCCTCATGCCTACCGCAGTGCATCCCTGACAGGCCTGGACAAAGTGCGCCCATTGTGCGGGCAGTACCAGTCAGAGCTAATGGACAGTGACCAGAGACGCCCCTCGGTGGGACAGAGCGGGATCGTGCGCGCCGGAGATGCACATTCCTCCTCTTCATGAGCCTGTGTCTTCGGACTGTGGCCTTGTCATCCAGAAAAAAAAGGCTCCACAATCAAAGGCTTTTCTGAGGAGCACCATTTGCATTGAAGGCCTGCTGGAGCCTCTTGAATAATGATCAGAATTAAGCAAATCACATGAGCAAATGTTCTGCTGAATATGTCAGATGTGAACATAAAAGCACAGGAATAATTGTGAGCGTGATGTTTTTATGTAAGTGTTTGATGTGCAATAACGTTCAAAAGGCTGAGGATACACTCCAAAAATTTATTTTTGCTGCTTGTTCAAACCACTTTTTTTTAAATGAGCTGAGTCAACATAATTCTTAAGGGTTTTTGTGACAACTTAATTACTATATGTTTTATCTACTTAAATTTGCAAAAACAATTAAATTAACTTAATCGATTTGTGTTTGGACAACATGAATAAATTGTGTGGAACCCAGCATTTTTTACAGTGTAGTAAGATTTTGTTTCTTGTTCTATCTTCAAAATAGAATGGTAATTTATTCATCAATGATGCATTACATAGAGCAAAATTAGCAAGTATTACATTTATAATGTAAAATAATAATAAAATGATTTCTATTTCAATTTTGTTTTACTTGTGCTCAAAGAACCTTGAAAAAAGGGTTGGCACAAATGTTTTAAGGAACATAATTATTTTCAAGATTAACCCTCAGTATTTAATAATTAAAAAAATGAATAAGCACTAAATCAGGATATTAAAATAATAATAAAATTAAAAATATTAATAACGTAAACACTTTAGTTTAAGTCATTATTCATGCTATTACTTACTGGCTTATTACTAATTATTATTAAGATACTGTTATTATAAAGATATTAACTGTTTATTAGTACTTATAATTTTATACTACATCCCTAATTCTACCCAAAACCTAAACCAACTTTTACCTTACTAACTATTATCAATCTCCTAAACTTTTGGAACCGGTACCAGGTCTGTGATGTCATTCACTTCAGCATTCTTTAAATGTTAAAGGTCCGTATACTGGCCCAATACCCCCATAAGTGGTTCCATTCTCTCATCAGTTGGAATAGAATAACTTTTGCATAGATTATGATAGAGACATTTTTCTTTTTTCCTATGATTACTGAAGTGTGCAGGAACCAACAAAATAATTACAGCAACTTAGACCACACAGAACCTAAAAGGTACACTTTCAAATTTAATTTTACAAAATAAAATAAAAAAGCGCCTCTTTTTTGGGTGGGTTTAATATAACACAGACAACATATACAAATATTTTAATCACTTTCAACTGTGTTTTTTGAAAATTCAAAAGGTTTTCTTTAAAATGATAACAAACTTTTGCATTTACACCTCTGCATGTGGATTTGGGAAGCTTTTGAATTTGGGTATAGGCAAAATCCATGCGGAAACCCCAAAATAGCACTTGACTTTAGTAGTTTATTTGCTACTAAATAGCTAAATGTTTTGGTTAATGCTTTGTTAATAGTGTGAATTGTGACTTGCCAAATTAATTGCTTCTGATTCAGCTTTATTGGATTCTGTTTTTGGATATTATTATATTATATTATATCATATACAGTGCTCAGCATAACTGAGTGCACCCCATTTTGAAAAATTATATTTGTATCCATTTCTCAGTGAATAAAGGCAATGTATTTTGGTGACATTAATCAAAACAGATTTATTGAACAGATAGATTTATTAAAATAATATTTTAGTCACCAAACATATTTAGAAATTGAAAGATAATACAATTAAATTCAAGCAAAATATTGCAAAAATAAAAAATAGAAATTACAACCTGCAAAATTTCACCTATATTTTTCTTTTTTTTTTGCTTCTCTTGATTTTTCTTCTTTTTTAATTTTGTATTTAATATTTTTCTATAACATATAAATTAGTTTTTGGACCGTTGTTGTAAGTTATTTTGTTAGATAAGCTCCAGGTTTGGCTTTAGTTCTTTAGCACAAATATAATATTGTATAGCTTTCTTTTAAAAATATGAATTTAAAAGAGAGATTTGTGAGGGGTGTACTTATATTTGCTGAGCACTGTAGGCATATCTTATCATATACAGTATTATCTTTCGTGATATTGTAATATATTAGGATAGTGATAGAAAAAAACAATCAAAACAATTAGGTTTTTAAAATGAATGAATGCCTTCTATTGTGCATGTTTGTGAATATACGTATGTATATTAAAATACACACACACATATATACACATATATATATATGAATATTATACGTTTCATATATATATATATATGAAACGTATAATCTCAGAAGGTACTTAAAGCAAATATTTTAAGTCAACAGAATTTGGCAAAAATAATTTGGAGAAAAAGAAGGATCTTTCTGAAAATAAATAGATGCCTTTTATAGGAAAGGATCATTTCTGAAGGTCACTGCCAACAAAAAGCTTGAAAACCCCTTTTTTTTGTGAAGAGAAATTAGTGCTGCTGGTTTGTATATCTGCTTAAGACTAAAACTGCTTAAGACTCTACTTTTCAACTGAGGGGATCGATTGCTAAATATCTTGTATGATGCTGAATTTCTACATCCTGAAGCACACGTTTCATCTGTCCTCTCCTCTCCTAGTTTGGTATTCTGCTGAAGCAGCAGCGTACAGGATTTGGTTTTCATCAAACCAGAAAACCTCTTTTTTTTTTCTCTCCATCCAGAGAAGCCACATCCGTTCCTGTTCCTCTTTAAATGCTCTCTGCTATTCCAGAGTATTGTGCGATGAGAGCTCTGATAACTATTAAAACAAACAGACGTTCAGAACTTTTTGTAACAGTAAACAAATCCTCACTGAAAACACAAACGTTGTATAATGTGCTACAAATGCTTAAGAATTAGCCAAATCACATGAGCAAAGGTGAATATCAGCAGATTTAGCTGCAAACTCAACGTATTTCACTTCTAAAGCAAAACAAAAAAAAATATTCTGCGTTAAAAACAGCTATTTAATTATTGCGATAATGTCACAATGATCACACTTTACAATAAAGTTTAATTAGTTAAAGTGGGCATGAAATCATGATTTACTCTTCTTAGATTTATATGTAGTGCTTGTTATAAATGATGTATCTGTGCACTTTTGTAAAAATTGAGTTGGACTTTTTAATCAAACATCATAAACTTCCCTCCCCCCTTGAAACGTTTTTTCTCAATGTACACTCAAAAAATATTTCTGCTGCTTGTTCGAACTACTTATTTAAAATAAGCTAAAACAAAACAATTCCTAAGGTTTTCTTTGGGACAACTTAATTGTTATATGTTCAATAAACTTAAAATTGTAAAAGAAAGTTAACTTAATTTTCATTGAGACAACATGAAGAGATTCACCAAATTGGTGAAGATCGATTCCAGAAAGCGGGTAGGATAGAAACAAAACCCAAAAATTAAATAAACAAGTTAATAACAGGGTGAGAATGTTGTAAAATCTGAAAACTTGGTAAAAATCATTGCTTTTGAAAACACAGGTAAATGAGCAGGTAAATCAGTGCTTTTTTAAAACACTATTGGTTGGGTTTAGGGAAGGGAGTGGGTGGGATTGGTTATCAGTCGGTTGGTCAGTCAGTCAGTCAGTCAGTCAGTCGACAGCACCTCCGGTGGAATTACGTGAGAACAGCAGGCACGAATGGCACTGGCGAGAGAAATTTGGGTCACACTTTATTTTGATGGTCCGTTTGTTGAATTTAAGTTACGTTACATCTACATGTCAACTAATTCTCATTAGATTATAAGTAGTTAGGTTGGGGTTAGGGTTGTAAGTTGGCATGTACTTGAAAAGTTTCTTTTAGTCAGTTAAATGTCTGTCGAAGAAGCAGTGTCAACAGATATTAAGCAGACAGTCTACTAATACTCAACTGGACCATCAAAATAAAGTGTTACCGAAATCTGAGATCTGAACAAGCATACACAGCGCCCTCTGGCGGATTTGTAAAAACAAAAACTGCAAAAAATGTAGCTCCTGGGATGTATTTGGCTCTCTCCAGAAATGTATATGGGGTACCTGGTTGACTTTTCTTCACTACTAGTCACATGGAATGCCTTTTGGGTGGGGATAGTTTCTGCCCTGCCTTTATTCATTCATCAATCTTCCTCAATCATTTTCCAATGATCCAATCTGTTCCCATAAGATGAAATCAAGCACTGTCCCATGCATTTTTTTTTTCTTATTTCAGGACCGTTTCAGTTGAATTACAATATCGGAAAAAGGCAATATCAACTTCCATTTCATGCCAACATTAATGTATTTACTAACATGAACTAAGTACGAACAATACTTGTAGAGCATTTATAAATCATAGTTGAACAATCACTAATGTATTATTAACATCCAAATTCATGCTTGTTAACATATAAACTACTAACAATAAACTAACAATGAACAATATTTTCATTAACTAACTTAAACACACATGAATAAATACTGTAATAAATGTATAATTCATTGTTTGTTCATGTTAATAAATATCCAAATATTCTTAATTTTACACTCTTTTATGAGTTTTTATTTTAATTTAGAATTTTGCACTCCATTTCAGGTGTGTTTTAAGGAAATGTTCATAAAATGACAGCATAATGCAGCCTGATCTCATAAGAAATTGTAACTTTTTCGTTTTGTCAGTGTAGTGGCTAATTTGTACAAATTCGTACAAGTTCAGTCGTACAAAATTTTTAAAAAGGAGGCATGGCACCCAACCCCACCCCTAAATCCAACCGTCATTGGGTGATGAGCAAGTCGTACTAAATTGTACAAATTAGATCCTACGGATTCATACGAATTAGCCACTAAATGAAAGCGTTACGAATTGCCGTGAGATTGCGTTGGATAATGTCCCCTACATTTTGTTTGATTTTTTATTAAAATCTCTTTTTGTCTTCTCCATGATCCAGAAAAGTCACATCCGTTCCTCTTCCAGTGCTACTCCAGAGTATGAGAGCTCCGATAACTATGAAAACAAACAGACTCTAAGAACACTTTTGTCTCTGTAAACAAATCCTCAGTGAAAACGCGAGCATTTCGAGGGCCTACAAAAAGCTGCAGCGCTCGCCGTCTCTCGTCCGTCTACCCCGTCCCCACTCCCTGTAGTGATTCATGCTGTTTTCCTCTCCCAGACAGACAGTGCCTCTCCTCTCTCGAGTCGCCGATATGAGCTGTGTGTCTGGCCCTAGCGAAGCGCCCTCGACCTTGCTCTGAACTCTGCATGCACCGCTCCTCGCTCTGAACTTCCTCACAAAGGCACACATTATTACCCCCGCTCTCCGAGCCTCATCCATGGAAACTCTGGGAATCAAACCTGGCATGAAGCAAGCTGAGACGCAGATGAGACTGAAATTAAGGGGGGTTTGGAGGGGGGATACATGCATGGTCCAACTTTCCCTGAACCTACTCACTTACGCATACAAGACACCAAAACACGAGGGGGTCAAGAATGTGCATCAAATAGGCCTCCTGCAGTACCAGAGTCCCCACCTAAATCTTGAGGCTCCTCAGACTCCCACAAACTCTGCACCCTGCCAGCGCTCTCTGCCCCGAAGGCTCCTCCAGAGTCCTCTCAGGAATTTGGCATGGGGATTGGACCGGGCCCACAGCTGGGTGGGGGATTTATGCCCTCGGTTCGTTCACCATTGTCCGAATTGGGATCCTGTGGAGCGATGTGTCCGCCTTTATGATTCTGCAACTCAGCGCTGGCTTTCTTGGCAGAGGTCAAAGGTTAAAGGATCGTTAGTGTATGGTAGAGCATATTAGGAATTCCAGCATGATAGTTTAGGGTTGGAGGACTCCATGGTTTATACAGTATAGACTGTTTCCAAAGCACTTTTACTGGAAAATAACAGAACCAGTCAACATAGGCTCATTCTGAAAATGTAGCCCTATATAAATTTCTGGAGATCACAAATTATGTAGCCAAAGCTACGTACAGTATGGCTGCATTTCATCTTTAAAATGAACGCTACGTATGTTGCGTTCATTTTCTCGCTTACCAGCTGACCGCTTACCTCCTTATGGATGTTTTTTTCACTGTTAACAGTTTGTCCAGTAGCTTGACACGTACATTGGTGGACTTGAGATTCAGAAAGGAGCTGACCACGATGACAGGGTTCGAGTCTGGTGAAGAACGGTTCCAGAAAGCAGATTCCACAAAAACAGAAACCAAAAAATAAAATAAACAAGTAAATAACAGGGTGAGAATGTGGTAAAATCTGAAAATGTGGTAAAAATCAGTCGACGGTTTTTCTTTTTTTGGATTGCTTTTCAAAACACTGCGGTTGAGTTTAGGGAAGTTGGTGGGCGGGTCAATCTGTGCTTTTTAAAATACTATTGATTTAGGGGGGAGGGTGTGGGGATTGGTCGGTTGGTCAGTCAGTCAGTCAGTAAGTCATCCTTTGGTGGATTCACGTGAGAACAGCAGACACAAATGGCACTTGCGAGAGAAATTTGAGATCTGAAAAAGCATACACAACGGCCTCTGGCGGATTTGCAAAAACAACAAAAAAAAAAAAAAAAACGTAGCTCCTGGGATGTATTTTGTTCTCTCCAGACATGTATAAAGGGGTTTCAGAATGAGCCTGGGTTGGAATCAGTGCCAGTAGTTACATGTGCATCAATAATAGGACTATGTGCGATCATCAGAGTAAGAACTTGACACAAGCAATCCTCTTTACTCCTATTTACATGCAATTTCCATTACTCTGGTTATTTGCAACGAAGTGTGTTTTATTTAGCCACCATTATTTGCATACGCCGTAGCCCATATGATGAAATCACCTGCATTAGATCAACTACCAGAGGATGTTCAAAGGCTCATGCAGGTCAACGTCTTTTTTTCTAACCTGTGTTCCAACCTATACTACGGTGGCCAAGAGAACTTAATATGCTGCAATTTAAGAAAACACGTGCAATTACAAAAAACACCTTCACAAAGATCTTCATCAGTTTGACAGCACACATGCTGCAAATTCTCACAACGCAAACACATTTAAAAAAACGTGATGCATTTTCAAACAACGCAAACAATTAATAAAACGTTCTGCATTTTCACACAACACAAAAAGAACATAACACAACGGAAATGTTTCAAGGGGACCCAAAAATGTGATGGACCCCACAGTTCCGTGACTATTGCTCAGTAAAGATGTACAGTCTTTGAAAGGTGAGTTTTTTGTTTGTTTATTTAAATTTCCCAATTCCTGTGTCTTTAGTATTTATTAGCCATAATAGCCATAACCTAAATAGCCGGGTCCGTCACGTTTTAGGGTCTCCTTGAAATATTTATGTTGTGTTGTGAAAAAATGCAGCGCATTTTCATAAAATGTTTGCATTGTGAGAACAAATTTAGTTAAATTACAGCACGTTAAGCTCTCTCTGCCACCGTACTATACAGTCAAAAAACTGAAGAAAATCAGCACGCTTACAAAAAAGAAAAATCAAAAAGGCACAAGCAAGATAGTGACAAACAATTTACTCAAGAAAAAAGGCAATATATCGGTCACATGTTGACCATTATCCCATGTGATTTAGTTTTTTCATTCATTAGGATTTTTTGGTCTACGCACCTATTGGACTGTTTTTGAAGGCACTGCAATTCTTTGTTTGCTTTTTCTTCAGCTCTTATAATGGTAGGAGTGTTTAACCATTGACCCTTTTTATTTAAGAAACATTTTGGAGATTTGCGTAGCTTGAAAAATATTGCATTATAGTAGCGCAACTATCAGGAATATGTTGTTGAACCTATTTGTTTTTTGTTTTGTTTTTTGAAAGATGAAACTTCTTTTTCTATATTCCAAATGTTTAACAAACACTTCGATCAAAGTATCATTGATATTGATAGATGGACAAAGTCTAAAATATGTGTTGTATTTTGTATCTATATAAGTGTTGTACCACCGACTCTTTACATGTGTAAAGGTGGCCAGCTAGTAAGAGTTCTTTGGTTAAACCTCCCTTTACTCACAGGTGCATAAGTCACAGTCACTATACTTTAGTGCTCTTGCTGGTGCTCCTGCCTCCCAGTTTGGAATACTAAGTTTGAATTCGGTTCACATTCGGTGAATTCAGGTTGGTATACCAGTGGGTTTAAATTGGTGCCGTGACCCTGATGGCAGTGAGGTTTAAGATGATGAGAGTACTGTAACAGAGGCCAGCTAGTAGGAGCTCTGCAGATGAACATCACTCCCCTGATCTCAAAAGTTGTTCTAGCAACTGATGCTAGAAACTGCGGTCTTTAACCCTAACCCTTGCTAGTGCACCCATCTCTGATTCTTGAATTCTCTGTTCAAATTCCACTTAGAGTGTGATGAGTAGAGGGTTTACACTGGTGTCGTGACCCAAATGAGAATGAGGTATCAGGGTTGTATCTAACAGAGGCTAGTAATAAGAGCTGCACGAGTAAACATCACTTTTCTGATGGTGCTAGCCACAGATGCTTTGGTATTTAACATATTTGTTAATGCATCTGCTTTCCTTGAAGAATTCCACTATAACCCCATTTCCACCAGCATGAACCAGGTGCTTGTTCGGAGGTGGTGATATTGCAAGTTTGGAGTTGGTTCATCTAGCAAGCCTTCAAAGAACTGCTTTGCTATTTCACTGGCTAGAGAGCCATTGTAGAGCCTGGTCTGACATCACTGCATACTTCTCATTTTCCCAGCAACACAAATATGGAAACACAAAATACAAATGTGTCATCAATGTTGCTATGCTAATAACTTTGCAAACCTACAATGGCATCCAAACAGCAATCCAACGTGTTTATGCAACATGGCATAGTTTGTATAGACTAAGATTACGAGTGATAATATTGTGTTCATGCAGCCTGCCGTAATTTGTATAGATTGAGCATACAACAAATAATAACATTCGAATATAGCAAGAGTAGAAGCGACATTGTGTTCAGCATTATGTTCTGCTATTTCGAATATGGTGGTAAAAACAGTTTACAGTATGTTGTTGATCACAGTAGCCCCACCCTCAATCCACTGATGCCCCAGTGTTTTGGTGCTACTTAAGAACTAATTTTCCTGGTTCAGAGCCAGTGTGTTTGGGTGTCAAAAGACAGAATTGTGATAGGCACTGGCTCTGAAGCAGCATTGGAACTGCCCTGATGGAAAAGCGATATCAGAGAAGGGACGAGTAGAATGGAAGGGGTTACATTGATTGGTGCCGTGACCCGAATGGTACTGAAGTTTAGAATGGGAAGTGTAATGGTGGGCGGTTAATAGAAGCTGGCTGGGTAAGCATCACTTTGTTGATCTCTTGATATGCACTAGTGACCAGTGTTGGGGAAAGTTACTTTGGAAAGTAGTGCATTACCTGTGGAACATGAACTGATGTCACTGATGTAGTGCCAGTTGTTGTTTAGCTGAAGGTGGGGTGCGGATATTGTGCTTTGCATCCAGTTTTGTTCATTTATTTTTCTTGCAGTTGTCAAGAGTTTTACTCACACATAATCTACACTTAACGACAATCCACTTCTTTTCTTCGATGAGTTCAAAAACAAGAATTCATTGCAAAAATGTAAGTCTCCGGCCTGCCATTGTTTCTGTTTCTGACTGTCTGTGGTGCTGACGGTCGATTCGCGAATGAATCGTTTGTTTTTAACCGGATCTTCTAAGGCTACGTTCACACTGCAGGCAAATGTGGCCTGAATCTGATCTTTTCGCCCATATGTGACTCAGGTCTTGACAGCGTGAACAGCCCAAACCGCATGGAATCTGATCTTTTTTACTTCAGATTTGTGCCACTTTCATATGCAGTCTTAAATCAGACACCGACCTGATGTTTTGCAATGCAACCGCAGTGTAAACGGTTATGTCGGATTTAATATGACTTTTACATAATCTTCGAGCGACATACGTCATCATTCTGTGCTGCAAACATCATCTACAGCTCTGCAGCATAGTAGAATAACACACAGGGCGATTACTTTACCACAGAAAGTTGGTTGTTCATTTTAAAAAATATTTTGAAGGCAAAACTGGTGCTTGTTAACCACTCTGGTTAACGATCGAGGCACAGGATGATTGCGATGCTAAAGAGCGTGGGGGGTGTTGCGGAAAGGGGAATCCCTACACAAAGGAGGGGGCACTTTCATTTTAAGGACGAACATTATCTCCGAGCGAATAAAGGGCAGGAGTTTAAGCACCCAAACCCCCCATCTGCACGTGTCTGTTGTTTATAACGAAGTAAAATAAAATAACTGCAAATGGAGATAAACCAACTCCGCCTTCACAGTTCAATCTGCGCCTGCTCCTTAACCCTTGATGAGTTTACTACACCGGTGGTCAGACAGACGCGCGCCGCGGTTGTCATAAATCCACCGAAGTCACCGAAATACACATTAGTAGTAGCAGAACAACCCTTTACAGTTCATGTAATACACCACGGTTGTCTGTGAAAAGGGCAATAATCATATTAAGCATAATCTGACAACGTGCTTCATACAGTACACATTGTGTGCATAATTAGACATTTTGTGTTGTCCGTAACTATACTTCTGCACATGCGGGTCAGTTTAGGACCATGATCTGTTCACACTGCAAATCTGATATTGGCCACATTTATAACAACAGTGTGAACCGCGAGGCAAAAAAATCAGATCTAAGAAAAAATCAGATTTGAGCATTAAGCCTCGCAGTGTGAACGTAGCCTAAGTGAACCTCTCGAATCAGTTCATTAAATTGAACAGTTGTCATGAAACGATTTGCGTCTTCAGTACTAACATACCGGATACCCCCTTTAACTCGAAATAAACCAATATCCTGAGTTATTCAGTTAGTAGAACAGTACACTGAGTCATCTGCTGTGAAAAAGGAGACCTGATGATGATGATAAGTGCGAGACGACTGTCTGATTCAACCTCACTAAGGTCATTTTTATTCCCCAATATATTTTGTAAAAGCCAATTAAGCAAGGTAAAAAGTAACTCACGTTACATTTGTTTGAAAGTAATGTGCTACTTTACTCGTAACTTTTAAAAAGTAATACTTTGTAACGTGTGTTACTTATACGGCAAAACCCCCTAACACTGCTAGTGACTATGCAGTAGCTGGAAATATGGCAGTCATGGTTAGTCCGTGTTAGTGCAGTTGCCTCCCATGCCAGAGTCATCGGTTCATATCCCACTCATAGGGTCAGCAGAACTAAAGGATAGCAGAACTAGACAGAACAATTGGACTGCACATGGACAATGTAATTATGATGAAAACTGCATCACAAGGACAGTGTGCATGTAACGGTTGTGGATCTGGCATAATTTTTGTTCGAAAATGTAATCCATACCCCTAAACCCAACCATAACTGTAAATTATTCTCACATTTAGAGGGGAATAATAGTTGGATAACAATCATGTAGAAGTGCAAAAACCTAACCTTAAGCCGAAACTTAACATAAAGAGTAAATGTATCCCTTAATTCTGATTGGCTGATTGGAATGTTGTTCCAGGATCAACATAGATGTTAATCCAGGAACACGTCCTACCTGATGATATCAGGTTGGCATTCGTGAAACATGGACATCTTCTGTGATAAAGATCATAATGTCGCTGTTGCTATGTTTGCTTACACTGCATCATTTCCTTTTGGAGCAACAAAAAACAGTGTCATCAGTCCAGCTTTGTTCAAGTTACTGAAAAAAAATGTTTTGTTATCATTCCATAGTGTCATTGTGGTCAAATTGTTAAAACAACAATACATTACATAGACATTACATTACATAGAATGTTGCAATATGTATTATATTAACTAAAAAAATTGTAACTGTTGACTAAAACTAATCTCTCCTCCCTCTTTCAATGACATTTTTTATTCTCAGATATTTTTTTTTTACTAGTTTTATTTACAGACTTTTTCATTTTTATTTTGGGAAGCCAATTTACTCACAACCAGCAAACAAAAAAGGAGAAAGTAACTAAGGTAAATATAGTAAAGAAAAGAAAAAATATTATTGCCACTTCTGTTTGATGCTGACACTTAATCCTCAACTAAGAACTCAAAGATAGTTTTGGAAGGAAACGAAGATGAAGAGAGAAACCTTCTACAGTCAAAACACATTTCAGTATATGGTTCTCAGGAACAATCGTGGAGTTAGTGTAATATGGTGTAGAATATGAAAGCAGTGATTTGAGCCATTACTCAGGTTAGTGAGCGTGCGTATGGGTCTCCAGAGAGGTCATGTCTGATAATGATGAGTTTTATGGCCTTTTGATTGAAGGCAAGCTTCTCTTAATAGCATTAATTTTAACACGCTCTCATCCTTCCCTATTGTGCTGCTTTTGGACATTGACGAGCATTTATGATTACACCTAATAAAATTACAAATACAAATTAGATTACTGCTTTTTGCAGTGGAACGATGCAAACAGCCCTCAGTAAAATCTGGAATCATTAACATATCAGTCACTGAATACAATAACAGAAGAAAAATCGCTGAAAGCACAATCAATAGCCTCAGCACAATTATAATTTGTTCATTGTGTTGTTTTGGAAAAGTCATTACACATCAATAAACTCTAAATAATCTCAGCAAATGCGTTATATGGCAATACATTTCCAATATGTCTGCAAAGCTATTAGGATTTTATATTAGTTAACGGAAATCAAAACGTATATTATCATTGCTGTTTTTCTAAATAAGGAATCGATGCACACTGTTTATGTAAATACTGTTGGCTTTCTCAGGTTAAAATACATGAATAAAAACAAACAAACATATTCTGATGAGGAAAAAATGCTCATTGCTGGCATTCTGTTTTGTTTTATTATCTTTTATTTTGTTTGGAAATAGTGAAGAATTGCAAGAGGAATGGGCAAACATACGTAAAAAATATTTTGTTATACTAAAATAACATAACCATGTTAATAATAAAATAATCTTTGAATATTTAAATGATTTATTTTATTTATTCTATGTATATATAAGTAGAAATGTCAATCACCAGCGACTAATCAGTTAACTGCAATTCTCAGATTAAATTGTAGGGGGCAGTATTGAACTGAGAGAGGCTTCTGTTTGGATTGGTTTACTCTCTGTGCAACTTCACCAGCTACTAAGAACGTATACAGGAGTTCACGGTTTGTGAAACACTGTAAATTATTAAGCCAAGAACCTCAACTGAGACCAGGCTCTGAATTACAAACTGAAATATGCCACTGGTATTTTAAAGAGAATATCCATACCAAGAATTAGTGTCACGAAAAGAAACCTCTAGCTGACTTACATTACATATAACCATTAACTGAAGAGTTTACATTAGACATTCTAACAAGCAATGTTGCCTATTATTATAGTGTTGATTTATTTCTTCAAATTTGTTAGTCATCTTAACCACACAGACACGCCAGTACTTGCACAGCAGCGCAACACAAACACAGGAATATTTCACAATAATGATTACCAATAGCATAGACTTCACTGACAGGATGAATGTTTGGGCAGCTATTAAAGTACACTAAAGCAAAACATGAACATTTACTCACTGTTTGCCGACCCTCAAGTTTCAAACCTCTTCCTTTTCACCCTACTGAACTCAATATTTTGAAGAATATGATGAGGGAAGCTTAATGTGGGTGAACTTTCCCTTTAAGCGATATGGTCACCACCGGATGTGTTTTCGGATTTTATCAAAAAAAAATATGTGTTGTTTATTTCAACAATCACAAAGAGTGCTGTAGACGAAGATAGGACATGAACAGAAGATGTTTTTATACTCGAATGTACTATATTTGACAGTCAGGCTGTTAATAGTTTGGGACACATGCGGTGCTTCAGGTAAATCGGCCCGACCTGCTCTGACTGGGGAATGTTTTAATCATATCAGGTTCAATTACTGTAAAAGTTTGGGGATCTCAGGCTGAACTCCCTTTCCGCTAACAACGTTCACGGAAGTTTGACCATGTAGTTTAATACAATGGATAAATTGTTTTTAAACAAGGAAATGTTAATTTATTAGTATAACATTTCAAGGAAGATTATTCCTGTTGACTTTTAATTCTCACATGCCTCAACTGTAAAAAAAAAAAACAAACAAAAACGAATTGATTATGCTGCGCAAATGATTAAACACCGAGATACTGGTATAATGCTATGTGTTGTGCCCATTGTGAACAAACGCTCTCTTTGTGTCTCTGAAATTTTGATGCTTTCCTCAATATGACTTCATAGCTACAGAATAACCTATATATAGGCTATTTTATATTGAGATAGATAGAATTACTTTTAATTCTTCTTTTGTTTCCTGCATAAATTTATAACCAACTGTGTAGCCTATATCTATATCAATTACATAGCAGCTATATTTTCTTACATATTTTCTTATTTATTTATTTTTATTATTTAAAGATGCTATAATTAAGTCACATGATGTAAATGCTTATTTAATATTTATTTTAATTTTGGATTTTGTTGCTATGATTTGAATTTATCTATCTATCTATCTATCTATCTATCTATCTATCTATCTATCTATCTATCTATCTATCTATCTATCTATCTATCTATCTATCTATCTATCTGTCATCGTGCACTATGTTTATGTTTTGCTTTATTTCAATCTGAACAAATTAAATAAATATGCATATACATCCAAAACAGTTTCTTGCAAACTCTCTTGGTGTATGGTTTGCTGTCAAGTAAGTTCCACTATGGGAAATTGCTAGCAAATTTTAAATAATTACAAAGAAACAAGAAGTCAGCTATAAACAGTCTCAGCCTACATCCAAAATACATCCCATAGATACTGTAGAAATACTTTATTGATCCCTAAGGGTAAATTCAGGTGCAAAACCCAGATGCATTATTCCTAAATGCACATGCAAAAGCACACAACACACAACGAACAAAATATACGCACAAACACACTCTCAATTTTTCCTCTATGCCCAAACACACACACTCACACATAGAGAAAGAAAAAGAGCTCCACAGGGACTCAGATGCAGGTGGTTGCTGTCTGGTGTCCTTTAGTAAGTGTGTCCCCTCGGCGGAGCCTCAGGCCAGTCTCTTCACCCTGTTTATTGTGCCTCTGCGAGTCTGCAAGATAAATGCCGAGCACAGCACACAGTAACAGCCAGTGCCGCTGAAGATGGATGTCCTGATCCACAGCTCCCCCGCCATATGAGCCAATTTGTAAAGGACATTAAGTTTAAGAAAAAGTGAGAATCTCAAACAGCCATAAATGAACTCTTGATAGCAGGTTTGGCTTTTTTGAGAAATAGAGCTGCACATTCAATTGTTAGTATCAATTGGGTATCAATTTAAACACCAAAATTCAGCTATATGTCTATTCCATCTTTGACTAGAATGGACATTCAAATCTAGAAGAAACACGTATATGTCATATGTATAGTTATGAAACAGCTTCTGTCTAGTCATTTCTGATATATCTGTTACTATTAGTCAAATTAACATAAATATTAGCATATAGTTCAGGTAATTATAGTTGTGTCTTTGATTGTGATTGTGATTCAATAGTTATTTGCTTTTTCGGTAACACTTTAGTTTACTGTAGGTCACAATTCATGTTATTGACTACTGGTTTATTACCTCCCTAATATTAGGATATTAACTGTTCATTAGTAGTTATAAAGCATAATCTTATTCTGCGTCCCTAATCCTACCCAAAGCCTAAACCCAACTTCTACCTTACTAACTATTTATAAACAGCAAATGAGTAGTGTATTAAGCTAGTAGTGTTAGTTAATGGTTTGTTAATGCCGTGTATTGTGGCCTAAACTAAAGTGTCACCACTATATAATTGGAAAATATACAACATATATTTTTTACACAAGTAGGTGGCTGTAAAAAACGTGATTGATAAAACGGTCATTGATTTGTCATTCATTCTAGAGTAGAGATGTTCAAAGTAGGGCCCATGGACTGTAGTTAACCCATGGTAATCTTTGATTTGGCCCACTATCCCATAAGAAAAGAGAAAGAGAATTATGGGGAGGTGGTTGGGGCAAATGCCTTTGACAGAGATGGTCATTTTGAATTTAACATAAACTTTTGTTTCTGTTTTATCGCTAACCTACAAAAACTGAAATTCAATGATTCAATTTAATGTTGTAAATGAATCAGACTTTTAAAATGTAAATACTGTCACTTGACATATAGTGGACAATGCACAAGTCATTTGCGAACAAATCAAGGTCAAGGCAGGAGCTGCTGGATTAGTGTATTCAGCATTGGACTCCATTGTGTTATAAATGGGATTGTTTATGTTTTTACAGTAATAAGTTTATTATAAAATGTTAAAATGATACTGGGTTAGTTAATGTAATTTAAAGCAACATTTTCTAGTTTTATTTTAAGTATTAGCAAATAAATTAGCAAAATCCCCTTGACCAATTTATTGTAACATGGTTTGGTTTATATTTGGCCCACAGCCCTCAATCAAATTTGGCCTTTGGTCCTTTATAGGAAAACTTTGGCCACCCCTGTTCTAGAGGCACAAAAAAAGGTGATTTATGCAGTAATAAAACAAGTTTTATGAGTTAATGAATCATTCATTCAAGCAATTTGTTTAGAAAAACAACAATAAAACTTCAATAATGATTCAAATGCAGCCTTTATGAGTCAGTCTATAATTAATTTGTTCAAAGGTTTTGTTCAAATCACTGATTCCTCCAGAAATGAAACAAGAGGAGTCTTCAATTCCTTAAATCCCTTGTTCAAATGTGTTGTTCAAAAACACTCATCCAGTGCTCAATCAAGTGAAGTCTTTATGAGTCAGTCATTGAATCGCTTGTTTAAGAGATTTGTTCAAAAACACAATTCATTCATTCGTAAAACAAGCAAAATGTTTAGGAGTAAATAACTGAATCATTCATTCAAAATATTTATTCAAAACACAAATTTATCCAGTAAGTAAATAAGTAAAGACTTTGAGTTACTAAAACATTTGGTCAAATGATTTGTTCAAAATAACAGATTTATCCAGTAATGGAATAAGTTAAGTCTTAACCGCCTTAAGTTAACCTCCAACTTATCCAGCATATGTTTTATTCAGCGGATGCCTTTCCAGCTGCAACCCATCACTGGGAAACCCATACACTCATTCACACACATACACTATGGACAATTTAGCTTACACAATTGACCTATACTGCATGTCTTTGGACTTGTGGAGGAAACCGTAGCACCTGGAGAAAACCCACATGAACATAGAGAACATGCAAACTGACCCAGCCGAGGCTCGAACCAGCGCCACCGTGCTACCGTTAAGTCTTTATGAGTGAGTTATTGAATCATTTGTTTAGATTTGTTTAATAAAAAAAACTTATTTATTCAGTACTAAAAGCATTTAATTCTTTGTTAAGTCTTTATGAGTGAGTCATTGAATCATTCGCTTCAGATATCATTTAATAAAAAACATATTTACTCAAAAAATAAAGCATTGAATCCTTTGTGAATCACTTATTGAATCGTTTGATTCAAAGCCATTTTCAAAACAATGATTTATTAAGTAACAAATCGTGGAGCCTAAAGATACGATTCATTTAAAAGATACAATCAAAACTCAGATTTATCTGTCATAAAGCAATCAGAGTCTTAATGAGTGAGTCATCGAATCACTTGATTAAGTTATTTTTTCAAATCCCTGATTTATTCAACAATAAAACAATTTATTCTAGTCTTTGCGAATCACTTTTTGAACCATTTGTTTCCAGTGTGTTCAAAACACTGATTTATTTAGCAAAGAAAATAGTGAAACCTTTATTAGGGAGCTATTGAATAATTTGTTTAAATGATATGATCAAACACAGATTTATCTAGTCATAAAGCAAGCAAAGTGTTTATGAGTGAGTCATTGAATCATTAGTTTAAGCTATACTTTTTTAAAAACACTGATTTATTCAATAATGAAACAATTGAATCTTTGTGAACGACTGATTGTTTCAAATCTTGTTCAAAACATTCATTCATCAAGAAAAGAAACAAATGAAATCTTTACGAGCAAATCAATTATTAATTTGTTTATAAAATACATTCAAAACACAGATGCGTCCAGTTATAAATCAAGCAAAGTCTTATGAGTGAATGATTGAGTCTAAATATTTAATCAAAACACTGATTTATCCAGTAATGAAATAAGTGAGGTCTTTATGAGTTATTCAATCATTCAATCAAAAGATTTGTTCAAAAACACTGATTCATCCAGCAATGGAACAAGGTAAGCATTTATTAGTGGAGTCATTAAATACATTTCTCAGGAGTCTAATTTAAAAGACTGATTCATTCACTAAAAAAAACAAGTAAAGTATTTATGTATAAGTTGTTTATTAAGTAATTCATGAAGTGAATCTGAAGTGTTTTTATTTTAACCAGAACCATGCAAATACTCTGAAACAATGACAACATGAAGCTTCAGCAGCACTTTGCTGCTCCAAATGCTTTTAAGACTTTTTTTCTCCTTCTATTAGCACGATTACGTAGCCACAATCATTATTTCAAAAATTTGGCCTTATAACGGACAACAAAACAAAAGTGATGGTGTGCTGGAGATCCTGATAAACAAACAAATTCCTCCAGCTTAAAGTCAACACACAATCCATCTAGCGTACTGCATTTCTGAGGTGATATTTTTGAGATGACTTTCTGTGCATCTGTAGTAACCGCACAGCGTATTACATAAAAAAACTCCCTTGTAAAATGGCAGACTATATAATTCAGACACAAAAATGAAAAAAGAATATGAGCCCGCACTGTTTATTCCAAGCATGTTTTGATGATGTGTTAAGCTTCCCACTTTTAGAAACCTCCACCCAAATGTCTGCGCAGTCGGTGGAGCGACGGCCGGCTGGACGGACACTAATAGGAAGCAGGTCAGGATTGGTGTGGGAGTCAAGGAAAGGTCAGGCTGGGTTAACTATCAAAGATGAGTGCAAACCTATCCCTGTGGAAAAGACTGTTAGGAAAACATCAGCCTCTGCCATGCCAGCCTCCTAAAAGTGGGAGTTTCCCTGTTAATTAATTCAAGACTGTGGGACCTGCTTTTCTCTCGGGCTGAGAGTTCAGACGCTGGAGCAAGTGATTAGACACAGTCCAGTCCAACCTGCAGCCAGACTCACGCCCCTCTCATAGTCAGTGGAAAGACAAAGACGTGTGAAGGTAATTAAAAGAAAATAATGAGATGATTCATTTGAATTTTTTATGGGAAGATATTACTTTTTTATATCAGATAACTTTACTTAGGATTAGGATGAGGAATTGGCTTTGAGGTATAGTGAAATTATGCACAAAATTATGACATGAAACATATAGGATAATATATATATATGTATATATTACACTGTAAAACCTAACAGTCAACTTTATCAAATGAAATGAGTGTAGTTAGCTCAAAATTTACTGAAAGTTAATTCTACTCATTTGAATAGAGTTTATCTTCATTATCTTCATTATCTTCAACTCAGTGTTGAAGATAATGAGTTTATTAAATACCTCATTACTTCAACTTAAATGGAGTAAGTTCACAGTATAAAATAATAATGATAGTAAAAATAATAATGATACACTGTAATACCCAAAAAGTTAAGGTAACTCAAACCATTTGAGGAAACCGATTGCAACAAACCATTTAAGTTCAAAAACTAATCCTGATGAGTACTGTGCACTTAATCTATTTGAGTAAACAAAGCAATTTGAGCACAGTAAAACCCAATAAATGAAGAGAACTCAAACCGTTTGAGGAAACCAATTGCTACAAACCATTTGAGTTAAAAAAATGAATCTATATGAGTACTGTGAACTTCATTTAAGGTGAAGTATTAAGGTATTTAATTAACTCATTATCTTCAACACTGAGTTCAAAACTCTTTTCAAATGAGTAGAATTAACTTTCGGTAAATTTGAGTTAGCTACACTCATTTCATTTGATAAAGTTGAGTGTTCGGTTTTACAATGTAGTAGCAGTAATAATAAGAATTAGAATAAGAATACAGAAACCAATAAACAAATCTGGCTGTAGTATTTATATAGATCAGAGATGACCAAACTAGGGCCCGCGGGCCAAAGTTGGCCCATGGTAACGTTTGTACCATCTGAGAACAGAGTGAGACTAATGGGAAGAATTGGAGCGAATGCTTTTAACAGAGATGGTAATTTCTAATTTAACATAACCTTTTTTGCTTGTTTGTTTTATTGCTGAGCTACAAGAAAAAAAAAAAACTTAAATAAATGTTTCAATTACATGTTTGTAAATGAATCAGATTTTAAAAAATATACAAATACTGTCACTCAATGGATAAAGGACAATGCAGCAGACATCTGCGAGCAAATCAAGGCAAAAACAGGAGCAGTTTGACTGTCACTCCATTCTGGTTTAATTGAGATTGTTTTTAACTGTAATATTTTTATTATTGGCGACGCAGTATAGGTTGTGCTGTCGCCTCACAGCAAGAAGGTCGCTGGTTCGAGCCTTGGCTGGGTCAGTTGGCATTTCTGTGTGGAGTTTGCATGTTCTCCCCGCATTCGCGTGAGTTTTCTCCAGGTGCTCCGGTTTCCCCCACAGTCCAAAGACATGCGGTAGGTGAATTGGGTAAGCTAAAATTGTCCGTAGTGTATGTGTGTGAATGAGAGTGTATGGATGTTCCCCAGTGATGGGTTGAAGCTGGAAGGGCATCCGCTGTGTAAAACATATGCTGGATAAGTTGGCGGTTCATTCCGCTGTGGCGACCCCAGATTAATAAAGGAACTAAGCCAAAAAGAAAATGAATGAATAGATGTTTATTATTATATTAAAATATATATTAGTATTAGTTAATATAAAGCAATGTTTTCTAGTTATTTTTTATATTAAATAAATTAGGAAACCACCAATGGCAACTTTAATGGAATAGAGTTGGCTATATTTACCTTCGACTCACCATCCTCAATCAAATTTGGTTTTTGGCCCTTCATGAGAAAAAGTTTGGGCACCACTGATATAGACACTTAAAAAATAAATATTAATAAAATAATAAAACTAATTCTTATTGTTACTATATATTTTTTATTTATTTTAAAACATGTATCTGTCTAAAATGCATAATCATTTTAGGTAAATTGTTAAGTGCCAAGAAAAAGTTTGTTTCATAAACAATAATTAATAATAACAAAAATAATTTTATTTTCTTTCTTTTCAGCTTAGTCCCTTTATTATTCTGGGGTTGCCACAGCTGAATGAACCGCCAACTTATCCAGCACATGTTTTACGCAGCGGATGCCCTTCCAGCTGCAGCCCATCACTGGGAAACAAACAACAATAATTCTAATTCAAAAAATGGATAAAAGAATATTCATTCATTTTAATCTGTCTGTGAAATGTCAGTTTTGATGGGTTATTTCTTCTAAATATACAGAACACAAGATGTTTTAACGAAGCTTTGACTGCTTGTATTTCATGGTTTTCATGGTTTAGCATAAGAAATAAATACATTTTCCACCAGCCCTACTGAAACAAGAACATAGAAAATATACACGGTAAGCCATGTGGAAAATATGGCAATAAATTTATTATAGGTCTCTTGTTTGGGGATTTTCAGAAACACCCAGTGAGTTAGAAAAAGCCACAGACTGATAGACAGCGAAAGAGCCATATAAAAATAAAGACAGATGTGGAAGCACAATGTTTCGCTCGACAGAAGCCGTAGCAGTGATGTGGATGTCTAGACAGTTGTTATATGAAATACCAACAGTGTCATTTCATCTTATTAAATTTAAGCCATTTTTCAAAATATTATCTAGCTCAGAGCACAATTACAGCAAAAACCGAATCCAAACTATGATCTTGGCTTTAGAAGCTCTGCTCAATGGGACCAGGATATCCCACTTTTTCCAAAACAGGCCGTGCTCAACTAAATCACATGGATTCAGTGCTGATGAGGTATATCAATACAAGACTACAAAATCTGAGCTCACAGTTTCTGTTGGGTCGTAATATATTAATAATAATTAGTTTCGATATACCATTACAAAATTGATTGGTTACATAAAGAATTGCTCATTTTTAATTATTATTACTTAATTTTAGTTTTGTACAATGTTTAAATATGCAAGTGGTGCATATTCAATTAAATAAGTGGCAATTTTTACACAAAAAGCTTGGATAAAATCAGAATATGTACATAATATATACATTATATATATATATATATATATATACATTATATATATATATATATATATATATATATATATATATATATATATATATATATATATATATATATATATATATATACACTCACCTGCCGCTTTATTGGGTACACCAGTCTGATCTCACGAGGAAACCCAAGTGTTTTACGTTTTGTCAGTAAGTGGCTAATTCGTACGAATTTGTATGAGTTGAGTCGTACGAAAATTACGTACGATTTTAAAAAGGAGGCATGGCACTCAACCCTGCCCCTAAACCCAACCATCATTGGGTGATCAGTAGGGCCAGACGGAATCTGCGGACATTTTTTGCAATTTCTGCGGAGAATTTTGGTAAAAATCTGCAGATTTCTGTGGAATTATTTTGGGAGTCTCATAACTAAAACCTTAATATGTGAAATATGTGTCATTTAAAAACTGAATAAATTCAGATTTACACACATTTACTCAAGAAAATAAACAGAATTAATGATGGGCCAAAAAACTGCGTAAATCTGCGGAAAATCTGCAGAATTCTGCGCGCGCAGATTCCGTGTGGGCCTAGTGATCAGCAAATCGTACTAAATTGTACGAATTAGATTGTACGAATTCATACGAATTAGCCACTAAATCAAAAAGTTACGAATTGCCATGAGATTGCGTTGGGTACACGTGTCCAGCTGCTCGTTATCGCAAATTTCTAATCAGCCAATTACATGGCAGTATTTCAATGCATTTAGGCATGTAGACATGGTCAAGACGATCTGCTGCAGTTCAAACTGAGCAGCTATGATTTAAGTGACTTTGAACGTGGCATGGTTGTTGTTGCCAGATGGGCTGGTCTGAGTATTTCAGAAACTGCTGATCTACTGGGATTTTCACGCACAACCATCTCTAGGGTTTACAGGGAATGGTTCGAAAAAGAGAAAATATCCAGTGAGCTGCAGTCCTGTGGGCGCAAATGCCTTGTTGATGCCAGAGGTCAGAGGAGAATGGCCAGACTGGTTCGAGCTTATAGAAATTCAACAGTAACTCGAGGTATGCAGAAGAGCATCTCTGAACACACAACATATCCAACCTTGAGGCAGATGGGCTACAGCAGCAGAAGACCACACGAGGTGCCACTCCTGTCAGCTAAGAACAGGAAATATGCATACACGATATGCAATATGCATATGAGTCACGATTTCTGCTGCGACATTCAGATGGTAGGGTCAGAATTTGGCATCAACAACATGACCGGTGGCCGGTGAGTGTATGTTTTTTTTTTATACATATAATATATGTATATGTTAGCATCATGTTTCTTTCATAGGGTATTTGAAAATATGTGTTTATTACTCCATAATTAAAAAAATACTGCAAAACAGAAAAGAAAAAAAGAAAGCCTTTTCACAATTTTGCTTTTACAATTTAGTTTTTTTTTTAGAATAAAATGTCTCATAATCTGGCAAATCTTTCTTGACAAATATAAGTGTATATATTTAAATAAAACGGTGAAATTTAGTGTGTAAATGCTGCTAAAGTGGACAACTATGGCTCAGTGCAGAAGAAAAAATCCTATTTTTAAGAAAGCAGCCTTAAAAACACATATTTCAATTGAAATCTGCAGACCCAAATCAATAAACTGCTATAAAGGAAACATTTACATGTCTAGATGTTTACTTTGTTAGCCAAAAATGTCAAAAACTCCAAATTTGAGGTGGATAAAAAAACCCTCTAAATTGTAGACATTTATAATTCTTCCTCTTGTTTACTATGCGATAGAATCTAGCAGTATCATCACAGACATACACCTGCTACTCGGCCCTTTGGCCCTGATGGCGGAGGGCAGCGGCTGCTTGATCATTGCTAGCGCTGGTGATCTCCAGACTGAAAGAGGAGCGTGCAGAGCTGTTAACTGAGACACTCCTCCCTTTCTCCTCCCAGCTTTTTGTAGTAATGATGGAGTGCTTTCTGTCCTCCAGCTGTCACCCATCCGCCGTGACACTCTGACACGTGCATACGCCTCTGTGATATAAACATGCACAATTCATGAACTAACTGCGCAGACTTGAATGCAACGATTTACGTAAGAATGGTTTTGTGAACTGTTTACACTGCGAATTTGATGTGCTTGTGTCTCATGATGATGTCTTTCATCTGGTAAATCACAAAGTCAGTTGGCATGGATCAAGATTTCATTAGTATATGAGGCAAAGACAAATATGGGATCAAAGAAATAAGTATGACGTGTTTTTCTGTCATTCTGTAATTTTTTTCCTTAAGGAATCTACTGAGTTTCAGAAGACTCCCACTTAAATGTCATTCAGTGTAATACTTTATGAGCTCAGATGGAAAAACATGAAAAGTGCTGTGAAATTCTTCTAAAATTAGCATTTTTTCAGCATCCTATATGTTTATTTTGCATTATTTCTCTTTAAATGCAATGAAAAGAACATAAAAGTGTTTCTCATAAAAGTGAAATGACTTAACCTACACACAAGAGCCTGAGAAAATGCTCATTTAAATTATTATTTTTTTTTTTTAAATGGCACGGTTTTTGCATCTGAACTCTTCATATATATTCGATATATATGAAGGTTCGAAAGAAACACCCCACACTAAAAAAAGGTCCAGAATTTGTCCCATAAATGAGCTCATTTGTCCTATTTAGACTGCTATGAAAACATAAATAGTGAAAATAATGCATTGAAAAAGGCTTTAAGACCAAGCAGAATCCTCTGTTGGCTGTCACTTTTGCGAGACTTCAGCTAATCAGTTTTGACCAACGCAAAGAATTTTGAGTCCAACATACAGCTGTGCAAGAAAACTTACAATCTGACATAAGTGAAGTCATCTTTCACTATGGGCCTATTGTCTTGCAAACATTTTACAAGTAACTTTTATTCTAAAAGTTTATTCTTGTAACAAAAAATGACTAATAAAAAGGTGCGAAGCACCAAACTCCATTATTATTATCATCATTCATTCATTCATTTTCTTTTCGGCTTAGTCCTCTTATTAATCCGGGGTCGCCACAGCGGAATGGAAACTTATCCAGCACATGTTTTACGCAGCGGATGCCCTTCCAGCCACAACCCATCTCTGGGATACATAAATACACACTCATACATATACGGACAATTTAGCTTACCCAATTCACCTGTACCACATGTCTTTGAACTGTGGGGGAAACTGGAGCACCCGGAGGAAACCCACGCGAACACAGGGAGATCATGCAAACTCCACACAGAAACGGCAACTGACCCAGCCAAGGCTCGAACCAGCGACCTTTCTTGCTGTGAGGCGACAGCACTACCTACTGCGCCACTGCGTCGCCTATTATTATTATTATTATTATTATTATTATTATTATTATTATTATTATTATTATGTATTCAAATGGCCAAATTCTGAATGAGGACAGTTGAATGTTCTGGCCAGTTTGTTATTTGGCTAATAAAAGAAAATAGGCTACATTTTTTTTTTTTTTTACTTTAATAGAGTCCTATTTTTTTTCTTCTAATGATATACAGTATGATGTAATAAATTGTATTTGAAATTGATTCTTTATTCTAAATCTTTAGGAAATATTTAGTTACAGCAAAAGTGTGGTTATGATGACTATTCGACAAGCAAATCCTGCTAAAATATAATGCTTGAAATATCACTAAAATGTAGTATTTAAATCTCATAATTAAATAGAAAATGAGGCGAATAACTGCAAAAAGGTCCACTTTTTGAGAAAAAAGAACCACCCCTTTTCACCAGGCTGGCTACGGGCCTGGTTTTAATGGTGTTTAATCATGCAAAATATAATAGAATTTTCTATTTTTTAAAAATGTGTTTGTTTACTATCACACATATTAAAATATACAAAATATTAACTAATAAAATATTAACTAATATCTAAAAAAAAAAAAAAAGCTTTTTGAGTGTACACTGTAAAAATGGCTATGCTATTAACAGTTAAAAAACTGCAAAATTGCTTCAGTAACTAAAAAGAATCACAGTAATGTCAACAAAAAAAGTAAAAAGTTAAATGTTGTGCAGTGAATAATTGTAAATTGACTTCATTCCCTGCATGCCTTTAACTTTTTTTTTTTTGAAATTGTATGGTTCTTTTTATTTTTTTTTCTTCATCACTTATGCGCATAACAATTTTACAGATAATGTTGCATCTAATTTGGGCAAGTATTGCTTATTGAGTTTAGTGTCATCTGTGTTACCATGATGGTGCTTAGTAGTTGTTTGAATCACACTTTTTCATTCACGACTTGTTTGAAATGAGCATTGGCTCATCATATGTCTTTCTCATCACCACATTCTTTTTTTCAAACGAAAGTTTTAATCTGTCGATGTTGGAAGTTTAAAGCATTGGTGTATTAAGACCATAAATTATTGAAATGTGGTAGTTTACCACAAAATCGAAAAATATTTTAAATAATGGTTTATGGTTTACCATACATTTTATTTAACAGTGTCTGTACTAACATTTATATCTATGACTTAGATATAGTGCACATTATATGTCATGTAAATTATATTACAGTATATGTAAATGTCTTGATTTTTACCTAAAAAAATATTTAGCATGTAATTAATAGCTGTAAATACATCTGCAATCACACTGTTGTTCACTAGAACTACCCCTTAGCCCACTCGTAATCATATCTATACCACTAAACCTGTCCATAACCTTAATCACACAGTGTTTTGGGCTACGCTTTATATTAATGTGTCCTCGTTACAGTTTAATTATGCATTTAAGTGATTACTATATGGCATATAGTTGAAGTCAAAATTATTAGCCCCACTGTTTATTTTTTCCTCTATATCTGTTTAACAGAGAGCAGATTTTTTCAAAACATTGCTAAACAGTATAATTTTAATAACTCATTTCTAATAACTGATTTCTTTTATCTTTGCCATGATGACAGTAAATAATATTTTACGAGATATTTTTCAAGATACTTCTATACACACTGCATGTTTGGAACTGTTTGTTTAATGAAAGTAAAATATTTAGTTGAGAAGACTTTACATTTTTATTTCTCCATATCTTCAAAAAATAAAAAGTTGAGTTAACTTAAAATTTTAAAGCAACCGGCTGCAAAGAAATTTTGAGTTTATTAAGCTTCAGTGTTTGAAGTTGAGCCAAATTATTCCATAAAGTGTACTTGACTTAAACCAGCCTTTTCGGTCAACTTAAAAAAATTATTTGGCACAACTTCAACCACTGAAGTTTAATAAACTCACAATTTCTTTGCAGCTGGTTGCTTTAAAATTTTAAGTTAACTCAACTTTTTATTTTTTGAAGATATGGAGAAATAAAAATGTAAAGTCTTCTCAACTAAATATTTTACTTTCATTAAACAAACAGTTCCAAACATGCATATTTTTGAGCTCATAGTTGAATTTACTCAATAGTTGAATTTACTCATAAAAAATGTTATTAGTAAATTCAACTATGAGCTCAAAAATATGTCCACCTAACTTACAATTTTAAACTGAGTTAACTATTTGTAAGTTAGATTTTTTACAGTGCAGCTTAACGTGACATTTAAAGGCTTAACTAGGTTAATTAGGTTAACTAGGCAGGTTAGGGTAATTAGGCAAGTTATTGTATAACGATGGTTTGTTCTGTAGACCATCAAAAATATATAGCTTAAAGGGGCTAATAATTTTGACCCTAAACCTGCTTTTATTCTAGCCGAAATAAAACAAATAAAACTTTCTCCAGAAGAAAAAATATTATCAGACATACTGTGAAAATTTCCTTGCTCTGTTAAACATCATTTGGGAAATATTTAAAAAAGAAAAAAAAAATTCAAAGGGGGGCTAATAATTCTGACTTCAACTGTAGGTCTCAAACTGGATTCCTGGAGAGCCACAGCTCTGCACAGTTTTGCTTCAACCCTAATCAAACACAGCTGATCCAATTTATCAAGGTGTTCAAGACTACTAGAGACCATTAAGCAGGTGTGAGTTGGAGGTGGTTGGAGCTAAACTTTGCAGAACTATGGCCCTCCAGGCATTAAGTTTGAGAACTCTGCTATATGGTTAGATTTAGAATGGAGGATAGGTTTAGTTTTAGTTGCATGTATTTATGCATAATTAACTAATTGCTATGTTTATAGTAACATGAAATCTGTAACAAAAATACCTTAAAAGAAAGTGTTGCATGTTTTACATGAACACAATACTGTATTTTTCCTTAAGTCATCTTTAATTGAACTACACAGTAGCTAAATCAACCTAATGTAACCTGCACCCCAACTTGTACATTTTAAAGCCATCAAAAGCTTTCAATTTAGCAGCAAGTGAATATTTTGTGCATCCAGTTTAAACTGGTGGTCACAGGATGGATGAATATCTGATTTGCTAGAGTGTTCATTGGTTGGGATGACCCGTGAATATATTAAGATTGTTGTGTCGTGGGTCTTCGAGTCCTGGTTAGCCACAGCCTTAGCATAAATAGTTTGTGGTTGAAAGTCAATAAAACTAATTTAGAAACAAAGCTGAAGGTGAGCGCCAGGATACACACCATGTGGGACAAATGCTCTGACATAAATATAGACACAGTTAATATAAATAGAAGGATCAATTGAACACTACATACTTTTGACCAAAGCAATGCAAGCAATTCAGTGATGTAGGGATTTAGAGAGTAATAAAACCCCTTAACAAGCAAATTATTCCAATTCTCGAATACACAGTCATGTTGTTTTTAACCTTTATGATTGTGTATGTTTTTAAAATAATACAAATTTTTTCATTTTATTTTTTTTTAATTACAATAAATGTTGATATGAAATATGAAATAAAACAGTAAAGCTAAAAATTCAAAACAAAACAATGGGTCCAAGAGGGTTGTGCTAGATCAGATATGGTTGCGGCCAGAAGTTAACGATAATTATTTATATTATTTATTAAATTTCCCATTTATTGTATTTTATTAACGTCTACCCCCACCCTAACCCAAAACCCAAATGTCACAGTACTGTAAAAACAGTAGTTGTACGGAGTATTATTTATGTTATCGATTAAATTAACCAATAAATTCTATTTTTTAACGCCAACTCCCACCCCAACCCTAAACCCAACCCTTACAATACTGTAAAAATATTAATTATTGTTATACAGTGTCATAAAAAAAATGCCGCTATATGAATGTGCATATCGCATTTACGGCTGGCCGTGTATCCGATCTAGACTTTACCGTCCAATAGCTCAGAGTGTGTTTACACTTAAATTTCAGCTCTCTTGGTTGGTTTGGTCTGGTTAAAAAAAGAATGCAATACATTTAGTATAATAGTCCTAAATACACAAAGGCCTTGTTTACACCTGGAATTAAATGTTCAGAATATAGGAATGGCAACCCAGTGGCGCAGTAGGTAGTGCTGTTGCCTCACAGCAAGAACGTCGCTGGGTCGCAGGTTCGAACCTCGGCTGGGCTGGGTCAGTTGGCGTTTCTGTGTGGAGTTTGCATGTTCTCCCTGGGTTTGCGTGGGTTTCCTCCGGGTGCTCCGGTTTCCCCCACAGTCCAAAGACATGCAGTACAGGTGAATTGGGTAAGCTAAATTGTCCATAGTGTATGAGTGTGAATGTGTGTGTGGAAGTTCCCAGAGATGGGTTGCGGCTGGAAGGGCATCCGCTGCGTAAAATCGTGCTGGATAAGTTGGCGGTTCATTCCGCTGTGGCGACCCCGCAAGGGACAAAGCCGACAAGAAAATGAATGAATGAATGAATGAATATAGGAATGGCCTAGTGGTTAAACAAGGTATTGCAGTCCAAATTCAAAATATCCAATTTTTTTTTTACCCTGCCCCTCCTCCAGCCACTGGATGCACATGCAGGTTGCCAGATTGATGACACCAACAAGAGCGATAGCAATAAAGCCTTACACTGTAAGCTGTTAAGCTAACGTTTACATTTGTATTATTTGTATTGTTTACTAAGTAAAATGCTACCTCATGTGTACTTGGAATCTGCGTCTCAATTTGAAGGCTGCTACTGTCCTCTAAATGTTGCATTTTCAGCCGTGCCCACATACACTGAGGCAACCTTCATGACCGAAATGGAATCCACTGTTTTCTACCAAGACAACCCAGGGAGTTGAAATATAATTGGGTAAACTGGCAGTGGGAGGTTTATAGAGACCAAAACAAAGACTGATATTCAAACTCAGAACGCACATTTTCAAAGGAGAATATCTGACTTTAGCATTGTTTTTCAGATTAACAAATTCGGTATGTTCACTTAACAAGTACTGTATGTTCACTTAACATGTTTCCTAAATATCTTTAAACATGTCATTGCATTGTTATGCTTTGGAAGAGTCAAGAAATTACAGCACCTTTAAAGTGCTCCCATTAATACTGTCTGGCTGCAGACTTGCACATGCACACTCAGATATTCATTACACTCAATAGAGCAAGTGATGTCACTCTGGCTAGGGTTAGCTGTAGACTTTCATAAGAGTGCATGTCTGAGGGGCAGTTCACACAGAACAAGCTTTTCTTTTCCAGTACTACTTATCTATTGTTTTTCAGTGTAAACACATGCTTGACGGACATGTGTGTGACCGTTACACTTGTATCTTTTGAGGCGCCGTGCACATTAGTGTTGCGTTTTTTAGACTCCATATGAATTTAAGATCATTTCAATTTAACCCATAATTCAGACCCGAATTATGTTCCAAGTTCCTGAAAAATGTAAAAGTATGTTTTCACAGTTCTTGAGGCTCCTATAAATGAGACCAAATTATAATAAAACGAAATTCAACACCCTTTCAGTATATATATTTTTTGTCCATTTCAATAGTCATCAGGTCAGAACAGTTGTACATCCCGAACATTATACCAACATAAAATAAAAAAAAAAACATACATGATTGCTGGTATAATCTTGAAACTTATTTTCAAAATCACAAACATTAACATTGTAACATTTTTTACTTTAATGATAATTAAATAATTGAGGTTTTTGTTGTATAGATTGCACCTTGTTTATAACAAAATGTATTTTCATCTTTCTTATCACTCCACATAACAGTAATGTCCACATCTGAGATATTTCCTTCTGCTATATGCTCAAGAACTTCAAGAGCTGTATATTCTGCATATGAAATTGTTTCAGTAATAAATTACTACATCGATATAGTTTTATTTATTTAAAAAAGTTCAATCAGCATTACTTGAGATTTACTATCAGATTTTGAAACCAATGTACATCCTAATGGACAGACATATTTGAAAAAGCTTGCGATGTTACAAAAGATTTTAAACTTACTGCAATCCTTTTTTATATACAATCTATGAAATAATTGCAAACATATCATTAAATCTGAATAAAAACATTGTAATTGTGGCTTGTGTCTGTGGCTGGAGTGAAGTGATACCATGCTGCTTTTCAGTGTAGAGGATTTTTTTCAAATTACAACATGCAGAGCCTTACTGCCATTTGATTGGATGACAAATGTCCAGTCTCATTTACTGCAGGCTTTAAATGAGATGAAATGCTCAGGAACCACAAACAACATGAGCTGACATGTGATGTCCATTATAATAGACACAAGGTCCGAAGGGGTTAACACTGTCAGTTCTAAAGCAATGGATTAATCAGAAGAGTTCAGAAATGGGACAATCATTGCGAGTTTCTGTTTACAGGTGCTCAGTGGCTGTGTCCGGGCACACATGTGCTTTATGCTTTGCTTTTTTCAAGCCATTCCGAAGTGTTGTGTTTTGCAGACACAATCTGTGTGAATGAGTCCTGAAAGTGCAGGTCTGACTGTGCAGCCAGACCCATTTGAGCCACAGGTGAATTGAGCCCCACTATCTTGGTCCACTATTTTGGTTCACACTACTGTGTTCACATCTATTGAAATGAACAACACTGTCAGAGCAAATAAATCAATCTATCCATCTGTCTTTGTTACAGTCACCAGCGATCTAGCTACTGCGGATCCCTGGAGAACTACAACTCTGCCACTAAATGGACTACAAATCACAGCATGCACCGCACACACACCGGTTCCTAATTGTAAGATCTAATTGTAAAACACTCACAGCTAAAAGTGCTCAAGGACTCATTACACAGACTATTTATACACCACATTCGCTCACACACATTTGTTTGATTTGTTAGTCAAACGAACCTGTAACTTTACAAAACATTTCATTTCTATGTCTAGTCATAGTCTTTGATCCTTGTCATGTTTTACGTAATCTATTCCTAGCCTTGTTCCTTGTTTATCTTACCTTTCTCCGGTTTTGATCATTTGCCTGTTCATCGTTGACGACTTCTGGTTTACCTGTAAAAACCTGATTGCTCCCGTGTTGAGCGTTGCTTGCCTGACCATTCTGTTGAATAAATCTGCATATGAATTTGCACCTCTGTGAAAGCCTCCTTGAGTTACACTTTAATTGAATAATTTCAGAAAACTTACAGCCATAAAAATACAACAAACAACATGATGTTGAATAAATGATACATTTTTAGTCCATTCTCTCTAATTCTGTATTATGAGTACTTAACTCACAACTTTGGGCTTTTTGTTTGTCCGATTAACTGTTTCATGTCAACCTATCAGCACTTAAAATCCCAAAAAGTGTGCTGCAGCCAATCTCCATTGAGAAATCCCTCATCGCATGAAGCCCATTGGGCATCGCCGCTGCGTAACATGAGTGGCCAGTGCATTTTCTAGGTTGATTAGTTTATTGTTTCAGAGTGTGATTCCCTGTTGAGATCATTAACAGCTTGAGACTGATGTAAGCTCGTGCTGAAACACACTTACTCCCTGGGCATCACTCATTAACTCAATTAGGACCACATAACATCATCTGGAGGGGCAAGCTGTGTCATAACCACTAAAGATGGCTGTCACCTGTTTGGACACATTGAGAAGTAAAAAAACGCTATGAATTTACACTTAATTGCATTAGGCTGAGCAATGATCTATTAATAGAGCTCTGTTACAATTTCTGTCGTCCTGAAAAGATGCCATGTTCTGTATCATAAGTTATTTTGTCACAATTACAGGAATCAATTCACACTCTTAACTAATGGCTTATTACCTGCCTATTATTAAGATATTGGTAACACTATAATAGCTACACACTATAACTTATTTTTTTAAGCAATAGCAAATAGCTAATTCATTATTTGTTTAGCATTAACTCTACATTAACAGATGTTAGTAAGCAGTTTATAACTACAGATACAAATGCTCTAATATTGACTTATAAGAACACATATAATGTGCTTAAGGTTTAATGTGCTTTGTTTTCATACTTTAACATTATTTTTTCATTACAAATTTCATTAAGTATTGCATTATTTACAAACCAGTTATTTGAGAGAAGTTGCTGGTTTTTAAAAATTATTCTGAATCTGTAAGTAAATGATTAATAAACTGTTCAAACTAACATGTCTATATTATTATTCAGGCATATATTAATAGTTAATGTTTACGTTATTAAATGCTTTATTAACTCAACTTTATCCAGTTTTGTGACCTAATCTAAAGTGAGGACTGTTTATGCTTTGTAAACCCCTTATAAATGACAATTAAAGGCTCAGTTATATTCTAAACAGGAAAAAATTAAATAAATTACTTTATTCATGTCTATTCATTTGAAGATGAAACTGTATCAACTGAAAAATAAATCTTTGCAATTTTAACTAAAATAAAATTACTGTGCAGTTCAAACATTGCTAAATAACATTGAAATGTTGTACCATAATACTGTATGTATAAATATATATATATATATATATATATATGGATTTTAAAAGGTTTCATGTACATGTTACATGTTTCATGTACATGTATATTTATATATATATATATATATATATATATATATATATATATATATATATATATATATATATATATTTATATATATATATATATATATATATATATATATATATATATACACACACATACAGGTTAGGGTAATTAGGCAAGTTATTCTATAATGATTGTTCTGTAGATTATTGAAAATATATATAGCTTAAAGGGGCTAATATTTTTGACCTTAAAATGATTTTTTAAAAAATTAAAAACGAAATAAAACAAATAAGACTTTCTCCTAAAGAAAAAAAATATTATCAGACATACTGAAATATTTAAAAAAGAAAAAAAAATTCAAAGGGGGGCTAATAATTCTGACTTCAACTGTGTGTGTATATATATATATATATATATATATATATATATATATATATATATATATATATATATATATATACACATATATATATATATATATATATATATATACACACACACACACACACACATAAATTTTATGTTATATTTTGGCATTATTGTTATTTAGCAATGTTCAAACTATACAGTAATGTTACTTTTTAGATAGGATTACAGAGCTGTATTGTTCATTTGATACTGAGCCTTTAATTGTCGTTTATTGGGGATTTACAAAGCATGAATAGTCCTCACTTTAGATTAGGTCACAAAATGCTTAACAAATAATAAATTCACTATTTGCCAATGCTTAATAGATGATTCATAGTGTGGAGTTATTTTAAAGTGTTACCAATATATTGATTGTTTATTAGTACTTATATTCTACATGATCTTTTTCTACATACCTAATCCTACCCAATACCTAAACCCAACTACAATCTTAATAATTATTAAGAAGCAGCAAGTTTAAAGTTTGAGTCATAGTAAATGGTTTGTTAATAATGAGAATTGTACCTTAAAATATAGTGTGACCGATCATATTTAAAGGTTGCTTACTTTTAAACTGTTAAAGTGAGTTGTTTGACTCATAACATGAATTATTTATAAAATATTTGACTGAAAAGTTTTATTCCTTTTGTATTTTACAACTAGCTATGCTTTATGTTTGGAAAATTGCATAACATACTGTATGGTAACCCCAAGATGTATAAAGTCTACATTCTAGAAACATGTACATGAAACCTTTTAAAATCCAAAAGACAAATTTAGAAAATGCACTTAATATATACAATAACCAAGGTTGTGATTTACACTTTGCTTCTTCCAACACAATAAATCTAACCGGCATCATATTTGGAAAACTAGAAAAGTTATGTTCGTAGACAAACTTTAGGGTGGCTTTAGAAAGCCTAGCCTGTGTGAAGTAGTTTAAAAGTTGAAATAATTGAAGTAGTTTTAAGTTGGCATAGATCAGTACAATTATGTTAGCATGTATGGATTGCCATGTTTCTCACTAGGCAGTTGAGGAGGTTCTGCTAAGGTATTGCTAGGCAGTTGCTAGGGTGTTCTGAATGGTTCCTAGGCAGTTGCTAAGGCATTGCTAGGCGGTTGCTAGGGTGTTCTGAGTGGTTGCTAGGTGGTTGCTAAGATGTTCTAGGTCGTTGCTAATGTGTTGCTAGTTGGTTGCTAAGGTGTTCTAGGTTGTTGCTAGGGTGTTCTGAGTGGTTGCTAGGTGGTTGCTAAGGTGTTCTAGGTCATTGCTAATGTGTTACTAAGTGGTTGTTAGGATGTTCTGAGTGGTTGCTAGATGGTTACTAAGGCATTGCTAGGTTGTTGCTAAGGTGTTGCTAGGGTGTTCAGAGTGATTGCTAAGGTGATGCTAGGTGGTTGCTATGGTGTTGCTAGGCGGCTGCTAAGATGTTCTAGGTCGTTGCTAGGGTGTTCTAAGTGGTTGCTAGGGTGTTCTGAGTGGTTGCTAGGCGGTTGCTAAGGTGTTGCTATGGTGTTCTGTGTGGTTGCTAAGGCGTTGCTAGGTGGTTGCTAATGTGTTGCTATGCAGTTGCTAAGATGTTCTAGGTTTTTGCTAAGGTGTTGCTAGGTGGTTGCTAGGGTGTCCTGAGTGTTTGGTAGGCGGTTGCTAAGGCATTGCTAGGCGGTTGCTAATGTGTTGCTACGTAGTTGCTAAGGTGTTACTAGGTGGTAGTTGCTAGGCGGTTGCTAAGGTGCTCTGAGTAGTTGCTAGGCAGTTGCTAACATAAATTAGCATGGCTCTAGTATGAATTAGCATGTTGCTAACATGTTTCTAGCATAAAATAGCATGTTATTAGCACGGTTCTAGTATAAATTAGCATGTTGCTAACATGTTTCTAGCATAAATTAGAATGTTATTAGCAGGTTCTAGTATGAATAACATGTTGCTAGCATGTTTATAGTATAAACTAGCATGTTATTAACACAGATTTAGTATGAATTAGCAAGTTGCTAGTATGATTAGTATGTTTGTCAGTATGTTTCTAGTATGGATTGGTTTGCTGTTAGTATGTCCAATGTAAAGTCAATAGCAGTTTTTTTACAATGAAAGTCTATGGGACAGTTGCTAGAGTGTGGCTAGTAAGTTGAAAGATCATCAGTGATTGGCAGATTGGTAGTCTGAGTTAAATGAGTCCAACCTTAGGTCTGTATGATAGTCTGGCGCAAAGTTATGAGGTCACAAATTTTGGTCCAATGTTATATCAATGGGACTTTTCTGAATTTCCGGGTCAGTTTTCAGAAAACCATAAGTCGGATCAGTTGGAAAAGATATAGCAACTTAATTCAGTATAGTTTGGAGGTTTGGAGTAAGTTTGGTGGTTGTAGCATAAACAGTCTAGGACAGGGGTGCTCAACCCTATTCCTGGCGATCGACCTTCCTGCAGTTTTCAGTTGCAGCCCTTATCAAACACACCTGCCTGTAATTATCAAGTGCTCCTCACGTTCTAAATAATTGGTTCAGATGTGTTTGATCAGGGTTGGAGCTGAAATCAGCTGGAAGGTCGATCGCCAGGAACAGGGTTGAGCACCCCTGGTCTAGGAGGAGATGCGTCCTTAAAATAGTTTGAGAAAAAGACGGAAGAATAATAAGTTTAAGTAGTATAACAGTATGTTGGCTTTCTCAAGCCACCATAATAATAGAAACACTATCTCACTATACAGATCCCCCCCCCCCACTACTGGGGTAAGCATTTCTTGTGGTTTCTTTTCACCACAGCAATAATCTACTTCTGAGATACCAAAAAATGTGAAATGGGTCCAATGACCAACTTTTGTTACTTTGATCATGGCAACCCTGATCATATAACGTCCTTACAAAAATGATGAAAACTTTCACCATTTATATGTCGTTTTAGGGTTGATTAACCTGGCGAGAAATAAAATATAAGTTGCTGCAGGCAACACTTTCAACTGTGAATTAATTTGAGAGCTTCAAACTTTCTGCCAGTCTCAACAAACTGCCAGTTTCTGCAACACTATCACATCCGCTGCTATGCCATATACCAGAAAGACAAGTCCTCCAGACTCTCTAGAAAACTAGAGAACTCAGAGTCCCCAGAGGCATCAGAAGGCAAGAACCGACCTGCAGCTCCTTTCAAGCACCCAGCCACCGGGCGAGCAGTTTGTGGGCAGCTGTCTTTGGCTCCAGGCAAGCGAGTCTCATTCCAGCATGGTTCACAACTCAACTCTCTGTCAGGGCTTGCTGATTTCCCCGCGATTTTCTCAACCGGCTCCTAAAGGCCTTTGTCAAAGTATTATATTCTGCTATGTGAAACATATCGGGCCGATCAGTTCCGTTCAAGATTGACAGCAGCTGCCAAGTGGATCAGCGTTTGGATTTAGGGCAATAACAATGTGTTGTAATGATTTTGAACACACAGCTCTCCTATGTCAGCTTCAGTTGCGTTTGTGCTGATGGTTGGAAGCTGCGGAAAAGCCATTCCACACCTGATTGATTTACTACTTAGATTATGTTACACTAAATCCAAGTTGAGAGAAAATGAACAGGTCACGACTATAAAGCAGCTAAGGCTAAAGGCTCGTTCACACTGAACATGATAACTATAAAGATAATGATAGAGTTCTAAAAAGTTTCTGAATGTAAAGCAACACCATATAAAATATATTTATGTTGGGGAACAACATGAAGAAATTAGGTTCACTTATTAGTATTTGCAAGATTAAGTAGATTGAACATAAAACATTGAAGTTGTCCCCCCTTAAACCTCAATAATTGTGTAGTTTCAGCTCTTTTTAAAAAAGTAGAACAAACAGCAAATATAATTTGAGAGAAGTTCAGACCACAACTATAATGATAAAGATGTAGAGAAACAATATTGTTGGAGTCACTTTAAGAACCGTTTTGTTTTGCACCAAATGAATGATAAAAAGTTAAAATCCATTGAAACGAATTGCGCACAGTGTTGCCAACTTAGCGACTTTGTCGCTAGATTTAGCGACTTTTCAGACCCCCCTAGCGACAAATTTTTTAAAAAGTGACTAGCGACAAATCTAGCAACTTTTTTGTGTGTTACTGGAGATTTTTATAGACTGTCGTTTGTCCATTACTGTACCGTCCCTACTCTTCTCAACGAGCTGCAGGTGATGCCGCCGGCCCCTCCCCCGCCTTAGAGCACTGACAGGCGGCCCAGTCCTCATACAGCAGTCTCTCCCACCTGCAGCCTGACAGCAGATCACCCCTCTGCGTACCGACGGCAAATGATTTAGCACCGGCAGTTTGAAGGTATCTCCCTTGTACAGTCAAATCAATCTGCTTCTCCTTTATTTTAACAATTTGATTTGACCGTTTATTCTTTTCTTGTTCACAATCAGAGATGTTTTAAGTGAGAGTTTCAGAACTTGTTTGAGTTTATTATGTCTCAGAGATTACTGCAAATTACTTATCTATAATGATATACTGTATTCAAACAGCAATCAATTTAGTTAAATTGACATGCTTGCATAAAGCGTAGTGCAAATATAAATACCCCATTTATTTACCATAGGCTGTTAAACGGAAATGGTAGAACGTGATGACGTCAGTAATATGCAAATTAGCGTATGACGTAATCTAGCGACTTTTAGCAACTTTTCGGGCCGAGCTTAGCACCTTTTCGTTGAAAATAGTTGGCAACAGTGATTGCGCACACAATTTAAAGCTACAGAAGACATTGTGGAGAAGCTCTGCTTCACATTAAGCCCTGATTTCCAAGAGTATTTACAGTAAAGGTAATAACTTGGAAACTATTGGTTATTCCATAGGAAGGAATTATACAGTTACATGCAGTGGTGTAAAGTAACAAATAAAAAAATACTTAAATTACTGTAATTGACTAGTTTTTCTCAGAAATTGTAATTTACTAAGTCGTTTTAAAAAAATGTGCGCTTTTATTTTGCCTCAAGTACATTTTTATTACTGTATATCGATACTTTTACTCCACTACTTTCCTTCAACGTGCATTCACTATTTTTTCCTGTCTATGGGAATTTGAAAAATCAATCCTGTGATTCCTGTCCAATCAAATCGCACATAGAAAGTAACATACTGAACAACCTCAAGACATGGGCGATTTATAAATACAGCAAACTGCTTGGAAGCATTAAAAATTGCCAAGAAGATGTCAAAAATCTTCCCACGCAATGACCAAGAGACTGTTTAGATTGCATGTGATGGTGAGGAGTGGGGCCGACTCATCTATCCTGTTAGATCTGGGAGGGTGGGTTTCTGAGTTTTCCACACACTCACATACAAACTTCAGGCTATCATCGTGAAAAAGATAGATCCTGAAGCCCACATCTCACCTTATCTGTAGCTCCATATAGCAACACGATAGACACCCACATACAACCACTTGTTATACTATACACATACATAAAGCATTGGGTGAGGGGACTAAGATCCTGTTGCTCACTCAGTCTTCCTTAGTCTAAGGTTTAATATCTGCGCCACAAAGCAGTGACATGTTCCCCTCCGCCACATATAACTAAATGCACTACAGAATGTTATGTTTACTCACACAAATGACATGTAAATGCATCCGCTTTTTACAGCGTAATACTCACTACTCACTACTGCGGAGTACTTTTAAAAGGGCAAATTTTTACTCATACTTTGAGTAATATTTACAACAGATACTTTTACTCTACTTGCACCACATTTTTGGACAAGTAATGGTACTTTTACTTGAGTATAATTTTTCAGTACTCTTTCACCATTGGTTACATGGAAGCTATGCAATCCATGCCATCAAACTGAAGGATTAAAATAAACGTATCAGGTATCCAGTGCTAGTTTCAGCATCTTAGTATTGACTTCTTTGAAAATGCAGGGCACAAGTTTGTTGTTGCTTTTTACACTACAGTAACTATGGGCACTAAATTGGTTTTATTATATCATTACCTTTTTTTTAAAATAACTAATGTTTAACTGGTTAGATGTGCTAGTAGAACACTGAGGACATTGGCTGCTTACAATGGGATAATGCCAAATCAAAAACAAACTAAAACTGATAAAACTAACACTAATAGAGGACAGTCTGATCTTTAACCACAACAAATTTAGACTCTCTAACAAACTCTATAGCGCCACCACTTGTCCACCTTGGCCACCACCAAAGTTTTACTTATGTTTATCTTTATAACTTTTGAACCAAATGGGCTACAATCAAAATTCAAACGCACCCTAAGACGTCATTTTCTATCACCTGCAAAGGGTTATAGTATTGAAACCCTAAATGTGTGTGATCTAGACCTGAAATTGACCCATTTACCTTCTGGGTAAAATTGACAATTAAATTCTATCAATAGAAATACAAATTTTATCAAATGAGTTTGGAATAGTTTTGCCTACTGTCATGAGACTGGTCTTGCAGATTCCTTAGATCAAACAGAGAACGTTGATATAATTTATTCCCTATTTGTCACGACTTCCTGTCCACCATCTTGAATTAGTTTGAAAATCTGTGGTTTTGTACTCTCCATAGATCGTTAACGCAATTTCCACCAAATTTGGCTCAGAACATGCTGGCAAAAAGTTATAGAATTTTCCCATTGCTCTGTAGCTTGTTGCCGTGCTTGTTGTACGATGTGGCCGCTGGGCTGCTTGGCCCCAATAATTGCTGCTTGCAGCTATATTTATTGTTATATTTATAGTATTATCGTGCTTGATCTGAGTAGGCCTCAAGCAGTTTCATTCGTTAGCTCTTTAGATTCAATATAAACAACTTTCTGACTTCTCTGCTCATTAGCAAATCCATGCATGAAGTTCAGGAAATCCATAAAGCACCCATACATTCGTAAAATAAAGTTTAGCAGAGCTTGATTCATCAAAATAACATTATTCCGAATGGGAAATACAGCCATTGAGGTGCAATTTAACATAAGTACCATTCATCTTAATGTATGGCGACTCTGGGTGGCTGGCGCTCGACGCTAGCACGTCAAACATTCCTTTTCAGCAGAGGAAGTGCATGGTGCCATTCCAGAGGATGAAGGTACCCTGACTTTGATGACAAATTGGAGAAGGAGAGGGTGAAAGGAAATCTATACATGTCCAATGCGAACCGCAACTGCATCGACCTGTCTGCCACACTGAAGCTTTGAAATAAAAACCATCCGCGCATGTGCGCGTACAACAGTGGGCGAATATGCACACGCTCGTTTGTCAGCACAAACACAGGCTGACACGCACTTTTAGCAACAGAACCGGATGAGGGATCTGCTTATGGTGTCAACACGGGAGCCAGCGGACGTGCTTACACAAGGCCTTGGGTCCAGGGCAAAGCTTGGCTGTGGGTGATGGCAGGAACACTCTCCA
Organism: Danio kyathit; assembly: GCA_903798195.1. Classification (NCBI taxonomy): domain Eukaryota; kingdom Metazoa; phylum Chordata; class Actinopteri; order Cypriniformes; family Danionidae; genus Danio; species Danio kyathit. The sequence continues at coordinate 41,389,602 of LR812526.1, forward strand.
CAGACGAACACTGAGCCTCTGTGTTCAGATCAGTCGAGGTGCGCACAGTGTGAATGGGTGGAGTGGGATGTGTGTTGGTTGTGTGTATGTGTGAATGAATGGAGGAAAACTGCTGGTGGTCACCGCTTCAGTCAACTGTTCTGGTGGTTGAGGCACCAAATGGAAAAAAAAAGGAAAAGTAATACCACATTCAAATCAGGAGTCAAGAGACATGGGTCAAAGAGATTATTTATACAAGCCAAATTAAGCAATATGTAATTTTTTTTCAATTAGAATATTAAAAAAACACTAGAACAGGTTTGCATATTTTGCTAAATTTCACACGTACGTTATTTCAAATGTTACAAAGAATGTTCAAATACAGAGAATTACTTGATTTTAACTAGTATCAGGGTATGTTTCTTCTATTGCCATGCTATTGATATCACACCATCAAGTTCCAGTTTGGTTTTATATATAAAAAAAAAAAAAAAAAAAAAAAAAAAAATGAAAATTCAAAGATGGTTTAAAGGGTTTTGTGTTTTATTCAGCCTGATCTCACGAGGAAACGTAACGTTTTACATTTTTTCAGTTTAGTTGAAATTCGTACAAATTCGTACTAATTCAGTCATACGAAAAATTTCAAAAGGAAACATGGCACCCAACCCGACCCCTACACCCAACCGTCATTGGGGAATGAGCAAATCATACTAAATTGTATGAGATTGTACGAATTCATACGAATTAGCCACTAAATCAAAAAGTTACAAATTTCCTGTAGATGTTGTTTTACAAGACTTCACAGAGCAGCATTTGAACATTTACAATGTATTTAGTAGGGAAAAAAGTGCACCTTCTACACTATGTGATCATGATTGGAAACGCTCAACCGTGGCATAATAAAAGCTCTGCAATTGCTTCAGCAGTTTCGTGGTTGTTGCTAGATCAGATACGGTTGTGGCCAGAGTTAACAAAAATTTTAATATTACTTATTTATATTAAATGTTCCATTAATTGTATTTTATTAACGTCTACTCCTACCCCAACCCTAAACCCAATCTGCACAGTAATGTAAAACAGTAGTCGTACGGAGTATAATTTGTTATTTATTAAATTACCCAATAAATTGTATTTTTTTAACATCTACTATCCCAACCCTAAACGCAACCATCACAGTTCTGTAAAAATCTTTAACTATTGTTATAAAGTGTCACAAAAATTTTGCTATATTGATGTGCGTATCTTCAGTTGCATCCTATCTAGACTTTATCCAGTTTTGTTTTGCTTTTAGCTTTACTTTGCTTCATACTACCACGATAATACAGCTCATCCATAAACATGATTTTTCCTGTAAGATATAAAGAAGATGACAACTCCTATGATTCCACACTCAGTCAAGGCGTCATCAATATATTTTTGTTTATTGTGATTACACACCCTTTAGTGGCAAAAATGACATACTATGCCTTTAATTGTTGTTGAATAGTACAGTGTGTTGGTAAAAATGTTGATTATTCACATTAAAAAAAGGAATAAAATAAAGGATGTGTGTTTATCTATACTAAAATATAAATTTTTATAATATATTTAAGGCGATGCAGTGGCGCAGTAGGTAGTGCTGTCGCCTCACTGCAAGAATGTTGCAGGTTCGAGCCTCGGCTGGGTCAGTCGGCGTTTCTGTGTGGAGTTTGCATGTTCTCCCTGCGTTCGTGTGGATTTCCTCCGGGTACTCCGGTTTCCCCCATAGTCCAAAGACATGCAGTACTGGTGAATTGGGTAGGCTAAAATTGTCCGTAGTGTACAGTATGAGTGTGAATGAGTGTGTATGGATTTCTCCCAGAGATGGGTTGCAGCCGGAAGGGCATACGCTGCGTAAAACATGCTGGATAAGTTGGCGGTTCATTCCGCTGTGCGATTAATAAAGGGACTAAGCCGAAAAGAAAATGAATTAATAAATGAATAATATATTTAGTTGTTTAATTATTTTATGCATTTACAATGGGTACAGAAAGTATTCAGACCCTCTTACATTTTTCACTCTTTGTTATATTGGAGCCATTTGCTAAAATCATTTAATCTATTTTTTTTTCCTCATAAAAATTTCTCGTATCTTTTGCTATTACTAAATACTGAACAAAAGCTCTATGTGATATTTCAGTTTTTCTTTTTTAATAAATCTGCAAAAATTAATAAATAATAAATCTGTATTTTTCTGTCAATATGAGGTGCTGTGTGTATATTACAGAGGAAAAAAAATAACTTAAGCAAATGCTTTTTAGCAAATGGCTTCAATATAAAAAGAGTGGCGACGCGGTGGCACAGTAGGTAGTGCTGTCGCCTCAGCAAGAAGGTCACTGGTTCGAGCCTTGGCTGGGTCAGTTGGCATTTCTGTGTGGAGTTTGCATGTTCTCCCCGTGTTCGCGTGAGTTTCCTTCGAGTGCTTCGGTTTCCCCCGGTACAGGTGAATTGAGTAAGCTAAAAATTGTCCGTAGTGTATGTGTGTGAATGAGAGTGTATGGATGTTTTCCAGTGATGGGTTGCAGCTGGAAGGGCATCCCCTGCGAAAAACATATGCTGGATAAGTTGGCAGTTCATTCTGCTGTGGTGACCCCAGATTAATAAATGGACTAGTCGAAAAGAAAATTAATAAATAGATGCATAACAAAAAGTGAACAATTTAAGAAAGACTGACTACTTTCCGTATCCACTGCATATCAAAATATTCAGGCATGGAATTGAGAATGTAATAATATTATATATAAATATTATATATCTATAAGTCAAATCAATTTTGTTACAACTATAATGTACATAAACGATCAGTTTTAGAAAGGAGACTGTTTAATAAAACAAAATGCCAGAAAGGACACAGAGAGCTGTTTTATTGGCTCGCAGCAGCTCAATTTAAAATCCATCTTTATTACTGTAGGTGAAAGGACAACTGGCTGTTGGCAAATCCGACAATTACCTTACCAGTCTGACCCATCATATAAGAAGACCCCCATTTACAAATCCTCATAGTTAATTATTAACTGAAGCATTTTAAAGTGCAGACTGAAAATCTATAAATAATCTTAAAACTACACCAGTTTATTTACGGTTTAAATGAGTAATTTACAAAATGTAGTACATCTGCCAATACAAAGTAGAATAAAAAGGGGTTGGAAATTTTATGGATTCATAAGATGTCAAGAGGTCAGGAACGTCTAATTCAGTCAATGATGCTGATATCAATATGCCAACAGGAAGATCTGTAGACTAAAGGTCAGCATTTTTTATCTTCTGGAGATATACAGTACAGTACTGATTTATTAGACTGATTTAAAGTGGTATGAAGTGATTATTTATATTATTATATATTGCTATAATATGTCTACTTTTACGTGCTGTTCTTTTAATGTTTGACTGATTCATTAATAAGAAATGTCAAAGGAAATAATAAGCAGCATAACCAGTTTTAATTTTGATATGAATCAGCAAGGTAAAATGATTTCCGAAGGATTGATCCTCAAAACAGTGAACTTGAACACAGTGATTTTGAGCTCAAACAACGGTTTATACTGTACTTTTGCTAATAAAAAAACAAAAAAGCATTTGAGAGCTTCAGAGACTTCTTTCAAAAACATTCAAATATACCAAGCACAAACTTTCACAGAGCTGTGTAAGTTTTCATAGGAAGAATATATATATAGAATTCTACATTAAAGCAAATAGTTATTTAACTCACCACACTCACTCCCTTGTATCACAGTCACACCAACATCAAAGCAACATAATTGCACTGATGACCCGACACAGACGCTGACCCTATAATATCTCAGTGGAGGTCAGCCCGGGTCAAGCGGTGACATGTTAGGGCCCTCTGTTTTTCACCCTGTGAAAACAAGTTATTATCAGGTCAATCACCATGGGTCAGCCTGCCACACAAGTCCCCAAGCCAGCCCGCTTGTCATTTAGTTAGCTCAGTTAAAGAAGCATTTAATAGCCCGGCCGAGGAGGTGGAGGATAAGCATGGCTCCATAGGGAAGGACGGAGAGCTTAAATAATTGAGAAGTCAGCAGATTGGATTTTGGCAGATTCATTGTTTTGCATTGATTGTGTGAAGTTAATCCTGTTCACTGTCTGGTCTGAACATTACCCAGAGGTCCTTTCACTGGGAATACAGCTCCCAGTGCTTGGTCACATGACTATTGATGCAGTGAAAGTGGAAGACTCAATCTAGTCTTCAGAAAAAAGGGCCTTCTGGGTTTTTGAAAGGATGCATACACAAAAATCCATTAGGAGCATTTTGGGTGTTTGTGTTTTAAAGTGATAAAATACAGTAATGCAATACTTGTCCACTTGTTCAATGACTATAAATATCCTCATATAAATTCCTAAGATAAAAAGCACTCAGGGAGGATTTGCACAATAGCTGTAGCATTTTCAGCAAAAAAAGTTATGTGTATTGGCTGCTCATTGACACAATGGCATTTTGAGGGCCTAAAAATATGGGATTTTGTAAATAATATTATTATCATTGCTATGAAAAAAATTATTTATAACTTTATAAATGAAAAAGAAACCCAGAACCTGGGATCTGAGAGATCAAATGGAGAGACAAAATGGATACTGTTGTTTAGCTTAAAATGCTTAAATACCCAATAGTACATGCAATGTAAAAATCTGACAGACAGACAAAGCAATAGTGAACACATTATCTACTGAGATCAGAAGTAAGGACATGTAGAAACTGTGTTTTTCCACATCCTGGCTCTGCTGTGTTAGCATGGGTTTTGGGTACTCCGGTTTTCTCCACAGTCCGAAGACATGCGGTATAGGTGAATTGAATAAACTAAATTGGCTGTAGTTGTATCTGTGTGCATTCGAGAGTGTTTGGGTGTTTCCCAATACTGGGTTGCAGCTGGAAGGGCATCCGTTGTGTAAAACATATGCTGGATAAGTTGGCAGTTAATTCTGCTGTGGCAACCTCTGATGAATAGAGGGACTAAACCGAAGGAAAATGAATTAATGTTTCTTATAGACTTGTATTTGTATCTCGTTATTTAGGCCTATCTATTTTAGCTTAGGGCGTCACAGTGGCGCAGCGCGTAGCACAATCGCTTCACCGGAAAAAGGTCGCTGGTTCGAGTCCAGCTAGGTCAGTTGGCATTTCTGTGTGAAGTTTGCATGTTCTCTCCGTGTTCGTGTGGGTTTCCTCCGTGTCCTTCGGTCTCACCCACAGTCCAAAGACATGCGGTACAGGTGACTTGAACCAGCTAAATTGGCCATAGAGTACTGTATGTGTGTGAATGCAAGAGTGTATGGGTGATTCCTAGTGTTGGTTTGTGGCTGGAAGGGCATCTGCTGCGTAAAACATGTGCTGGATAAGTTGGCGGTTCATTCCGCTGTGGCGACCTCTGATAAATAAAGGGACTAAGCTGAAAAGAAAATGAATGAATATTTTAGCTTAAATCAGTAGGTAAAGCTAAAGAAGCAGTAATGTAGAAGCAGGTGATGTTGGACAAGAGAGCTTGGCTCACAGTCTTTGCTGTAATTTATCCAAAAGGTGTTCAGTCAGGTTAAGGTCAGGACTCTGTGCAGGCCAGTTAAGTTCCTCCACACCAAACCTACTTATTTATGTCTTTAAGGACCTTGCTTTTCCACACTCCAGTCAGAACATGAAGGGACCAACCTCAAACTTTTCCCACAAAGTTGGCATCGTGAAATTATTCAAAATGTCTTGGTATACTAAAGCATTAATTGTTCCATTGACTTGAAATAAGGAGCCAAGCCCAATCCCAGAAAAACAACCCCATACCATAATCCCCTTCTACCAATCTTGACACTTCGCAAAAGCCAGTCAGACAAACTCTATTCTCTTAACAACTTTCAAATCCAGATTCATCATGTATCGCATTGCCAGAGATGCATGACTGGTCACTCCAGAGAACATCTCTTCATTACTCTAAAGTCCAGTGATGTCTTTACAGCTTGTATGCAGCTGCTTGGACATGGAAACCCTTTCCATGAAGCTCTCTATGAACCGTTCTTGAGCTAATCTGAAGGACACATGAAGTTTGGAGGTCTGTAGTGATTGACTTCTGTGCACTGTGTGCCTCAGCATGCACTGACCCCAGTTTGTGATTTTATGTGGCCATTTTGGCTGTAATTTAGTTACTGTTGTTCCCATTTTCATCAATTTTGTTAAGCTAACACTAACAGTTGACTATGGAATATATTGGAGTCAGGAAATGTCATGTATGAACTTACTGCAAAGGTGGCAACTTCACGGTACCACATTTGAATTCAATGACCTTCTGAGAGCAACCCGTTTTTTATAAACAATTGTAGAAGCAGTTTGCTTGCCTAAGTGCTTGATTTTATACACCTGTGGCCATGGAAGTGATTGGAACACCTGAAGTGAATGATTTGGAGGGCTGTCCCAAAATCTTTGCCAATGTCAAAGGTGATTTCTTTTCAAAGAAATACTGAGAAGTTGTCACTACATGACGGTAATAGTTCGATTAAGGTGTTTACATGTCTGTACTGAACTTCAATAATGCGGCAAAGATTGGCATACTCCACATGTCCTAATTCAATTAAGACACTGAGTACGTTTACATAGACAGCAATAATTTGATGTTAATACAATTAAGACAATACTCTGATTAAGAGTCTACCCTTTAAACAGCTATTTTTGATTAATTTAATCAGATTAAGGTCATTATTTAACTAAAGAGAAATCGAATTAAGACATGTGAAATATGTCGATTTTAGTCGCATTATTGAAGTGCAGTATAGACATGTAAACACCTTATGCCGAGTTCAGACTGTATGATTTTTAAAGTAGTCATGTCACAGATGTTTTCACACTGCATGAATATCTGGGCTAGCGTTTTGTCGCTGCTTTGTTTACACTGAAAGATGGATCGGCGACAGGGGATTTCACACTGTGACTTTACAATAGGAAAAATCGCCGACAACTTTGTCCAAATTACATCTCACAACCAAACACACATAGTATATCTTTTGTTATTAACTACATAACGAGAAAGAAGCCTTTAATGGGGTAGAAAATGTACATATTTGCTCACCGGGTTTGAAGGGAATTAACAATTTCTCCTCAACTTTTTTTTTTTTTCGACCCAGTTGTGATATTGCTCACATGACACGTCCAACAGACACGGGTGCTCCTACCAAATTTCTGCTAGTTTTTCCTCCATTTCTTGGGTCCAAATAAACTGAAAATGAGCGCTTTTAACTTCTCCCCCAAGCTCCCGCTGGCCTGCAGGTACCCACGCTAGTGGATGCTGCTCTCTCATTGGCTGTAGGTGATCGCCGACGTTATTTTCAGTCAAAACTCATTTCACACAGCATGATTTGAATCGCCGACAGCTCCAGATATTTAGCATGCCAAATATCTCACGGCTGTCGACGACTCATCAGCGATTCTTTCAAATCACGTCTTTTATAGTTCACATTGTGTGATGTCCACATTGAGACAGGTGGTTTATGGTTTTAGTGTCCAGGAATATAAATTGATATTTATTTATCCATGACATGCAAACTAGCCAAGATTGAATTGAATTGAATTGAATTTTTATTTGACAGGTTTTAGACAAGCTGTACAAAAATACAAGTATCCCATACATTTTGAAATAAAAACTGTCGAGGATAAAGGGCTTGTTTCCATTGTGGTCCTCGCTGTTAAATAAAACAAAGTATGGCTTCAAAATACAGATGATGCATAAAACAAACAGTACCTCCACATTTTAAAACAGGAACAAAAAAAATTCACAAATTCAATTATTGCTTCATTCATTAATTTTTCTTTTCGACTTAGTCACTCTATTAATCAGGGGTCGCCACATGAACCGCCAACTCATCCAACACACGTTCCACGCAGCTGACGTCCCCCCAGCCGCAACCCCATTCACAATCAAATAACATATAAAGTAAAACATCCTCATCCACCATGCAAACTAATCCTCATCAAACAAACATCTTTTGATAGCTTTTTTGAACCTCCTTAAGTCTTTTATTTCCTTGATCGGTTTTGGTAATTTGTTCCACATGATTGCACTTGTATATAAAAACATATTTTTACCCACTAGACTTCTAAATTTAAATAAGCAAATATTAAAATCCCAACCCCTAGTACTGTATGAATGCTGTTGCCTCACCATTTGAAAATAGTTCACCAAATAACTAGGAACCACATTATTAAACATTTTACGTACCATTCCCAGTTTTAAAAAACATACTCTTTGACTAACAGTTAACATGCCTAATTCTTTAAAAAACTCTTTGTGCAAATGTTCTCTAGGATGAATTTTTTTAATTATTCGTACTAACTTATTTTGTGCCTTTTGCAATTTATCCTTTATACTCTGTGAGCAGCTACTATACCAACATGAGGTAGCATAATCAAAATGGGGTTGAATCAAAGCTCTTGCCAATAATTTTAAAGAATGAACATCCAACAGGTCAGCTTGCCTTGCTAAGAACCTAATTTTTCCACATATCTTTGTAAAAACCTTTCTTGCCATAACATCTCCTGATAATTTATTATCTATGAAACATCCCAAATAATTTACCTTTTTTTACTCAATTTTCCAATCATTAATCCGTACAACAAAACTATCATCTTTCTTTAATTTCACTTTTGAAGCAAATAAAATAGCCTCCGTTTTACCTATGTGTAAAGAAAGTTTATTATCTAAAAACCAGTTGTACACACTTCTTAACTGGGAACTCATGATTTCTTCCAGTGCCACAAGATACAAGTACATGACAATATAACAATATAAAATATTGTTAAATTATCAAAAAAGAACACTAAAACTGATTTACTGTAAAATATGAAGAGTTTCTCAATTAATGCCATTATTGTAACACGCTAAAACATAACATAATAATTTTTTACCATGACTGGGTGGAAACATGAGAAAAATCTCCTACCAGAATGACATTTGGAAAGCCAGCTTAAGCCTTACAAGACTGCAATGACGTTTTGAGTGTTCATAAATAAGGCTGTTATTTGAGCTCCATTATAAATAGAGGAAACATGACAGACTGTATGCCAAGGGCAAAAATCTCACCTGCTCATTCATTGGCTACTGACTTGAATATTTACTGTGGGTTGACTGTTTTTTCTTTTACTTGTCTGCTAGAGATTTACAGGCCACCGGTGGTTTTTACGATCAATGGAGAGTATCTGAGGTAAAATACTTTAGTGCTTATTCTCTGTTCCTTGTAATGTTATGGTTTAATGCAGTGATTCAGGTATTGCACCCTCAAGAGTAAACCTCGCTGTCCTTAACCTTATGCTGTAAGAAAGACCTGAACAAGCATTCTGCTATTGAATTTCCCCTAAATGCGATTGTAAAAGAGAACCATGAATGCAGGCTGCTGATCCATCAGGACAAAAAGTATCTAGTGCTTCTCAAACTTTCATTTTAAGAGTCAAACTACATTTGTGGGCCTCCTAACACTCAAAATTTTATTGGACGGTCTTATTTGATGTCCTATTTTCACAAATTCTTTCTTTAGCCATTGATCAAGTTTACTTGGGTGATGTTTTGTTCTTCTTTCACCAGAAATTAATGCAGAACATCATAAATATAACTATCTAATAACAACAAAATAGAACATTTCAATGTATAATATTAGAATTACAACAATTAGAACAATGTACAGGCCTACGAACTTCAGCTTGAATTGGTGAGTGGAGCTAAACAGGCACCCAGCAAGCATTTTTTGTTTTTAAAATGTCCAATAGATGTCTAATAGACGTCTAAACATAGTCCTCTTGGCTAAAGCAAAGCTAAATTTGGGCTGTCAGTGAAAATCTAATAGACGTCTAAGAATAGGCCAAAACTAGACTCAAATAAACAGAAATGAATGACTACACATATAAAGTCTGTCTAATCTGTGGATCTAATCTTTTGGTCTATTCTTAGATGTCTATTAGATTTGACTGACAGCCCAAGTTTAGTCTTGTTTTACCCAAGCTGTTTACTGTACATTAGATGTCTATTATGGTGCTTTCACACTAGCACTTTTGGTCCGCACCTGCGTTCGTTTGACGCCAGAGTATGGTACGTTTATTATAAACTTTATTTTATTATTATGTAAATTTCATATACATAAATCCAAGTTTGCCAAAAGCAAACCTCTCTTCATGGTGCTAGAAAAAGAGATTCAAATGTATATAAAAGTGATTTCTAAATCTAAAAATAGAAAAGCAATTAAAACAATTAGTATATGCTCCTCCTTTAACATTTTTCATGAAAATGTTTGTATATATGCATTTCATGTAGAAAAAGTGCATTAATAACTCTTGTTAATAACAAAAATTGGAAAATGTGCGTAATATATTTGTATGTAATTTGATAATTGTGTACCCTCACCTCTGTTTTCTTTAATTTCTTTTTTCTTTTTCTCATTTACTCCATTCTTGTTAAGAAATGTAAAGTCATTTTATTGTATAAGAAAACTTTACATGCTGGTTCTTGTTATAATAATAAAAAAAAAAAAGTAAAAAAAAAAAAAAAATTCTGTGTGGTGGATACCAATAAAGTTTGTGATGCTTCTAAAAAAAAAAAAAAAAAAAAAAAGAGTACGGTACGTTTAGCCAGTGTGAACATGTCTTCTGAACTTGGGTGCACACCTGTGAACCGTACCCGACTCCACCTGAAAGAGGTGGTCAGGGGTACGGTTTACGTGAACTCTGGTCCAGTTCACTACTGGTATGAATGCAAACATATCAAATAACGGTAGCGAACCGCCAACTGTACAACAAACTATCATTTTTATAACATTCATTCGTGCATGTGTGTGTGTATCTGTGTATCACATACTTTACCTTGGTGACAAGCGGGACTGAGCCAGGGCAATCACAGTGATAATGTCTGCTTGTCTCCTCTAAAAACAGCTTCTATAGACATTGTGTGATGTTCTGAAGGTTTAAAATATTTATAAATATATATATTTCTGTATGTTACCAAAAGCAAAAGATTCAGTAAAAGCACAACGCTCCACGATGTGTGTACGTTTTCCCATTTTGGTGCTTTGCTTTCATGGCTATGACCTAGCAACAGCTATACACAAAACAGCAGCTTGATGACGCAAGCATACCAATGTTTAGAAGGAAAAAAAAGATGGTGCGAACACAAACCAGGTGAGAAGGTGGGACAATCGAACTTGGGTTCATTCCAGGCAATTGAACCAAGTGTGAAAGCACTCTTAGACATCTATTAAACACAAATTGTTTACTGAGCAGTGATGTAAAAACGGGTGATGTTGGATGAGAAAGCCCGGCTCACAGTCTCTGCTGGTTCAGTCAGGAGTCTGTGCAGGCAAGTCAAGTTCCATCACACCAAACTCATTTATTCCTGTCTTAAGGACATGGTGTTGTGTACGTCGTATCGAAACAGGAAGAAACCAACCTCCAAACTGTTCCCACAAAGTTTGCATCGTGAAATTTTCCAAAATGTCTTGGTATACTAAAGCATTATTTGTTCCTTTGACTTGAAATAAGGGGCTAAGGCCAATCCCTAGAAAACAACACCACACTATAATCTCCTTCTACCAAACCTGACACTTCACACGCATTTGACAATTTTATGACAATAAAAATGTTGCCTAATAGTGCTTTTTGTTGTTTTTTGAATAAAATAACAAAAAGGTTCTACAATTTTAGAGTTGTTTATACTGATTTATAGACAAAATACTAATGTTTTGAGATCAGTATTTGGTGGAAAAAGTCTGATTTGTTAAAAACATTTATTATCATATTCTGGGAAATAAATACTCTAAATAACAATATTTTTCTTTGAACATTATGGAAGAAAACTTTTAAGTATTTTTATACCTTTATATACAGTTGAAGTCAGAATTATTAGCCCCCCTGTTTATTTTTTTCCCAATTTCTGTTTAACCAAAAGAAGATTTTTTTCAACACATTTCTAAACAGAATAGTTTTAAAAACTCATTTCTAATAACTGATTTATTTTATCTTTGCCATGATGACCGTAATATTTTACTATATATTTTTCAAGACACTTCTATACAGCTTAAAGTGACATTTAAAGGCTTAACTAGGTTAATTAGGTTAACTAGGCAGGTTAGGGTAATTAGGCAAGTTATTGTATCATAATGGTTTGTTCTGTAGACTATCAAAAAAGATATATATATACTTTATAGCTTAAAGGGGCTAATCATTTTGAATAATTTTGACCTTAAAATGATTTTTCAAAAATTTAAAACTGCTTTTTTTCTAGCCGAAATGAAACAAATAAGACTTTCTCCAGAAGAAAAAAATATTATCAGACATACTGTGAAAATTTCCTTGCTCTGTTAAACATAATTTGGGAAATATTTAAAAAAGAAAAATTTGAAGGGGGGGTGGGGGGGCTAATTATTCTGACTTCAAGTGTAAATGTCTTCACTTACACTTTTGATCAATTTAATGGATTTTTTTTGCTGAAGAAATACATATTTTTCTCCAAAAACCAAAACAAAAAAACAAAAAAGATAGAAAGCTGTATTGAATCTCGGGTAAGCCGATACCCTACACATGCTATCCACAAACCTCTGCTCTTGTCAAACATTGTCAATGACATTCACATTCAGTTTACTGTACACTTCATGTCATACAGATTGCACAGTAGAAATGAATAGGCAGCTATCAGATTACACTGAACTGTGTATGTCTCCCGCTCAGTGACATTAATTATCTTTCGATTCACTAAAGTGGCATGTAAATAATGACTTTTATGTTGTTCCTGGAGCATATAATTAAACTTGTACGTGAACAGCTGAAGTTTGTCCATCGGAGAGTATTTGTCCAGGTGGGATAGCTTTATTCTTCAGTTTCATAATAAGACTGTCCACGACTGTTTTAATTAAAACTCACACTATGTTAAATAATCCAAACCAAAGGGGAACAATAGTGATGGTTTTCAATGAATACAGTGCAATTGTCAAGGGTCTGAGGTTTGATGGTGGTACACTTTAATGTCAGGTCAGGGCTAAATTAAATCAGATAATTCTCTCTTGATTTTAATATTATCTGCACAACAGTTTAATGCTTGATTTGCGTGTATAAAATTAAGCCATCAAAATAAATAAATAAATAAAAAATAAATTGAAAACTGATTTTTCTAAAGTGTTAATCCCTCATGTTGAGCTCATTTAAATCTATTATTAAGTGTTTGTAATAACTAAATCTTTCATTTTGATTATATAATTGGCAGATATTTGTAATTTGGAATAATTTATAAGTATGTAACTTAGATGTGTGTATATATAATAATATTCCCACTTTTAATGCATTTAAAGGACATTAATGCATAATTTTATGTGTTGATTGAATATCTCAAGAAGGTATTATAAGTCTTTTTTGTATTTTGTGATTTGTTATGTTTTTGGATATGGACTAAAGTCACAGTCACACTGCACTTTTCTCTCTATAGACTTCCATTCATATGTACGTGCAATGTTGGGGAGGTTACTTTGGAAATGTCATAGATTACAGATTACAAATTACCCTATTTAAAATGTAATAAGTAGTGTACAATTACTTTATAAAAGTATAAAATTAAAGTAACTGATTACATCTGATTACATTTGATCATTTTTGATTACTTTTAAGCTTCTAATGGATATTTTCAACTAAATCATTTTCAAGCATTTATACCAAGCAGGTGTGACCTTACAGTAGCACTGTTAAAATTTCAACATCTTTCATCACTTGAATTAAGATTATATTAATTTAATTATAAAGTACAGCCACCACAAAACCAGACCTTATAACTACTTTTTAGGTCACACTTTACAATAAGGTTCATTAGTTAATGTTAGCTAATGCATTTACTAACATGAACAAACAATGAACAAGACATTTATTACAGCATTTGTTCATGTTAATTAACGTTAGTTAATGAAAATACTGTTGTTCATTGTTAGTTCATGTTAATTCATGGTGCATTAACTAATGTTAACAAGCATGAACTTGGATGTTAATAATGCATTAGTGAATGTTGAATTATGATTAATAAATGCTGTACAAGTGTTGTTCATGATTAGTTCATGTTAGTAAATACATTAACTAATGAACCTTATTGTAAAGTGTTACCAATTTATTTTTACTGTTGTTACAAAATCTAAATTTGAGTTAGTTGTGCAGAGTAAATTTGTGGCATTCGCAATAAAAAAAAAATTTAAGCTATTCTTGCAATTTTCATTTTTAAATCAAAGCAACTTAAATCCAAGTCAATCATATCTTAGTGATTAATAAAACTGTCTATGAAACATATGAGGCATATTACTGCAAATAATATGCTGTACTAAACAGAAACAAATATAGCATATAACAGCAAAAACTAAAAATCCAATAAAAACCAGGCATTATGCATTTAAATACTATAGTAATTTATAGTAATAGGAAATATTTAGGAATGAGCATTATATTGCATATATATATATTTAAAACTCTTCCTTAATAAATGACTCTCCATAATGTAGTATCATTAGTAACTATCATGAACTAGTAGTAATTACCATAGTATCCTTTAGCTTTTACTGCAGTAAACTATAGACCTCCTCTTCCTCAGTCATCTTTTCATCAACCAAATATTTCGTGTTAGCCTTGGTTGGCGACATCACTGACCAGAGTGAGAGAAAAAGTTTGTTGTCGACCACTGAAAAACAGGTAGAAGAAGAAATCATCATTCTCGCCATCATATGGCTTTATTTTCTTCGACTAGACACCGGCCTCACCACACCGGTGCCATCACTTCTTAATCCACGATCGATAAATGAAGCTTGTGTGGACACTACTGCGCTACTTGACTAAAAAATTAGCTTCGCTACTGAAAAGCTATTTATGCTATTTATGCTAGCGCCACGCTACTGAGAAATGTAGCTATAGCAGAATAGCACCGCTTTACTAAATAGCCTTAGCAGAAGGCATCGTGCATACTGTATAAAAAACAGGCAGAGCAACAGATTAATATTATTCAACATATCGCAGATTTTTAAAGAACATTTTTAGATGTAACCCCATTTGTAATCTTTAACATTTTGTGCATGCAGTATGTATTAAGACTGGGAAACACCAAGCTGACAGTTGGACTGTCGATCAGCATAGGTCCGGCTAGCTGATTTAATGTATTCCACAAGTCACGTCTTGTTAGGGTAATGCCGAATAAATTTGGCCCTATTCAGCATGTAGAAATGTCTGATTCGTACAGCAAAGAATCAACGAGAACAAACAATTGAAGTGAAGTAACTAAATAAACAATTCAAGTCAAGAAAGAACTCACAGGAGCCGAGTGTAATTTCGCTGCATTTGTCAAATATTTGCAAACAATTTGGATTATTAGATTGTCAGACATATTTGCTTGAGTGAACCCTCCGTGGGGAGTGACAATTAGTGTGATAATGGTACTAAAAACTGCTTTGCTTATGATTTGTTTGCATATCAGAAGTTCCAGTTTCCCTTTGTGGATTTAGAAAACAGATTATTGCCCTCCCCGGGTGCAGAAAGATACGTCTTCTCATGCATTCTCTTTTTTCTCAGCTGCCATACAAACGGTACTAAAACCAAGTCAACAGGAGGAACCAACAATTGTTTTTTGTCGCTGCCACTCGGCTAGTCCTGGCCCTTACACAATCTTAACACAGTTTTTCCATTTCCATGTAGATGCAGACATTTCTTCAAAGAATACATGTATGGACACAAAACTTTTTAAATCCTCAAAAGAAAAAAAAAAGAAAAAAGATTGTTCCTGTGTGGACATAACTTTAAAAATAAAGGTTCCTTATTGGCATTATTGGTTCCATAAAAAACATTAATTTTCTGTTTTCACTGAGTGGTACGGTACTGTATGGTACGGTACGCTTTTATGGCCGTTTCCACTATCAAAAGGTACCTAAAAGCGAACTGTACCGTACCACTTTTTGGGTACCCTTTCGGAAGGGTACCTAGCACAACAAAAGGGTACCAAAAGGCGGAGCAAGGCGCGCAGCTTACCGCTATTGATTTACAGAGATACGTCACTCACTTGTGCAACAAGCCAGGAGAATGGCAAACAAACCTTGTCGTCGTCTTGATAAACAGCCACAAACCAAGAAGTAGAGTAGAATCATCCTGTGCCCCGTAGTTGTTCACACAGCCGTCTAAAGTGCGAGTGGTTTCGCTTTCTCGCTTGCGCTCGGCGCACGTCTATATTTGAAATATTACGATAAAAAGGAATAATTTCCTTGAGCGAGAATGACATCAACTGAAACATCTGTCCAACTCCACGCCCACCAAAAGAGTACCATTGGTATCCTTTTGGCAGTGGAAACGCAAACCTGATAAAGGTGACCTGTACCTACCCGTACCGTACCATACTGTACCACTCAGTGGAAACGGGCCATAATGGAACATTTCCATTTCACAAATGATTATCAAATAAAGTTGATAAGGTTCCCACATAGCAACATTTCTCTGGCCCAGCTCTGGCCCACACAATCAGGTTTTGCTTGGCTCACATACCGCAGTGAATAATAGAACACGACTGGACCAAGTCTGGCTTCCAGGCCAAACATGGACCATATCTGGGTCAATTCTCAGCCAAGTTAATAACTCATAACTGGGCTTGAACTGGGCCAGATAGTTTGGTGTCTCCTGATTGCAATGAAATTGGAAAAACCCATGAAGCATTGGGCTTTAGGCTTTAGGCTTTTTCTCAAAGCGACCTGATTGGTAGAATTTTTTTCTTTTCTCAAAAATTATTTTAATGTATTTTAAATGTGGGTCAAGACAGGCCAAACTTATGTGGCCCACATATCAATTTTAACATCTGGGGCAAATACTAAATTTCTTGCAGATACAAATCTTGTGTGCCCACATGCTGTATGCCAGTGCCGGATGAATGCCTGCTGTGCCAGCTTTATGCCAAATCTGGGCCAGAATTCTTTGGTACCTGGGTTCTTTCTACCATTAATGGGTTTCATTTTCTTTTCTTTTAACTAATCAAAAAAAAAGACACAATTTGCTTCTTTAGGAGCTGTTTAATAAAAGGTTCTTTGGCGAACTAAAAATGGTTATTTTGTGGCATCACTGCTAAAGTTCTCTTTTGGAACCTTCAATTTTTAAGAGTAAATGGGGAAAAACTGACACGTTTTTCAGAGAGAGAGAGAGAGAGAGAGAGAGAGAGAAAAAAAAAATCTGTCAAGCTGCAAATAATTGTGGTCAATATGAATAGCACCATAGGGACCTGTTGTTTAGATTCAAGAAGTCATCACGTTTACAAATCTCATTCGCACCCAGTTTGAAAGGGACTGCAGGCAAATCCAATTGTTTCTTAAATCAAATCTTTTCAGGCTGGATGTCCATGAAGGAAGCCATCAAATCATATACAAGTGTCAAATAATAATCAGCCTATTTGCATGGGCTGCTCTGGTAATGACGTAAACATAATCACTTTCGCCATTTCACTCAAGGTTTTGACGTTATCGATGCTTGTCATCCTAAGAGTGACGCAAAAGACAATTTGAGCAGCCTGAGCATCCAGACTGAGGCGAATCTCTAAAAAAAATCTGATTGGCATCACAATACAAACCACATCCAAATGTGTTTTGAATCAGACTTAAAAAAAAAAAATAAAAATGTGTTTTTGTCCTCTCCAGACTTAAAAAAAAACATCAGGATAAAATCTGTATATGAAAAAACAAACAGATGTACGTTATTTACTTATTTATATACTTTGCTGGCAATCTGAAAAGAGCGTAGTCTGCAGTATTTACTGTAAAAAGTGATTAGTTACTTTACCTAAAAATAAAGACATGCATAAAAAGTGATTAAATCCATTTGCATAAAAGTGACAAGTTGATTTTACAAAAAACAAAAAAACAAAAAAAAAAAAAAAGTAAATAAACCCAATGTAACTTGGAACGTAAACATTTTTTTATAATTATGCACTTTGTTCATTTACTTAATCATTTTAAGGCAATGGGTTTACTCACTTATTTTTTTTAGCAAAGCCAACTAATCGCTTCTTACATTGTTCACTTACCTCTGATAATGGTCTTAATGTTCCGGCTCTTCAGTGGACATCTGAAGCCAGTCTTGCGAACAGCACAGATTATCACAGGCATCTAAAACTAACAGTTAGATGCTGTGGGAAAGCCTGATTGGATGAAGGCAGGGCTCTTGAATTAGTGCTGGTATCTCAGGTTAGGGTAAGGGTGTTAGTCACTGAGGTCATGGCCACTTCTCTAAGTGCCCTCTGGCCCTAGAGTCCTTTTCCCATATCAGAACCAGCCCCCCAAATTCCTCCACCATATCATTGGGTGCTAAATGCTAATAATGTCAAAAAAATTCAAATCAAAACATATGACATCCAATAGCAGATTGTGATTGTGGAAATAACCCTCATGGGGCAAAGTGAAAATGATGGGCATGTTTGGCCTTTTCATCTAATTTTTCTTATATTTTTCTTATAAATAGTTATGTACGCTTGAACCCATTTTATTTTGTTTTATTTTATTTTTAATATAATTTTTAATTTAATTTAATTTAATTTATTTTATTTTTTTATTTAATTATTTTACTTTTTAATATTTATTTATTTAGTTTTTTTTTCTTTTTGTACATTGAAATATACATAAATACTGTATTTCTTAGAATCATATGTTAGGATTTGATTTTTCTAAAAAAATATGTTTGGAACATCTAGTAAACATACTGTATATTGCCTGAACCCATTAAATTTTATTTTATTTTATTTTTAATTTAATTATATTTTATTGTTTTTTATTATTTATATATTTTGTACATTAAAATATATATAAATATTCCTTAAAATCATATTTTATGATTTGAGTTTCCCAAATAAATAAATAAATAAATAAATAAATAAATATATATATATATATATATATATATTTTATTTATTGTTATTTTTTATTTTTTTAACATCAAAATATACATAAATATTTCTTAAAATCATATCTTATCATTAGATTTTCCTAAAAATATGTATGGATAATCTAGTAAACATACTGTATATTGCTTGAACCAAATTAAATTAAATTAAATTAAATTAAATTAAATTAAATTAAATTAAATTAAATTAAATTAAATTAAATTATATTAAATTAGAGTAAACTAAAGTAAAGTAAAGTAAAGTAAAGTAAAGTAAATTAAATTAAATTTTTAATTTAATTTAAGTTAATTTAATTTTTTTATTAAATTTTATTTTATTATTTATTATTATTTATTTATTTATTTTGTACATTGAAATATACATAAATATTCCTTAAAATCATATTTAATGATTTGATTGTCCTAAAAAATATGTATGAATAATCTAGTAAACATACTGTATATTGTGTGAACCCATTAAATCTTTATCTTGAAATATATCAGCAGTGTAAGATTTTCTAAATGTGTATTTTATAAAAATAAAATAATAATTTAATGAAGTAAAAGAATAAACTATCAATCAGAAACCATGTAAAAATACTGTCTACAACAATTTATGCACATTATTTTGATCGCATTAATAAATTAGACCCTTTAGTAATATGAGGCAGTATGTTTACATAGAAATGAACCATAATACAAAACAACCAACTAATTATTCTATTTATGCCTAAATGTTTTTCAATTAAAACAGCAAAAAATGCACACAACAATTCAGGATCAACATAAAAGCACAAGCCCTTAAGCTATTATGTGAAGGTATTTGGATGGCTTTGTGTGACCTCTCTACCTTTCACTGGTCACAACCTCTGATCTGTTTAATGGAGGTTAACCCTTCACACCTCTGGAAGAAAGTCAAAGCGCAAAACACAAGTGCTTCTCTCATGGAAGCGTCAGATGCTGGATAATCTCACAAATTATGAATTCCAGACAGCAGTACAAGCCTGACTCCACTTCTCACACAACTCACTGCTGGTTTGGACTGGGTTTAACCTCTGAGCTTAGTCAAGTCCAGTCTGGAATTAATTGGTTTATGGCCTGAATATGTGGTTTAAGAATTGGCCGATAACTATGAGAATATATGAGCTCAGAGTTTGTAAATTAAAGGATGCAATACAGTAGATGCAAAAACAAAAGATCATCGTGACAATAGGATGTGGTGCAGAAATGGATGCAACAAATCTGTTTTGTTTTTTTGTTTTTAAGTTGACCTCATAAATCAATTGTGTCTGTTATAAAGTTGTCAGTATTTAAATCTGATGGAATTTTGTGGCAGACGAAATTTTCTGAAGTATTACATAGTACCATTTTTGATTCACTCTTCAGGTCTAAAGGGGGTATTTTTTATCTTTACTGAACAGTAATTGTAATTGCAGTAATTGATGGTTTAATCATTCACTCTATTTAAGACACAAGAATACATATAAAAAAGTATCCATGGATAAATAAATACCATGGATAAATAAATAAATAAATAAATAAATAAATAAATAAATAAATAAATAAATAAATAAATAAATAAGTAAATAAATAAATAAATAAATAAATGAACAAATGTTTTTGGACCTGGGTATTAACAACATAGCATACCTTTTAATAATAAAAAGAAATAAATAAAGGAAGGAAGAAAGGAAGTAACAGACGAATTAATGAATAAATAAATTATTTATTAATTAAACTGCAAAAAAAATAAATAAATTGTTGCGTTGAAAATGTAGAATTTTAATATTGTACTCTTAAAAATGAAGGATCTTTATTGGCATTGATGGTTCCATGTGCAACCTTTAACATATAAGGAATCTTTTTATTCCACAAAAGTTCTTTATGGTGTGCAAAGCATTTTTAGATATATAAACTACATTCCTTAAATGTGTTTAATACTAGTAATTCTCAGATTATATGTGTTTATATGAATTTCATAGAGTGATACAATACACAATGTGTCCCTTGTTGTGACTAGATTAAAAACATTTAATTTATTTATACTACAGTTACTACTCAAAGCACCTGAAAAAAAAAAAAAAAAAAAAAAAAAAAAAAAAATATATATATATATATATATATATATATATATATATATATATATATATATATATATATATATATATATATATATATATATATATTATAGGTGGGCATAGATTAATTTTTTTAATCTAGATTAATCTAAATTAAAATGGCTCATTTGAATTCTGCCGAAGGCATTCAGAATATGTGTGCTACCCAAGTAATAAGTCTTTGAAAACGGGTTTCTCAAGCCAGGTGACGCATTAGACCAGGGGCTCATCTCCTGTTTCCAAAATGCATCACTTGCTTGAGAAACTGTTCTACTATGATAATTGGTGATGAAAATAAATGATGTTCAATAAGATGTACTTGTGTTTACTAACTGTTTATTCAGTTAAACATGAATGTTGAACTGTAGGCCTACATAAGCTCCAAACAGTGATTTCATACTTGCTTTTGATGTACATACATACAGAAAATGCTGCTTCGCAGAGGCAAGTTCACAGAGCCCTGACAATGTGTCAAACATTGAGTATGTTTACATGGGCAACAATACTTTAATACGATTTTAATATTATTAAAACAATACTCTGATTAAGAGTCTACCATGCAAACAGCGATTTTAGATTACTTAATGCGACTAAAGTCATAACTGAACTAAACAGAAATGGAATTGAGACATGGAGTATGCAGATATTAGTGGCAATACTGACATACTATTCCCGTCATCTAGGACTTTTCGCCATATTTTTTGACAAGATCCACACAGGCGGCTGTCAGTAAAGGACCGCACAGACACACAGACGCACACACAAACACACACACATAGCGAAATGCGGAAGTTTTTTTTCTTCTCATTTAGCGTGCGTTATTAAATTCCATAACACTCTCACCTGTCCTTACTCATTTATTTGCGTCTAATACCCCAGTTTGTCACGAAGGCATGAATTAAATTTCGTGAGTTCAAGTGAAACTGCTGAACTGCAGTTAGAGTCAGGCATCCTGCTGATTTGATTCAGAAGGGCACTTCTTTCCAGACGGCTCACCGGTCAGGTATACATCCGCGCTAAACTATCAAGGTGAAAGTCATCATAGCTTGCGTAGAATAGACCCAGCTCTCACCCAACTTTAAGAATAGATTAACGGTGATATTTTTTTTATCGCGCGATAAGAGTCTTGCGTTAACGCAGCACGTTAACGCCAATAACGGCCCACCACTAATATATACACATATATATATATATATATATATATATATATATATATATATATATATATATATATATATATATATATATATATATATATATATGGCTATCCTAATAGACCCTTTTCACATTTCTGCGTTTCTCAGTAGCGGAAGACGTCATAGTTGGGTAAACTTAGAGCGCAGTGAATCGGAGAGTAAAACAATTTTTTTTTACAATCCTATTTGCTGAAATAATAATAAAAAAAAAAAACTCCACGATAGTGTTATCAAGACTTTCAGAAAAAGGAAAAAAAATGTGTGAGACTAATGACGCCAGCCATCACAATAACATCAAATGTACTCTCAGCCCCATAGACACAGCATTAGAAACACCTAAGCGGTAATTCGTTTTTTGTAATTTGACGCATAGATGATATAATCCATTCATAAATGCATATAAATGTTCATACAAGTCAGATATTCTGTTTTGAAAATAAGTTTTCCGTGCTGGAACGTCTGACTTTGTTTTGGTAATTTTAACCAGCCCAATGCCAATTTAGCCAATTATATTTCAGCACCCCGGTTTGACTTGTTGGAAAACTGCGTACTTCATTCATCCAGTCAGAAAGGCTCTCAGTACAGACAGTAACAGACTCCGAAATGAGACACATTCAGTTCCACATGAGGTTATTAATTAGCAAATTATATAAATATTACGAACGTAAACATTAAGTAAGCTGGTTACATTGTAACCGCGTGTCCTAACAACATGCTTCACGACGAGATATGCAGCGATAAGCAATTTGGCTGTTTGTACCAGACGAAATAAATGTCATGTAAAATGGCATTCAAACTCACATTATTAGCATTTACTGTAACAATTGTCATAGTTTTCTGTTGTTCAGCTGTGGGAAATAGAAACCATTTCTAATATATCAACTCGAGGTGTTGGTTAGAATAAAAACTCCTTTTGATATGGAAAATATTCCTTATATCAGGAGCCGTTGCTTTTATTTATACGGTTTAAATCACTTGCTCCTGTCTTCAATCTGGCAACCTGCGCTTGCATTTGTTTTAATCCAGGAGTGCAATACCTAGTTCAACAACTGGGTGTCAAACTTACATACTGCACATTTAATAAATCTGCAAAAATGTCAACATTTCTGTGTTTTTCTGTCAAGATGAGCTGCTGTGTGTAAATTAATGAGGACAAAAGGAACAATTTATTTGAGCAAATTCTGCAATTTAACAAAGAGTGAAAAATTGAAGGGGGTCTGAATGCTTTCCATAGCCACTGTATATATAGTTTATATATTGGTTACCCATTAAAATCAGCAATAAAGAGAGTCATAGAAGTAATCTATCCAGCTGTGCAGCTAAGAGGCCACTGCAGAGAGTTTATCTACTCGTTCATTTAATAAACTGAATCAACAAACCGATGGGCAGCTTTCTCATGCTCAGGATTTTGAAGAGAACGGCGCAAACATGGGGAAGCAGAGGTGATACAGGCGCATGACTGTCTCGCATGCTGAAATGAATGAGGCAATGAGTTAATCTAACCAAAATATTGTGGCAGGGCTAATTTCCTATATGGAGTCCGTGCAGCTGAAGAGAGAATGTGTGAAAAGTGGAGTGGTTAAACTATCGCTGTCTGTGTCGATGTGTGTGTCTTTGCTCATGTTACAGGGGCGATGTTTGTCTACTCGGGCCACCCCATTTGTCCTGTCTCAAGTATTCGGAGGATCGCTCTCTGGTCAGTCTGTCAGACCCGTATTCACCTCAGTTCACTTTCTGTTTGGACACAATTAGTTACGCTCTAATTTGTGACATATGAGCTGAGGGCTGTTGAGGTTTTGTGTTTCGGATCAGAGGGTGGCCCTTGCTCCTCGGTGTTACCTGTCACAATGCAGCTCTTTGTGTGGGAATGTTAGATTCAAACAACATGATGAGATATGCAAAAATACATAAATATGAGGTCAGGTAAAAAAGGTCCTATTTTGCATTATAGCATACATGTCAGTGTTTTTGTGCTTTGGACTGCAAAACCTAAAAGAAAAACACATTTAACAAACTGACCAATTGAGTAGAAAATTCATAAATCAATTAATCAATTTTAAATGACTGAAGTGGTGGATACTCTGGCTGTTTGCCAATATGCGCTCTTCAGCGATCTTGGAACATCATCATCAACCGCCAAAGTTCAGTTCCAAAATTCAAGACCGCAAGAACAGAGGACGCGTCAAAGTTCCCGGATGTGTTCTTGATATCGACGACACATCGATGGAGACTTGAGCACATAACTTGCTCGAGATGTCCCAGAAGTCATTGCTGCTAAATAAAGGGGGTGGGAAGCGCAGCATTGCATAAAGATTTATTATTAAAGTTCAGAGATATAACTTATTTATTTCAGGAGTTTCCCTAAGTGAGACGGTGAAAGTAAACATTTCCATGAAAATCTTAATGAAGGTCATATTAAATTCATATAAATTCATATTACAATTAGTTTTATTTGTATTATGCAACATATATTTATGTCTTTATGCATAATATATACAGTTGAAACCAGAAGTTTACATACACTGTATAAAAAGGCACATAACCATTTAAAAAAAAAGTCAGATGTTAATGTGACTAAACTTTTTCTCTTTTAGGTAAGTTAGGATTATCAAATTAGTTTCTGTTATGCTTAATAGCAGAATAATGAGATATTTAAAAAAAAATGTTATAACTTTTCTTGAAAGTCAAGTTTTTATACAATAAGATTATTAAGCCTCTGAAAAAGCTCAGATGATGGTGTCAAGGTTTTGGAAGTTTCTGATTGGCTAATTGACAACATTTGAGTTAATTGAAGGCACAACTGTGGAATAATATTTAAGGAAAACCTCAAACACACTGCTTCCTTGTGTGACAACATGGGAACATCAACAAGCCAGAATCAACAAACAGTCAAATTACAATTTGCTAAATTACACTGGGAAAGAGAATCATTTTTGGAGACATGTCCTGTAGTCTGATGGAACTAAGATTGAACTGTTTGGCCATAATGACCAGTGTTACATTTGGAGGACAAAGGGGAAAGCTTACAAGCCTAGGAACACCATCCCAACTGTGAAGTATGGGGGCGGCAGCATCATGTTGTGGGGCTGTTTTGCTGCAGGAGGGACTGGTCCACTTCACAGCATAGATGGCATCATGAAGAAAGAACATTATGTAGAAATACTGAAGCAACATCTCAAGACTTCAGCCAGGAAATTAAAACTTGGCCACAAATGGGTCTTCCAAACAAGCCATGACCCTAAGCATACTGCCAAATTAGTTAAAATGTGCTTTAAGGACAACAGAGTGAATGTTTTGAAGTGGCCATCACAAAGCCCTGTCTCAATCCTATAGAGAATTTGTGGACAGAGTTGAAAAAGCTTGTGCGAGCAAGAGAGCCTACAAATCTAACTCAGTTACACCAATTCTGTCAGGAGGAATGGGCCAAAATTCCTTCAAACTATTGTGAGAAGCTTGTGGAAGGATACCCAAAACATTTGACCAAAGATATACAGTTTAAAAGCAAAGCTAAAAAAATACCAAGGAAATGTATGTAAACTTTTGACTGTCTATAAATTAATAAATTCTGGCATTTAGCAAATTTAAATCATTTAGGTAATCCTAACGGACCTAAAATAGTTAATGTTTAGTATGATTTATCATCAGACATTTTAAAAAAAAAATGATTATGTTCCTTTTTTTAGAGTGTATGTAAACTTGAAGAACGCAGCATATCATTTCTCACAGGACGAGTTCTCTATTCTCGCGGTCTCCCGAGTTCGTTCTTCCGAGCTAACTTGGCAAGACTGGTCTCCACAAGAACGCAAGTCCGTTCTCTGCATTCTTGGAATTGAGAAACAGTCAGTGTTTATTTTAGCTAAAAGGAGAGATCTTAGGAGTGAGCAATCTTTAAGCCAGTAAAGTAACCTAGTTTGCACCCAAGTTGTGTTTTAGATGAAATATTGGATAATTTACAATTATTCCTGACAAAAGGGGAAAACTACGGTGACCGAGAGAGCTTAATGTGCTGCAATTTAAG
This sequence comes from Danio kyathit, assembly GCA_903798195.1. Lineage (NCBI taxonomy): Eukaryota > Metazoa > Chordata > Actinopteri > Cypriniformes > Danionidae > Danio > Danio kyathit. Next base: position 41,415,813 of record LR812526.1, read on the forward strand.
AAAACACATGCAATTACAAAAAACGGCAGCAAATTAAGAAAAGATCATCAGTTTGACAGCACACATGCTGCAAATCCTCACAACGCAAACATTTTATGTTTCTCACAACACAACGAAAATGTTTCAAGGAGACCCTAAAATGTGACGGGCATGACTTTTTAGGTTATGGTTATTTAGGCTAATAAATACTAAAGACATGAGAATCAGGATATTAAAATAGACAAACAAAACATTCACCTTTCAAAGATCACCTACAGTACTGTACAACTTCACTGAGCAAGGCTGTTTCTTAATATGCGGTCTTCAGCGATCTTGTGTCCTAGTGTTCTCATGTAACGTCATCATCAACTGCCAAAGTTCAGTTCCAAAACTCAAGACCACAAGAACGGAGGACGTGTGAAAGTTCCTGGATGTGTTCTTGGTATCGAGGATGCACTGATGCAGACTTGAGCACTGAACTCACTCTAGAAGTCCCAGAAGTCATTGCGACTGGAGGTGGGAAGCGCAGCATTTTATATAGATTTATTATTAAACTAAAATAAATAAATAAAACCCATTAAGGGTGTTTATTTGCTGAAATTCGTATTAAAATATGTTATATTTGTGTTGTGCAACGTGTAAAGTCTATATGCAAAGTATATACTGTGAAAAACAATAAATTGTTGTAAGTATTTAAATGCTGTAATGTTTAATACTTTTAAGTTAAAAACACGTGAAGGTCACGTGACCATTGGGAAGAACGCAGCATCTCATTTGTCACAGGATGCTTTCTGTGTTCTCGTGGTCTCCGAGTTCATTCTTCCGAGGTGACCTGGCAAGACCTGTCTCCACAAGAACGCAAGTCCGTTTTCTGTGTTCTTGGAATTAAGAAACAGCCATAGTTACAACACAGCGGCGTCCGTCACATTTTTGGGTCCTCTTGAAACATTTTCATTGTGTTTCGATGTTTTTGTGTTGTGAGAAAATGTAGCACATTTTGGTAAACTGTTTGTGTTGTGGGAAAATGCAGCGCATTTTTTAAACGTGTATGCGTTGTGAGGATTTGCAGCATGTGTGCTGTCAAATGGATCAAGTGGATCTTTTCTTAATTTGCTGGCAATTTTTGTAATTGCACGTGTTTTCTTAAATTGCAAAAAGTTACAGTTTTTCTCAGTCACTTCGGTACATTTCTCACAACACAATTTACATATGCACACCAGTTCATGCATTTCTCAAAACAATTAGTGCAAACTGCAAAACCTAGTAGATAACCTGCAAAAGCATGCCACTTGCTCAAAATGGAAAGCTCATTCCTCAAAAGCAAGTATTCATGTCAATCAAAGTGTCAGTGTCATCAAGATGAAAAGTCCTGACACCGTTGTTTATGAACAAGATAGTTAAATGTCTTTGTCATGTTTTCATTATGAGCTTACTCTGTACATTTTCTCCAATGCAAAAAAAGTCAGATTTTGGTGACACTTCTTGAAAATGCTCAAGACAGCACTATATACTATTTGCACAGCCATTTGAAAATCTACAGTAAAGTTAGACATCACTGCATTTAGTGAGGTATCTGAGAACCAGACACTGAATATGTATGTTTCACATTTTTACTGCATTTGCTCTTTACAATTCTAATTTATTCACAGCATTGTACAAAACAATAAACACACCTTTATTTACAACAAACAAACTTCTTTTGGGTAGAGCTGTACACAACCGTAAACAATATTGCAGAGCATATTGGAACTGAACCTACAACATACATAGGTCTGTAAATCCTTCATGAAATTGTAAATTTTTTTGACATTTTCAGGAAAAAAATAGTTTTTACATTTTTTTTATATAAAATTAGACAGATTTTGACAACTAGTTCAATGGGGAAACAACAAATTCTCTAAAATTGCTTGCCAAGATTATGATTTAGATTTCATACTAGGAATCACCAATAAAATTTGTCAGTCTAAAACGATGGCTGATTGACTCCTGTACTAGAAGGCGGGGCTTCATTTGCCATATTGACGTTACACTATTCCCCATTCAAAACTATACCAGTGACACGTCTTGTGTATTTTATAGTCTTTGGTATAATACAAGCTTGTGTGCTCTTCTCATCTGCTTCAAGGTTTGATGTGTTGTGTGTTCAGAAATTCCAGCCTGATCTCACGAGGAAACGTAAGTATTTTACGTTTTGTCAGTTTAGTGGCTAATTCGTACGAGTTCAGTCGTTTGAAAATGTGCGATTTTAAATAGGAGGCGTAACACTCAACCCCACCCCTAAACCCAACCGTCATTGGGTGATGAGCAAATCGTACTAAATTGTACGAATTAGATTGCACGAATTCATATGAATTAGCCACTAAATCAAAAAGTGACAAATTGCCGTGAGATTGCGTTGGAAATTCTCTTCTGAAGCATTTTAACTCAACTGACATTCACTGGATGTTTTGTCTTTCACTACAGATGGTTTTGCATGAAACTTCCAGTAGATAAGCAGTTTCTGAAATACTCAGGCCAGTCCATGTGGCACCAAAAACCAAAGCATTTTCAAAGTCAATTAAATTACCTTTCTTCCCCATTCTGATGATCAACCTAAACTTCTGTAGATCATCTCAACCATGTCTACACACCTGTAAATGCATTGAGTTGTTGTTTTGTTGTTGGTTAATTAGATTTTTGTGTTTACAAGTTGCTATTAAAGTATCTAATCAAGAAATTATTGACTGCAACCTTAATAAATTAACATATACACAATTAGTGGGAAATTACACAGAGTACATTATTTATTTGTTTTAGGTTAGCATGCTAGCGGACATGTTTCCTGCTGTCTGCTTTGTAATTTATCGATGAAGCCACTGTGTTTACGAAACATCAAAAGACATCATAAATCAGGCCAAAAAATAAAAGCGGACTTCAACTTTTAAGGCAAAACATCTACAAACTAATTCATGCATACAAAATTACGCAAAACGAAATAGAAAGTACAGACTGCCCAAAACAAACAAACAACAACACTCAGTGTATGACTTTCGGTTCAAGTCGTGTTGTTATAATGTCGTATTTGTCCTTGGTTGCCCCTCGCTCTACAGGTTTACTGCAGGCACACAAACACAACTATAACTCATTCAGATGACTCACATATTGTACACATATACTGTACATTCAGATGCTTGAGGCAACAATAACACTTCTGAAGCTGTTTTTTGATCACTAAATTATTGTATAATTAAAGTAATTAATCAAACGAATAATAATACATATACCCTCTGAATACTGCAAATAAACTGATGTACCATAAACATTATATAGATGAAGATGAACTATTTATATATCCGTGTGAAACTTGTGCTAGACATGTCTAATCATTTTGCTGTAATTCAGAACTGTAACAGCTGAGATGTCAATTAATGTGATGTTTTACCTTTCTCACAATAATCTTTTTATTGTTTTTTTTATGTTTTTAAGGTTGTAATGCTTTTGAATCTTCAAATCAATCAATTATTAGTTCACCTAATTTATAATATATAAAATAATGTACTGTAATCGACATAATGTGGATAACAAAAATATATATATATATTTTTGCAGCCCTTCAAACAATGGCCATTCCAGGAATTGCACTCAAGTGGTCATATTCAAGTGGACACAAAACAATATAGGTACTGGAGTATCTCAGGGCTCAGTTCTTGGATCGCTTCTCTTTTCAATTTACATGGAATCACTTGGGTCATTCAGGAACATGGCATTCACTACCATTACAATACATGATGACACCCAACTCTACCTCTAATTCCAACTGGATAATCTAACAAATACTGCCCGCAAATTGTGCTGCCATTTTGGCCAGGACCCCCTGGTAAAATAAAGAATAAATAAAAATAATAATAATAATCAACATGTCTGACAGAAATTTTCTGCTGGATGAAGAACCAATACCTTCAACTCAGTCTCTCCAAATCTGAATTGCAGGTAATCCTAGTCAGTCCAATGCTTAAATACACCCTCCAAACATGCTTGTGCTGTTCCTTAATGGGCCCACTTAGGGCTAGCATAAGGACCCCCAGCATGTTTCCTTTCTGCTCTGCTCTTTCTATTTTATTAGCAACGCTTATCTTCCAACAATCCAATTTTTCGCAAAGGACAAAATCATGCATCATCCTAATATTTTTGTCATTTCAGGACTGTTTCAAGTGAATATAAATCACAATAAAAGCTCAATTCTAACCTCCGTTTCATGGCAACTTCAACTTCACTAATGCTTTTGTGTTTTTGAATCTGTTACTTTCATTGGAAAAAATGAGGGTGCAAAGCTCATGATAATTCAAGGTTGAAGTTTCAACTATGTTAATTCAATGAAGCTCTGCTACTGTATATGGAGTTCAGCCTCAACAGCAGGTAAAAACCGTTAAAATATGTCTGACTTTCAGTTGTCTGAGAGGTTTTTAATAGGTTTAAAGAATGACACAAAAATAACTGTAATAAGAAATATCTATGCACAAACAACAACAACAACAAAAGAAACTATTGAAAGTACAGTTCATACACTAAAAACAGTCAAAAATGCTACATTTTACGCCCCTTAGGCCCCTTCATGTTATGCCCCTGTCTTGGAGTCCGCAGACAGACCCTACTCCAAATCCCAGTGATTTTGAGGCTCACCACATCGTGATCTATAGGAATGCAGTTTTCCCCACCCACCGAGCTGATTGACAGGTGCCATGTTTCTATAATAACACGTATACACATGTTCACAGAACAATTTTTGTTTGCAAATGAACTGGGATTAAAATATCTGTTCCAACTCTCTGTGATTTTTATAAGTTTTATAAATTAAAAATGTTTATAAAACAGAGCATGTTTGTAATAAATACAGTAAAATTGCTATGAAATTCATACTAATCACCAAGGCTGCATGGTGTCAGTAAACGCTAATATACGTGTGTGTTTGTGTGTGTGTGTGTGTGTGTGTGTGTGTGTACTGCAAACAGCATTTATGTGAGAATCCTCATTTCAGAAAGGTTTCAGATAACTCCACCACAAATACATTAAATAAACTTACTTGGTATTTTTGACTAATGACCTTATTTCAGCTTCATCCAAGTCTGTCTCTGTCACTGACTGCTGTTTATCTGACATAAAGCATGATGAGAAGTGGTTGGGGATGAGATGTGGGTGGGGAGAAGCAGCTCATTTACATTTAAAGCCACAGGCCAAGGTCAGAGGGTGGAAAGGAGTGCCAGCCTCTTTCCCCCCTGCTCTGCATGAGAGGATCCGTGTGTCACTGCTGATCCGGCTTGGCGGAGCTCCTGCTGGATCTGCTGATAAGACCTGCTCTGACAGGGACTGGATGAACAACCACACCTCCAGCACCTGTGACGGCAGATGAAGGCCAGATAAGAGAGATTTACCTCCACCTGATCAGCAGGGAAGGTCGTTCTGTGGTGCTGGGACTGGATGTGGCCTCCAGGCTTCTGCCTGCTCGTGAATGGATGCTTTCACAAACTGCCATTTTGTAAAAATATTTTTAAACTCTCATCTGGGTTTGCGTGGGCACACAATACAAAATTTGGCACCCTATGTAAATATGAACAAAGAAGGCTTTATATTACTAACAAAACAAAATAAGATGCTAGTATCACTACGTTAAACTTAAGGATATCTGTAAGCTAGTGTGCTCCAAAACAATGGCAAAATTTGCATTAAGAAGATATAAACATCCAAAGCTTGCAGATTGTCACTTCTACCTACATTTTTGGCATCACACCATACTCAGTTTCTCATCAAATCTTCTGACCGATCAGATGCCCTCTAGTATCTAACATGTCCCACCCTCTTCAAGATGCTATTCACCCTCACTGGCAGATCTGTGATAAAATCTAAACGCTGTTCGCTTTTTTCTTTTCTTTTTTTTAAGGAGGAGGAACTGCTCTACATCCTGCACTTCTTCCTCTTCATGTTTCAGTTCAAATTACATCACACATCAATAAAAAAATGCACATTTCAAAGCACTTTAAAGGAACTTTACTTGCGTTTTTTGGATGAGAGAAGTTAGGTTAGCACTGACTGTCACCTCACAGCAAGACGTTCTCTGGTTTGAGTCCTGGCTGGGCCAGTTGCCATTTCTGTGTGGAGTTTGCATGTTCTCCCCGTGTTGGCGTAAGTTTCCTCTGAGTACTCCGGTTTCCCTAACAGTCCAAAGACATGCGCTATGAGTCAATTGGATTAACTAAATTGGCCATAGTGTATGAGTGTGTGTGTGTGTGTGTGTGTGTGTGTGTGTGTGTGTGTGTGTGTGTGTGTGTGTGTGTGTGTGTGTGTGTGTGTGTGTGTGAATGAGTGTATGGGTGTTTCCCAGTACTGGGTTGCAGTGTAAAACATATGCTGGAATAGATTGTAGTTTTGAACACTTTTCAAGCCACAATCTAACTAACTTCTGCAGTTCCCTGACTGTGATTGTTAAGTTCGTTTGTCATTCGTTCATTCGTTTGTTTGTCCACTTAAACCATCTTCCTGACGTTGACATATAATTGATTCATAACATTCACAGTTGACTGTAACTACACAATTTCTGCTGTGACAAACTCTTCAAGGTATTTAGTATGACAATGCATATGCACCATATATGGAAATGACTTTGTGTTTGATCTTGGTGGCATAGATCCGCTATTCTGCTATGCTGCTTTGATTATTGATGCAGATGAAGTACAGCGACTTACTACTGTCATTATATTCACAGACGTGCTGTATGAGAATATAAAACACTGTTGCTGCAACTTACAGTACATCTAACCCCCATAGCAGATCTAAACACAGGTGGAGCTGGGGTTGAGGAAGGTCTCCAAAAACAAGCTCTACACTGTAATAAATTATATGATCAATTAGTCATGACAACATATGTTTTTAGTTCATTGTAATTATTAAACTAAGTTAACAATGTTCTAACTTAATTTTATAAGTTACGCAAGCTGTTTAAGTCAGTTTAACATAAGTTAATTTTAAGTTAATCAAGCATACCTGTACACGTATGCTCCGGCGCAGCCGTCGCGCTATCGAATAGCCCTTGCTGTGGCTTACGCCGATGCTGACTTGCACCTCTCAAAAAATGCAACTATACATTGCAACAACTAATAGTGCAAGATCTGTGTTTGGTCGGCTTAGTATTGCTAGTGTGGGCGGGGCCGAGAGCTGCGCAAACCCGTTGGGGCGAGTGTTTACAAGTGTCGAGTTCTGTGAAGGAGCTCCAGGGGTCTGTTCTTCGTACCTCGCTCAGGCAGACTTTGAATTCTGGTTGGAAATGAAAATCGGGTTGACGTCAGAACCCAACATCAGACAGACGTCAAAGTCAAACGTCAGGAAGACATTGGATTTTGGTTGGAAATGAAAATTGGGTTGACATCATACCCAACGTCAGACAGACGTCAGAACTCAACATCTGACAGACATCAATGTCCAATGTCAGGCAGACGTTGGATTTTGGTTGTAAATCAAAATTGAGTTGACGTCAGAACCCAACGTCTGACAGACGTCAATGTCCAACGTCAGGAAGACGTTGGAAATGAAAATCGGTTTGACGTCAGAACCCAACGTCAGACAGACGTCAATGTCCAACATCAGGCAGACAATGGATTTTGGTTGGAAATGAAAATCGGGTTGACATCAGAACCCAACGTCTGACAGACGTCAATGTCCAACGTCAGGAAGACGTTAGATTTTGGTTGGAAATGAAAATCGGGTTGACGTCAGAACCCAACGTCTAACTGACGTCAATGTCCAACCTCTCACAGACATTGAATTTTAAATTTGAAAATTAAAATTGGGTTGACGTCAGAACCCAACGTCTAACTGACGTCAATGTCCAACCTCTCACAGACATTGAATTTTAAATTTGAAAATTAAAATTGGGTTGATGTCAGAACCCAACGTCAGACAGATGTCCAACGTCAGGCAGACGTTGTATTTTGGTTGGAAATGAAAATCGGGTTGACATCAGAACCCAACGTCTGACAGATGTCAGAACCCAACGTCTGACAACGTCAATGTCCAACGTCAGACAGACGTTCTAAACATCTAAAAAACAATTGGTCCTGTGATGAACACTGCACCCAATATGCAAATATGAATAATCTTAAAATACCCTTTAAATGTTTAAACGATAAATGATTATTCACTGTATTTTGAATACACACTATTATGTGGATAATTGACTTTGCATTTCACATGAAAATTGGGTTGATGTCAGAACCCAACGTCAGACAGACGTCAATGTCCAATGTCAGGCAGACTTTGGATTTTGGTTGGAAATGAAAATCGGGTTGAAATCAGAACCCAACGTCTGACAGATGTCAGAACCCAACGTCTGACGACGTCAATGTCCAACGTCAGACAGACGTTCTAAACATCTACAGTAAAACAATTGGTACTGTGATGAACACTGCACCCAATATGCAAATATGAATAATCTTAAAATACCCTTTAAATGTTTAAACAATAAATTATTATTGACTGTATTTTGAATACACACTATTATGTGGACAATTGACTTTGCATTTCACATAAACTACAATATATTTTTTTTATATTTATGATAATGATGGTCATAATGACTTCATGAAGGCCAGAGCTTACCTTAACTTTATTCCTCATAGTCACTTCTTGACCCCATCGTGGAAATGTGAAAAGGGTCATGTGACATAAAATCCTATAACTGAAGTTCTTTAAAATAACATGCACTATACATACACACATTAACCACTCATTTAACTGAACGATTTTCACATTTTAATACTTACAGAATATGAATTCATTGGATGAGACGACGACGGGTAGAGGGAGTTAATGGGGGCTTTGCCTGGTGCCGTGTTGTTTGTGGTCGAGTCTGCTCGGTTTTATGAATCGGCTCCTTTAAGTGAATAGTAAGAGTCGGATCCTGCTTGCAATAGGTTTTGGAATTAACCAACCAATGTCCAACGTCATACTGTGACGTCCATACAATGTCAAAGCGTAACATCAATAGATGGTGATCTTTGGTTGGTTTAAATTTTGTGGCATTAACTGCCCAAAATCCAATGTCATCTTAACGTCATAATGTGACATCCATACAACATTAAAGTGTAACATCAGTAGACATTGATCTTTGGTTGGTTTTAGGTTGTGGCATTAACTAACCAAAGTACAACGTCATCTAAACATCATAATGTGACATCCATACAACGTCAAAATGTATCATCAGTAGACGTTAATCTTTGTTTGGTTTTCGGTTGTGGAATTAATCAACCAAAGTACAATGTCATCTAAACATCATAATGTGACGTCCATACAATGTCAAAGTCTAACATCATTAGCCATTGATTTTTGGTTGATTTTATGTTGCGTCGTGAACTAACTAAAATTTAACGTCACTTTAACGTCCATACATGTGACGTCCATACAATGTAAAAGTCTAACATCAGTAGATGTTGATATTTGGTTCATATAAGGTTTTGGCATTAACTAACACAAAATCCTAACCTAACATTAGCTTTAAATCATAATGTGACATCCACTCAGCGTCAAAGTGTAACATCAGGAGACGCGGATATTTGGTTATATTTAGGTTTTGTCATTAACTAACCAAATTTCAACATTTTTTCAAAGTCTCAAACCAATGTCAACTTGATGTCAAATACTGACAATTACTCATGATCATCATAATGTGAACACAGTGAAAACTATGCAGGAAACATGTCTATCTGAAGACAGTTCCTTCCTGGAGCTATCTTCTAATGACCTGGGTATCTAAATCAGGTGTGTTAAACAAGACATGCAAAATAAGCAGTGTCCTTAAGCTCCTTATATCGTTAAAATTCCGCCACGAATTGGTCGTCTGGGACAAATTTGGGAAGTCCTAAAAGAAATGTGAAATTATTCCAAATTTTATTGTGAAGTTAAGGCAGGCAGCATTATTACAGTAAAATCTTTTGCATGTTAGTTACATCCCTGCAGGCACAGAACATCAATATGTCCTTAGATTGACATTGTACCCCAACGTCATCAGGACGTTGGATTTTGCTTGGTTAATGCCACAAATTTAAACCAATCAAAGATCAATGTCTACTGATGTTAGACTTTGACGTTGTATGGACGTCACATTATGACGTTAAGATGACATTGGATTTTGGTTAATTAATGCCACAAATTTAAACCAATCAAAGATCAATGTCTATTGATGTTACACTTTGGCATTGTATGTATGTCACATTATGACGTTAAGATGACGTTGGACATTAGTTGGTTAAGTCCACAACCTAAAACCAACCTAAGATCAATGTCTACTGATGTTACACATTGATGTTGTATGGACGTCACATTATGATGTTAAGATGACATTGATCTTTGGTTGGTTAATTCTACAACCTAAAACCTACCAAAGATCAATGTTTACTGATGTTAGACTTTGATGTTGTATGGACGTCACATTATGATGTTAAGATGATGTTGGATTTTAGTTAGTTAAATTTAAACCAACCAAAGATCTCCGTCTATTGATGTTACACTTTGACGTTGTATGGATGTCAAATTATGAAGTTAAGATTACGTTGGACATTAGTTGGTTAATTCCACAACCTAAAACCAACCTAAGATCAATGTCTACTAATGTTACACTTTGACGTTGTATAGACGTCACATTATGATGTTAAGATGACGTTGGATTTTGGTTGATTAATGCCACAAATTTAAACCAACCAAAGCTCAATGTCTACTGATCTTAGACTTTGACGTTGTTTGGACGTTACATTATGATGTTTAGATGACATTGGACTTTAGTAAGTTAATGCCACAACCGAAAACCAACCAAAGATCAACGTCTACTGATGTTATACTGACGTTGTATAAATGTCTTATTATGACGTTAAACTGACATTGGATTTTGCTCCCTGACGTCGCAACCAAAATATAACCAAACACCTACATCATATGACGTTGTGTGCCTGCTGGGAGGAGATCATGACAGGACAATATCATTTTCCTTGTCAATCAGGTGAACTAATAAGTTAAATATCAATCGTAATATATTTCTAAATTCTACAGGAGAGTTTTCTGTAATCAATTTTGAAAGTATTATAATGTCAATTTGATCTTGTTTTAGTCAACGTTCATCAAATAAATTTCTATTTTGTAATGTCATTTTGACATCAAGATTCCTGCTTAGTAGTCATAATTGTAAATTTTCATCTCAAGTTTTAACATTTTAAATAACTTTAACTTTGGAAGTCATCATTTCGGCTGTTATCAGTTAGATGTAACCTAAACCTAATAATAAACATCATAAATTACCTTTTTATTTGTTTATTTTTTTATCAATTCTGACTTTCATAGTCACATTTCTGACCTGAGTACTATATGTGTCATAATTGTTTCTTATTTCATATTATTTCATAATATAATTAGTCATAATGTCTAATTAACATATCAAAATTACAATGTTTTATGTCCTGTTGACTTTTTTTCTATTGCCTTGTAAAAGTGAACCAAAAGTAAGATCTCCCATTCATGAGCGCAGTGTGTGGTGCATGTGAATTGTGATCGTGTGGCACAACAGAGCACATGTGACTCTGGCTGGCAATGCTTTGTTCTCATCTCAAGTAACTCAAACCCCATTGTTGTAAGCAGACAGAAAATATCCTCTGGTGATCATATTGACTTTATAGAAAACATCCACTCAGGGCTCATAATTATCTGTGTATGACAGATGGAATATGCACTGAAATTTGAACAGCATTATGCTTTTTTGTTTAGTCTGAGTGTGTTATTAATATTTTAGCTGTATATTGTTTTTGTAATTATTACTTTTAGCATTATTATATTTGAAGTGTTTTGACTTGAAGATATGCATGAATAGATGCTTTCATTCATTAACTTGTTTATTAATGGTTACTGCTCAACAAATACATATTAAATAATTGTTAAAATATAAATAGGAATACACGTCATTAGAGGATTATACATTGAAATTATGAACAGCATTATGCTGTGTTAGTAACGTTTCATTTCTCTCTCTATATATTTTTTAAAAATGGATTCATTAATTTTTCCTTCGTCTTACTCGCTGATTTATTAGGGGTCGCCATAGCAGAATGAACTGCCAACTAATATGGCATTACACAGCAGATGCCCTTCCAGCCATAACCCAGTACCATGCTATATAGGAAAATTTTAAAAACTATTTTAAATTTTGTAATATTTTACGTTTTATTGTATGTTGTAACTTAAAGTTTATGCACCATCATCTTTTTTAAATAATCAAAAATGTATTTAATTAATTATTATGTGATAAATAATTTTTTTTGCTAGTGAATATTGTTATGCTGCATTCACACCAGTTGCGGAAACCCACGAATAAATAACGATATTCGTGTGTAAATAGACACGTCAACATTTTGAGTTTACTCACTTCATTCGCTGGTCAAATTTACTTCACAATAGACGCGGATTCGCATCATGGTCAGGGTTTCTGTCTGCCCGGTCTCTCTAGCATCGCTGCTAAATGGCTAACATGGATTTTTTTGAGAGAACAGCTGTGTTTATGTGCTTTAGAAAGGCTGAAAAAACAGTGTATATTCGTTCAGCGTTGTGTCTGAGTGCACTAGATCCTTTCAGAGGTGAAAATATGGGTTTGATTTGGTAATCTTTAATCAAAATATAACAAGTTGCTTCTGCTCTGAATGTTCTAGAACATGATGTCAGTATGACAATTTGGCAAAATATGCTTAGACATGCAAATGCACGTTATTTTGCTCTGAAATAAAATCTTCTGGTTTATGCTAATTTAATTACTTAATTTTAAATATATAAATATTATAATATTCGCTGGCCCCTCTCTGCAACTCTCACTAGGTTGCCAACTGAAGCTAAGCAGGGCTGTGGCTGGTCAGTACCTGGATGGGAGACCACATGGGAAAGCTAGCTTGCTGCTGGAAGTGGTGTCAGTGAGACCAGTAGGTGGTGCTCCACCTGCAGTTTGTGTGAGTCGTAATGCCCCAGTATATTGATGGGGACTCTATACTGCTCAGTGAGTGCCAATGAGACGTTAAACTGAAAAAATCCCAGGATGAGTAGGGGGTTTAAAATTTGTCCACTGGCCTCGGTCCATCATGGCCTCCTAACCATCCTCATATCATTATTGTCTTCATCACTCCGTCTCCTCTCCACCAACAAAGAGCTTAGAATCACCAAGAGACGACACTCAATAGAACGGTCCATTGCAACAGCAGCGTCCAGCAACAGCCCCGGATTCTACCATTTTGGAGTGAAAGCGATCAGCCGTCCATTGGATCTAATTGCTGTCGCGATGGCAAGCAGCTGCTTTGTTTTTATTTATTTATTTAAAAAGCGCATTAAAGCTGAGATACAACCTGAAAGACGACAGTATTACACTTACTATCACAATCATCAGCACTTTTAATAGTTTATTTAATAGACTTATAATAAGCTGTTGTTCTATTGGAATTTTTATTCCAAAATGGCCGCTGCGGCATCTAGTGGCTGTTTCCCAAATCGCACTAGAGTGCTGCCTCTTGGTGATTCTATGCTCCTTGCCACCAATCAGCTGGTGTGTGGTGTGCGGTCTGGCGCAATATGGCTGCTGTTGTGTCATCCAAGTGTGCCACAAGCCTGCTTTTGAATGAAGGTCTCGGCCATTAGATCGCCCCCTGGGGGCTGGCTGCAGTATAAGTCATAAAGCCCGCCTCCTCCGTGTTAATAAAGGAGACTTGAGCTTAAATAAAAAAATTAATTACACTTGCAATAAAATGTTTCGAAAGATGGTTCTGGTCAGTTAAAGCACTGGTTATCGTGCTGATATGGTGCAGATCTTCATTTTTGTGATGAGTATGTTTTGAGCAGTAATTTAATGCTGGGCGTGTCATCGTGATTGACAGCTGTGATTGACAGTTTCTCAAAGCAGACGTCAGAGCTTCGGCAGGAGACTGAAGTGTTATTATTCCATTTCTGTGTTATTTTACCATGATAAAATGAGTTGCTCAGCAGTAAACTATAGTTTCTGACATACAGGATCTGGTGAAACACTGTTTATTCGGTAAGGTCAGGCCTTTATCAGTTTGCTGATGTACGCCTAACCACTCAGATAGCAAAATACACTCTGGCCAGTTCCGGCTAGACTCTAGCCTGCCGGAGACTTACCCCTTGGCCCGACTCCGTCCGCTGTACCAATCGGGCCAGATGCGGCAGCCGTTAGTGAGCCGACGCTGCCGCATTCGAGCCGGAATCGGTCCGCAAGTAATGTGCACTGTGGCCCGGAGCTGGCGCGATTAAATCTTCATTATATAAAACCTCACCTTTGTTAACTTTATTAAAACCATTTGTGTTGATAAAACAGCAAACACAGGCTACTATGTAAACGCAAAGTGTACATTAGCGAGCCTTTGTTATAGTGACGACCGGCGGTCAAGTGAGAAGTTCGGGGGGCGTCGTTAATTTGATGTACAAGCGTTTGGTTGGAAGTTCGATGCGGCAGCTCCTCCTCTGGCTCCATCAGGCAGTCCTTCTGCCCATGCCCAGGCTCTAATTTCAGCAGTCTTTTGCGACAGTTTGTAAGGAATTATTAATTAATAATGTAAGGAATAAGGAATTATTATTATTATTATTATTATTATTATTATTATTATATGTAAAGGAAAGTAAATATACTTTATAAAACATGTGTATATATAGTATAAGATATAATATATTTAAAAAAATGTAATATGTGACATGGAATGATGATCATGTGTTCATAATATCATGTTCAAGGAAACAAAATAATAAGGAAATCTTCAAAGAAAAATTATAACAAAAAAAGTGTAAAAAGAAAGTACTCCAATTACTCTTGTGGAAGCTAGAAAATCAAGGAGAAACAGACTTTATTCATTGTACCAACAGACTTTGGCAAATTAGCAATCTTCGCATTTGGGAATGCATTTTTTTTTTCGGCAATGTCATGGGCTGAAACAAATAAATAGCACTTTTTTTCTTCCACTTTCCACAGATGTACATTGCTGGAATAAAGATACACTGTATTTCCTAATTAAAAGACACAAATGTGGTGTGAAATGACTTAAAGATGGTTTTCTCCTTTTTTAAATAAAGCTTTTCAGTTTCGCAAGTACCTTCAAAAAGCATGTTTTAGTTAAATAAATAGAATGATCTCCATTTTTAACATGCACAACTGATTCGCTTGGGAAAAGTATATATACACTTGGATCGAGCTTTCAATGACAGTACCTTTCCATCGCACACTCACTCTCACATACACACATACATACTTAAATGCAGATACACTATACATAATCTCCCCCTCTAAGCTTTTTCTACATCGTCTTTCAGAAGGGCTAAACTATTAAAGTGAGGAAAAAAACGCAATGCTGAACATAACGAAAAGAGCAAATTATGAGTCCGAACATCACATTTCAACATCTGAACAACACAAGATTTTTTTTCTAATCTATTTTTTTCTTCTTTTAAAACGTAACAATCACAAAGATATGGATTCATGCATTATGAGCTTTATGTCTTGATCTTCTGGAAAGTCGCGAGTCTTGATGCTTCAGTGACGTCAAACTGTACATCAATACCCTTTTAGTGTGTTTTTTCTCTCTCTCCACAAGTCGATGAGGATAAAGTGAAATGCTACCTCTCAGAAAGTCATGTACAAACGATCTACAAGTAACTAGAAAAGGAAGAAATGTCAGCTTCTGGACGTCCATTGTAGGGAAGGGAAGTTCACTTGTCTTGTTTCTGGTGTCTCGTCCTTTTTGTCGAGCGAGCGCGTGTTCCCTTGATAGGCGGCGAGTGACTGGTGTGAGCTGCAGCGAGAGTGTTTTCACGAGGCGAAATAGGAGCTCTGCATGGAGTAGAGTCGGTCGATGGGGTTTCCCACTCGTGCCTGCATGGATCCCGCGTCAGACGAGGCCATGAAGCAGTCACTGAGGCTGGTCAGAGAAGTGTCGCTGTCAATGTCGTGAAATATCGAGTCATTTCCTGAGAGAAGAGACAAGATAAATGTGGATTAATACTGGAACAACCAGAGTTCTATAACTGCTAGAATTAGATTTAAGATATTTGAAGCTGGGCAGCACGGTGGTAGCACAATCGCCTCACAGCAAGAAGGTCGCTGGTTCAAGCCCCGGCTCGGTCAGTTGGCGTTTCTGTGTGGAGTTTGCATGTTCTCCCCGTTTTTGCGTGGGAGTCCAAAGACATGTGGTATAGATGAAATGGGTAAGCTAAATTGTCCATAGCGTATGTGTGTGAATGAGTATGTATGGATGTTTCCCAGTGTTGGGTTGCAGCTGGAAGGGCATCCGCTGTGTAAAACATATGCTGGATAAGTTGGTGGTTCATTCCACTGGGGCGACCCCAGATTAATAAAGGGACTAAGCCGAAAAGAAAATGAATGAATGAATGAATGAATATTTAAAGCTACTATTGACATTTTAGAAGCTTTGAATGTCTGTTGTCATATTTTATAAAGTCATCACCCAAAAATGTGATATTTTTTGTAATAAAGTTTATAATTTCAAGAGTTCACACTTAGCTGATGATTGAATATAAAGCATGTATGGCATGCTGTCCTGGGAGAGAGCCCTGAGCTCATAAGATCCTCGAGCCTGGGGCTCCCTCCTGTTTGCAGAGTGAGAGGGGAGTTTGAGCTCAGGTAGATCTCGAGATCTCCCCTGCTTGTTTATGGCTATTATTATGGCAAATTAGGGATTGCTATGGAGAGAAATACTGCTGATTAAGAGCTCATCTATGGTCCAATTTGGTTTGGACAATTCACTTATGTCGAATGTCTTTGGATTGTGGGAGGAAACCAGAAACCCACACGAGAGCACAGAGAGAACATGTAAACTCTGCACAGAAACGTCGACTGGCCTGGTAAAGATTTAGTTAAGTGTTAACCACTGGGCCGCCGTACCGCCCTATCAAGGAAAAAGGGAGGAGGAGGAGGGGTGGATGAGGGGCGGGGGGTTCTTCAAGACAAAGATAACTGAGGTAAGAAACTCTGGTTATTTATGGTGAGTTAAGAATCATTTAATTGATGAATCATGTGTTAGCTAATGCAGGACCAGCCGTGGTCAATAATAAGCATGTAATCCTCTCTAAATTAGTTTATAAATAAACTTCACTTAGTTTGAATTACTAGACAGTTTTATTTATTTCATCCATAAGGGTACTGAATGTACTAATACGTAGCAATTAGGCTACAATTATGATGTTTACATTTGAAGCTACTATTGAGATTTAAAAAATAAGCTTTGCATGTCTGTTGTCATATTTTATGAAGTCAACACCCTAAAATATGATCTTTTTTTGTAATAACGCTTATAATTGTGTTTGAATTACTATACATTTTATTTATTTCATCCATAAGGGTACTGAATGTGTTTTTAAGCAAAAAGATGAGCAAAATACACATAATATTTACATTTGAAGCTACTGTACTATTGAGATTTTAGAATTAAGCTTTGAATTAGGCTACAATTATGATATTTACATTTGAAGCTACTATTTAGATTTAAAAAATAAGCGTTGCATGTCTGTTGTCATATTTTATGAAGTCAACACCCTAAAATGTAATATTTTTTTGTAATAAAGCTTGTTATTTAGTTTGAATTTCTAGACAGTTTTATTTGTCTCATTCATAATGGTGTTTTATTTATTTCAAAGGGGTATTTTATGTATTTCATAAATTAAACATAATAAAACATAATTGTGTTTGAATTACTAGATTTAATTGCAAAAACATGAGTAAATACATTTAATAGACATTTCTCTTAAGATGGGGACAGGAGAACTAGTGTTACTTTTGTAAACAATGGTTATTCCTTTTTCATTGTCAATGTAAAAAAAATAAAATTAATAAATAATAGAAAAAAAAAACACATTTACTGCAATAAATAAATAAATAAATAAATAAATAAATAAATAAATTTTATGGTAACTAAATATTTCCATTTTCCATTTTAATTTATATTAACTTAAATTATTTGTATTACTTAACTTTTTTTAAGTAATAAAAACTGTTTTAAACTATACAAAATACGATTAGATTTATAATTAATGATTTATGATTAATTATTCATCACAAATCATACAGCATTGCGGGGTCATATATGATTATTTTTTATATGACTACATATTTCAGTTTCTGAAATAAAATGTTTTTAATTAAAAAAGCAGTAAAATAAATTTATTAAAATTACACAGATATAATCCGACAGATACAGTAGATGATACTACTACTACTATAATAATCATAATAATAATAATAGTAACAATAATAATAATAATAATAAAACAAAACCAAATGATTACACTTTCTAAATTTCGAATGTAAAACGAATATTAAAACTATTATTATTATTATTATTATTATTATTATTATTATTATTATTATTATTATTATTATCATAATCATCATTGATTTTAAATATTATTATCAGCATTGTTATATTTTTAATATATTGTTAATTTCTAAAATATAATATGACTAAGGCATCACGGTGGCGCAGTGGGTAGTACATTCGCCGCACAGCAAGAAGGTCACTGGTTCGAGCCCCAGCTGGGTCATTTGGTGTTTCTGTGAGGCATGTGCATGTTCTCCCCGTGTTTGTGTGGGTTTCCTCCGGGTGCTCCGGTTTCCCTCACAGTCCAAAGACATGTGGTATAGGTGAATTGGATAAACTAAATTGTCCGTAGTTTATGTGTGTGAATGAGTGTGTTTGGATGTTTCCCAGTGATGGGTTGCAGCTGGAAGGGCATCCGCTGTGTAAAACATATGCTGGATAAGTTGGCGGTTCATTCCGCTGTGGCGACCCCAGATTAATAAAGGGACTAAGCCGAAAAGAAAATGAATGAATGAATGAAAAATATGACTAATGTTTGATCAATTTTTACAAAACAAACAAACAGATTAACAGCATCACAGAGCCGTCCATCAAAAATCACACATCACACAACAAACATAAAACTTCCCACTGTTCAGTGGTGCGTTTATAACAGATCCCACATTCCAATCGGATATTGCATTCGGATATTACTAAAGCAAAGGGTTTCTCTCTAACAACCGATCTAATAGCGAATGTTTACTCGGCTCGCTCATCTTCCTTGTGGGCACAGTTAGCAGTAATGCTCTCCGGCTCTTAATGACACCATTCCAGCAGACAGTGACAGGTTGATGGGCTATGCTTTTTTAATGAGCTGGCAATGTTGTCTTTCCCTGCTGTTCTCCCATAAAAGTGTGATGATGAGAGCAGGGATTTGGGCCTTCGCCGTTCAGGAGAATGAATGACAAGACACTTGGGAGCTGTTTTTAGGCTGCCTGTGACCGATGTCTCCTGATTTATGTGGCTAATGCTGGAAGTTAATGTCAATAATATTGAGAACAATTGGAGTTGTGCAGAAACAGCCGCACTCGGAGGGATCATTGTTCGCTTCTTACTAAAACTTTAGAGGCGGTTTTGACAAATGTGCATGTGACTCTCAATGGTTTTGCTTTGCCGAGTTGTTTTCGCAAGCACACCAGAGAATTTTTTCCCTTGATACTTATTGCTTGGTGAAATAACTGAAGGACAATATGAACAATAAAAAATAATGAAAAGAAAAGCATATCAAATAACGTAACATCTTCTGTTAATAATAATAATAATAATAATAATAATAATAATAATAATAATAATAATAATTAGGAGTTTGTTTTTTGCATGTTTGACAATTCCTTTATTATTATTTTAAAATAAAAGCATTGCTACACTTAATGTATTATAGTGTATTTACAGAATTTATACAATTAATAAATAATGAATAAATGAATTATACATACATTAAAATAAATGATAAATTAATTCTAAAATATAATACACTTCTTAAAACTAATTATATAAATATTATCTTATAAATCTTTTTTAACTGTTGTGCACTGTTCAGATTTACTACTCTTGTTACAGTATGTTCAGGATGAAAACATCCACTAAATTAAACTGCTGTAAAATGCATCAGATAAATATTTTTTCTAATTTATTTTGGCATACATGTAAATCTGTTAATGAACTTTAGTCCTGATCAAAACTACTAAATTGTTTAGAAAATTACAGGATTTTATCTCTTTAATTACCAAGATCACAAATGATGTCACTGATTTGATGAAAGAAACACAAAATGTAAACGTATTTTTAATATAAAAAGTAATTGTGGACTGGATTTTTTTTACCTTCTGTCAGTCTTGGACATGTGAACAAGTAGTAACAACATAATATAGACATTTTCATTTTTTTCTCGCTAATTTACTGGTGGTGGCTGTTTTTGCCCCATTGACTTCCATTATAACCACATTTGTTGGTGCATAAATACACAGTCTTTGTTTTTGTTTACTCCATGTAGTTCTGAGAGCTGAGATGCATATTTTTATTTTCTCAGACACATCAAGGTGTGTCAACAGGGTTTTTGCAGGTTTCTTCAAGTCAAATTTAGGACTTTTTAAAACCCTTTTAAGACCATTATGAATAAAATTTTAGACTTATACAGGGCTGAACACCAAGGGTTTTTTCTAATCGCCCGGTTACTTCTGTAAATAGTTTTTGTATTAATGGAAGATCATGTAAAGGGATGGGTATGCTTTGGTTTTCTTTCTACGATTAGGGAATTTAATTTATGAGATTTTGCTGTAAAAATGTCTGTCTGCTGTTGTGAATTCTTTCTTTTTGCAATAAAAAATGTAAAATAATAATAATTTTTGTAATAAATATAAACAAAAAAGTTTTAAGATTGATTATTAGTGATTGGATTATTGGTGATTGGACCCAAGAAAATTAAGAACCGTTTAAAATGATTTGATATGATGATGAAGACATACAACACTATATTTTACTGAATTTAAGACTTTTTAAGGCCTAAAATTTGGTTTTTGAAATTTAAGACATTTTAAGACTTTTTAAGTCCTTGCAGACACCCTGGTAAAGGTCACTCTTACACTTTCACACACTCATAGACACACATACACACTTTAATAGGCTGTTATACTCCAAAATAAAATCCAGAAACGAAGCAGTTTTTTTTTTGGCACAGGCCTATCTAAAGGGTTAATAGTGCCAACTGATGATCAACTGTACAAATTTGACCTCTTCCCAACAGGAAAAAACAGCCACCAACAGTAAATTAGGCAGAATAAAAAACGAAAATTAATCACATCAAAGTCAATGTTGTTTAACATGTCCAAGACTTTGATAAAATGTAAAAAAATAAAAATAAAATCCAGTCCACAAGTACTTTTTACATTGAAAATACGCCATTTTGTGGTTTTTTTTTTCACCAACTCAGTGACATCATTTATGGACTTGGCAATTAAAGTAATTTTCTAAACAATTTAATAGTTTTGATCAGGACTGAGGTTGATTAACAGATTTATGAAAAAAAAAGTGAAAAAAAAAAATTTCTCTGATGCATTTTTATTGATGTTTTCATCGCTAACATAACAAAATGGTAGTAAATTTGCCCAGAGTGGATGAAAACATCCCCAACAGTACATTAGGGTTAAATAATGAATTGTATGTATTTGTATCAACTCCATACAGTAGCATATTGTTAAACTAAAAAGTCTCTAATTACCAACAAACTAATCTATATTACTGTATATATCCAACAATTATATTGTTTCCAGGTATATTTTACAAGTAAACGCAAAGAACAAAACAAAACAAAAAACCAAAGAGTTAATGCATAAAAAAAAAAACTGTTGACAAATTCACATGTGGCCAGCCCTCAATGGTTTTTGCTCATTGTGTTGTTTTGCTGGCAGACCAGTGGATGCTTTCCCATGATACTCTAAGCGTCAGCCATCATGGTTAACCATTGTTGTTTTTACATGGTGCACCGCAGATCATCGTTCGACTCTTTACGAAACATCCAATAGACGGTGTCACACAGCATAACAGACTACACCATTAATCCCTTAGAATAAACCCAACGGGCAGCTCTGGGAACGTGGGACGGGGCCAGTATGGTTTTACAACACGCTGGATTCATTTGGAAGGCAAACTTCAAAATAAAGTGGTGCGTTTGTGTAATCTCATGAGGAAAGAAGGGTGGTACGCTTTCATTCAGTGAAGCCTGTGGTCCAAACACACACACACACACACTAACATGACACAACTCAATGGTTGATGCTCACCATATGGGTTCATGTGGTCACCGGGCATCTGAGGAGGGGTGAGGCCCTGTTGGAAGGGGTCGGTGCTGTAGCCGTTCTCCAGTGCAACCATTTGCTGCTGGGCTGGAGCCAATGGTGTGTAGGAGTTCATCATACCCTCCATCCTATTGGACATTACCTCTGGAATAGCGCAGGAAACAAGAAAGGACTGATTAGTGATCACATTTCTCAATGCAAAACCACAAACAATTTAGGTCATTCACCAACTACAGTACCATATATATTATCGTTAATAGATTCAGGGAATTCAGAGACATCTCAAGCTACTTTCACACAGAAATTGTGTATAATACCAGGATAGTTTAATTTGGGATTTGTCCCAGGACTGTTTGATTGTCACACTTCCAGTGATTTTTCAGAATCTGTGTTCACATACATCCCGTAAAAAGTGTTCCTGTGTTTCTAGGCATCCGGTCAGTGTATGACATTTGCCTTAATTGAGCGACACTCTTTACAACACTGAACGTTTGAATGGGTGAGGATGTCAGTTTCCAGACAAGACAAATTGACAAAGAAAATACAGTTTTCAAAGATGACTGGAGTCGGTACTGGAGTCATTTTCTTCAATCCAGCAGGAAAAAAAAACCCTGTTTGATTAGTAAAGAGATAGTAAGAGTTGTGAAGGGTGGAAAAGTTGAAGCAGGCAGTGACATTTTTCACATTAGACTGCTCTTTAATTTGCACCATGGTACTTCTAACCAACCTCTGGTTGTGTTTTGTTCATAAAAATAGCAGACACTTAAATTAGGTTTAACTAAAGTTCAGCATTGTGTACAGTTCTGCTTTACACTGGATAGTAAGGAGCTCCCTGGTCTGTGCTTCAGTTCAGTTTGAAGACTTTTTCTCATAGTAATGTGCTCTTGTAATCACAAACATTAAATGTTTTCTGTATTTAAAACGCCATGTCAAAGTGTCGCATGATAAATATGTCATTGCGAGGATGTGTTTGTCATCACTGTGCCATGCACCTTACAGCACTGATTCTGGCTTTTGTTCACATAGGGAATATCATGTTACAAGATTCCAAACCCATGAATGATGCCGGAATCAACCCCAGAACATGTCCATGTTCACAATAGGGTTGTCAAAAGTATTGAAGTAAAAGTATTGATAGAAATGGATGTTTATAAAACTTAAATGCCAATTGGTACTGAAGTAAGTACTTTTGACAACCCTATAATTCACAAAAGAAATTCTGCCAACTTTATGGATACAATGCCCCATGTGAAAGGGACTTCAGTGTATGAAGGGAGAGGTAGAAAACATAAGCTGAATGTGCACCTTTGAGGACTCAAGATGGCATTACATTTTTTCAATGTGTTTAATGTAGCCACATTGGTTCAGGATTACAAAAAACAGGATTCTGAAAACTTCTATCACTGAACACAGTCTGCTGCTGCATCAAGAAATTCAACCTGGATCTTTGTAGCTCAAGGAGAAGTTCAAAAAGGCTGAGTAGGCAAGGTTGTAAATGAATCACACTGCATGCATGTACCCCAAACAACAATGGTGACGGAGAGAGAAGCACGGTTTCATAATCTTCTGGCCAACAGCCTTCTTCATGAGAAGCGCTATCACATGTCACATGGCATGCCAGTGTGTTCAAGCTCATAGAAAAGATGTGGCACGACAAGGTGGGATTCTTGTCCTCTGTGTCTAAGAAAATCGATACACGAATGATCATATAATTGCTGATACGTCTGTTCCAGCTTTGCTACTCACCTCTGCTGTGTATTCGTGTGGCTAGTGTTATTTTGAGTGTTGTTCTCGAATTGAAACGAATAGGGCAAACAAACTGCACATCGAAAAAGGCAAAGTTCCAAAACACACTCACTGATTGTGTAATTGTTACAGACCAATGGTAACTTAAAGGTGTTTAGGAGCTAAAACAACCTCCACCAAAAGTTACTTTATTGAGCTGTTTCGAACTGCAGAATCAAACTCAAAACGTTTTGGCTGTATTTTGTTGGAAATCATTATTCCATAGGCCTATAGGACGCAACAGAGCAAAGTTCTTTACTTCTATTGTTCTCATTTTGTTCTCATTTTAAGTTGCGCTGCATATAAGCATCTGCCAAATGATTAAATGTAATGTAAATGTGAAAAAGAAGACGTTGATCAGCCTTTGCAATTTTCTCACGGTACAGATGACTGACATCATCTCTGCAAACTGGAGAGAGCAGTTAGTTTAACAACTGTACATAATGCAAAACACTAATGCTTCATTCAGCAAGAATTGTTCTCTCTGTGGATTGGGTTTCTCCAAAAATCAAGGCTGTGTCTGGTATCTGGCCTTGAAATCAAGTCGAATTTCACGAAAAGCAACAAACAAGAAACACGCTTGTTCTGGAGCGGGAGAAGACACGGCGACACCAGTCCTGCAGGGCAGTGCTCTGTGAGTCAGGCTATGAATGACTCTTGTGGCTTCCAGTCTGGAGCCCACCATCTCAGCCCTCTGCTTTTGAGTGGTGAGCTCCAGCAAGAGAAATGTCTGCTATTCATTTCTACAGTCTTCCACAAGTTTCCATTACATCTTCTGCTCTGATGCAAGGACATCTGATGTTGAGTTTCAACACACTGACACTTCACTAAGCCATAAGACATGATCTTTTTTCAAGGAATAAAATAAAATAAAATACATAAAAATAAAATACATAAAAATAAAATAAAATAAAACAAAATAAAATAAAAATAAATAAAAATAAAATAAATAAAAATAAATATAATCAAAATAAAATAAATAGAGAATATGAAAATCGCTTCGCAGCATCTGATGTTGAGTTTAAATTTACTGATTATACTTTTCTTGACAATGAAAACAGTTTTTGTAGCCATTTACAATCATTCAAAAGATTTCCCATTTCTTTCTGTCACTGAATCAAATCCATTGCAGTCTAAGTTGTTAAATTGTGAGAAATCTTTCAAAATGCCCTTTAACCACAAGAATGACTTTGCAAAATCTTTTCTAGGATGTTTTCACACCAATCACTGGCCCCACAGCTGAAACTATTGGAAATCTGACACTTATAACCAAAACAGATAGGATTTATGATAACAAATATGACGATGTGTTAACCGTGGGGCTCCATTGGATGACATACTCCAGCCCAAGTCCATGATTCATGACATCACGGACGACTCGAGACCACCTTGCAATTTCCCAAAGGGGAGTCTGACTTCACAAGACTTCTCAATATCTCAGACCACCAGAACAGTTCATCTACACTTTGCTGTCTTTCTCTCTCGCTCTCCTGCATCTCCATCATCCTATCATCTTCCTTCACTTCTCTGAGAAAACAATTCTATTGGTTCAGGAGGGTAGAGTTCATGACCAAAGATACTGTAGATCACTATCAGACTTGAATTATTTAATTGAAGGGGACATATCATGAAAATCAGACTTTTTTGTGTGTTTATGTCAATGGGTTCATGTTGCGTCTACCAACTAATGGTGTGAATCTTTAGGGACTTCACCACTCAATTTAATTCCGATTCAGTGAGTCAAGATCTGATTCCAAAACTTTCCTATTCTATCAGTTGTCCAAATACACCAACTTCACATTTTAACCAGAATTGGAGTGTCTTTATTTATTATGATTGGAGTCTATGTTTGATAGTACTGCTATTTTAAAAATGATTGATTTATTTAAAAAGTTATTTTCAGGATGTGTAGCATCCTGGTTAAACATTATTGAGTCTTTCACTGATGGTTCATGATTCATTTATTGGTCACATTCCATAGAACCATTACACAATACAGCATCACGAATCACTGTGAAAGAACTACTGTAGAGAGAAAACAAACAAACAAACAAAAATAAACCCTGAGAATTGAAACACTAAACGAACATCAAAAATTAAAACATTAATCTTAAACAAATTAAATAAATCAAAATGATCTTGTCTTCCCTTAAACCAAGAGCTAAAACTCATAAATAGAGGAATCCGCGAATCACCCCGTGCCTTGTTGGCGTGTTTCACCTAGCATTCCATGCCTGACGCGCTTTGCTTCATGTCCATTATTATACACGTCATATATGCAGAGTTTCCAATACAAGCTAATAGAAATAATGTTTCTTTTCTTTTTTCAAAGTGCTTTATTATCGAATTAAGAACAATGTTTCTTTCCTTCCACATACCTCCCAAAGCTAAAGAAGTACATTTTAAAATATTCAATGATATTTACCCATCTTTACAGTGTCTTAGACATAGATTTAATTTTAATCACAACAATTGTACATTCTGTGAGGTTGACATTAAAACGACAGCACATTTATTTTTTGAATGTTTATATAGCAGAACCTTTTGGTCTGATTCATTTGAGTGTTTAAAGGTTTCTCTCAAGTTGTCCTCCCAATTTTCTAAAAATTATATTTTCTTTGGTTTATTAGGGAAAGATGTTAATATTCAATTTGCATTGAACAATATTCTAATTTTGGAGAAATTTTATATTCATAAATGCAAGTGCCTTAAAACAAAACCACTGTTTTTAGTTTTCCAAAAGCAATTTTGGCTATACCGTAAATCTTTAAAGTTGCTATAATCAAAATGTGGAAAAAAATTAAATTAATAGAAGACCCAGTAGTGTAAATGTTTTTTTTTCTTATTCTTTTAGTTGTTTATGTGTCTATTCTGTTTTAATTGTATTTATTTGTATTATTATTGTATTGGTTTGATTATTATTTGTGCTCTGTCCTATAAATGTAGATGAAAAAAAAACTAAATAATAAAAATACGTATCCCTAATCTCCATGTCATAATTAAAGTCCCCAACAATAACTTAATTCATTCAACAAATTCAAACCATATACAAAATAAAACAAAATAATTCTAAATCATTAGCAATACAGTAACACATTCCTCCAAGTTCCATTACACGATGAACAAGGTCTGAATGCAACACTGAAATGCCAGACTGCAATTTCATAAAGAACAAACCGTTCCTATTCTAAAACAATGGAGCATTCATTTTGTTTTGTTTCTGTATAACATTTTAACAAAGAAATGTCTTTTAAAAGCAAATTAGAAATTAAACTGGAATTGCTTTTAGTTCAGAGACATAGCTAACTAGTTTTAACACATACCGTAGTAGTTTATTCATTTACAACACTGTGCAGTAGTTCACTTTCATTCAAAGTTTGTGTTTGCATAACACAAGCCGCGAGTTTCCATTTACAGTATCTTGCTGTAATGGTGACATATGATTCTTTTGTAATCAGTGTCCATGCTTCACATTAATCTCACCCTGTCCACATTCTTTAGTGAGTCTAAAGCTGGTCACACACCAGATCAGAAAAGCTGCTCCATGCCATGTCTTTAAAATTCTTAAGTTTGTCCAAACAGTGTGAATTCAGCAGCATGCAGGTATGCGCCTGTTAACGTTTATTGTTTTACTGTTTGTAGCTCGGGTGACACAGTGGCTCAGTGGTTGCACTGTCACCTTACAGCAAGAAGGTTGCTGGTTCGAGTCCCGGCTGGGTCAGTTGGCATTTCTATCTGGAATCTTGGTGTGGGTTTCCTCTGGGTGCTCCAGAATTGAAAAAACTTAATTGGCCGCAGTGTATGAGTGTGAATGAGTGTGCATGGATGTTGTCTAATACTGGGATGCAGCTGGAAGAGCATCCGCTTTGTAAAACATTTGCTGGATAAGTTTGCGGTTCATTTCACTGTGGCGACCCCTAATGAATTAAGAAACTAAGCCGAAGAGAAATGAATGAATGAATGCTTGTAGCTCATGTCAGCACAGGACTACACTATCGCCATCTAACCTGAATACAGAATCATTAAGAGAAAGAATGGTAACACACAAATGAATCATTTTATTTCTCCCACTCCTACTACCAATCCAAAAAAAGTGAAAAAAGACAACCCAGTAACTTTGAGTAAGCCATTATCTCCAAAAAAGTGGAAACAATGTGGAAAAATCTAATTATACAGTATATTAACAGGCCGCCATTTCTGTTTACTTGCAGTAGCAGCTGGAGATTTATAATATCTGTGCTAGAAAAAACCATTACAAATATTGGTAAAGTGTTATACATTTATGCAAAACATATAATGCTGTACTGCTTTAAAACAGGGGCCAGTTCAACACTGTTTGCGAATGACGGGTCAACATCAGAGCTTCATGCTTTAACTTAAAATAAAATAAATATTCCACTTCATATTTTAAGAATGTTTCCAAATGTCCTTTCTGAATGTGCTTGTTAACATGTGACTAGAGTAACCACAGCTTTGTCAAAACATTCACTGTAAGCATAATTCAAAAACACATGTATTGTCTTACTCTTAGTGTAATGCTTGTTTGCAAAGGCTTGCACATCGAAACAGAATCTAGTAATAAACAACTACATAAATGATCTGCTAACTGTTCAGAAATGTCCCAGTGAAGTCTAGAAAGTTTCTAGAATATGTAAGGGTCATTTGTCACACATTGGCTGCATTAGATTCAATTGTTTTGTTGTTTCTGTCAGAATAGCATTTAAAGGTTCCGTCCTCCTCTGGAAAACAAAATTTAATTTGCATTTAAAGTGACACACAAAAACGGTGTTTATGGTTTCAAGTAAATAGGCAAATTTGACAAGCTTTATTAAATGCTCTGTGGGGTATTTTGACACTTCACAGAAACGTTATGTCGAGTTTTATTTTACGCTTTATGGCAATGGGCCTAACATGTCTGTCTTAAATGTGACAATTGCACTGAAGCAAACACAGAGAAACTAGACTCGATCTGTCGATTTTACACTTCTAATGTGGTATTTTTGCACTACACAGCAGAGCCAAAGCCCCAGAAATGAATGCATCGTGAGAATAGTCCAACATCAGTCTATAAAATAAAAGTATTATTGCTCGTGGTTTATCGCTGAAGATGATTCAGTGATTGTCTGGATTATGGCTTTGCAGGAGTGCAGACACAAGGGTGTCTCTTCAGCAATAAAATGTCAATATAAACTCTCTGTTTCCCACAAAAATAAAGACTAGAACACTAGCTCTTATTTCAAAGGAAATGCAAGTTTAAGGATCTAAAATGTAAATCAAATTTGCTTAATTATATTACCCACTAGTATTATGAATTAAGTGATATTTTACATGTTTGATTATTAGAGTTTATTCTTCAAGTGTCTTTTATAAATAGACTGTGCTAAGATTAAATTCAAAGTCTTACATTTTCAACCAATGTTATTAGCCATAAACATACTGTTTAGTAACAATTAAAGTGACAGTACACATAGAAATGTACTCACCCTCATTCCAAAACATTCCAAACCTGTATGAATTTCTTCTGTCATACACATAAGACGATTTTACAGTATATAGTGTAGTAACCACTAACTTTCATGGTTTCTGTATGCCGATGACACTGTACTTTTTGTGTCTGGATCAAGTACAGACACAATTAACAATAAATTAAATAAAGATCTTCAGCATTTACATCAATGGCTGGAAGACAATCATTTGACTATTAACGTTAAGAAAACAGAATGTATGCACTTTTATTCACCTAGGCGAAAATTATCCATATCCTATCCTATCATTTTCTCAATTCAAAAACTTTCCATTGTATCCATAATATCAATATTAGGGAATCAGTCTGGACTCCCACCTCACTTATTGTGCCCATGTTCAAAATGTTTATAAAAAGCTGAAACAAAAGCTATTTGTTTATGGGAAAATTAGAACAAATTAGTCTTTTTCTGATCTTCATGCCGTAATCTTGTCTTCCTTGTCTAACTGTTTGCCTGTTTGGTCTCTCACAACAAATGATATCTTGGAGTCAATAGCTAGACTGTACAATAGGGCCTATAAGATCCACAGTAGACTTTCTGGATGGTCACATCACTGTTTTGGTCAATCACTCTCTAATGCTTTATCATTTCAAAATTACATTATGAACACAGGGATTAAACTGTATTATCAAATGTTTAATAGTGCTACCTCAGCAGCCCTTTGTGCTTTGTTACCAAAACTTAAGGACTGATCATTCCACCAGATCTGCAACAAATGGATGTTTGCCGTTACCGGCTTTTAAAAACTGTTATGGACAGAGATCTTTCTTTTATGTATTCACAAAAGCCTGGAACGAGATCCCACAACATCTAAAAACAATACCAACATTAAGATTTTTTTTTAAAAATCCCATGCTCATCATCTCATGGTCAACTATTGCTGTAGCCACTGAGTTAGTAGCCTGCTTCCCTCTATTTTGTATGTTTGGTAACTGTTTGTATTGTTCTAATGTGTCGATGGATGAGATGACAACTGTGTCATTATGTTCTACAGAGCAGGAACCTGCTGAAAAACAGAATTGATGCTGAGTCAGGCCCGATTATCTTTTAATCTTTTCCTGTTTAAAAATTATAAATAAATAAATAAAATGGTTCAAAAAATACAATGTAATAACTAATTTGATCAACTTCAACAGTAGAAATTCATACAGGTCTTGCAGTGAATAAATAATGGCAGCTTTAAATTATTTAATTTTGAAAGTGATTTTGAAAGTGAAAAGTGATTTTTCACCCCAAAATATAAATCACTCAATTTACTCTCCTTCATTTGGTTATAAGTAGGGCCAGACAGAATCTGCTGACATTTTTTGCTATTTCTGCACTGTAAAAAATCTGTGCATTTATGCGGAATGATTTTGGGTGTATCATAACTAAAACCTTCATATGTTGAATAGAAAAGAATTTATTTTTAACTTTTATTCAATGTTTACAATGCAAATCCTATTGGATCCATTTATTTGGTAAACAAAGCAAGTCTCTCATATATTATATCTACCATATATCTACTAAAAGACAGAAATTATTACTTTACAAACTGTATTGCAAGTAAATGAACATTTTCATATTAGTCAATAATATTACTGAAATTAATTTAAAACCTGAATAAATATAAATTTACACACATTTACACGCAGCTGAATAAATACACTCAATGATGGGCTGAAAATCTGCGAATATTTCTGTGTCCGCAGATTCCGTGTGTGCCTAGTCATAGGTTTCTTTCTTCTATTCAATGCAAAAAAATATATATATATTTTAAAATGCTGGTTGCCGGAACCCATTGACTTCCATAGAAGGAAATGCATTTACTATGGACATCAATGGGTGCCAGCTACCAGCATTTTATAACAGAAGAAAGAAACTCAAATAGGTTTTGAACAAGTAAAGAGTGAGTAAATGGTGACAGAATGTTCATTTCTGTGTGGACAATCCATTTAATCACAAGACTTATAGAGATGGTTCTTCCAAAAATATTGCCCAAGTACGATTAGATTTATTCTTATCCAACACAGCCATAAAAAGCAAGTGTGTTCACACTTTATCTCTAAAATAAAGCTGCTTTATGATAATTTCCACAGTCTCTAAAGAGCAGTGCAGAGAGTGAAGAAATAAATATGAGTGATGGAGGAATAGACTCCACAGCCTTACAACAAATATTTGTACAGGAATTAAGACTCTTGAGCTGTAGAGGAAACATTTGTCCTCCTCTGTAGCGCTTGGAATAATATTCTTTACGTTTCTATTTTCCAGACAGTCTCATCCAAACCCATCTGTTACAGAAGCTCAGTTGGATCGTCTGAACAGCATATTAACTGTCGAAAAGACGCTTCTTGACGGATTAGCTCTTTAACACTGGCAAAAGACACATTAGCTATGTAGCAGTGCTAAAGAAATGAATGGAATGTCATCAAACATGACGAGTTATGTCTAAAAGGGAAAGTTCAGCCCAAAAATGACAATTTTGTCATTATTTACTTATCCTCAAATGATTCCAATGCTGTTTGAGTTTCTGCTGAACACACAAAAAAATATATATATATATTTTGATGAATGCTGGAAATAACTAGCCAATCACTTCCATCGTATTCTTTCCTACTATAGATGCTAATGACTACCAGATTTTAGGGACATTCTTCAGAATATCTTCTTTTTGTATTCAACAGAAGAAAGAAACACGTAAAAGATTGGAACCACTCGAGGGTGAGTAAATAATGACGAATTTGTAAAATAGTCGAGTGAAGGCTGTGAACTCCAAGTGTGAAGATCACAGACACACAATGGCTCATCATTTATATGCAGCTGCATGGCAACTTGAGACTTTTCTGAAACCGGGTTGCTGGGTCTCTTCCAGCATGGGAGGGAACAGGGTGGGTGGATCGGTTCAGTGTGCTTCAGTTGTAAATTAATTCATCCACCTCCACACTTCCTCCCTCACACAAGGGCTGCACTCGTTTTTTGACCTCATCTACAGTGACCAGGAGTCAGTGTTTATTTCATCAACAAAATTAAGGGCAAAAAATGATTGTTGCCTACAGCTTCACACAAACAGAAACTTGACATGTAACATGACTGAAAACTAGTATGTACCCACTCTGATCCACTCATCTAATGAATGAAGAGAGTGTTTTTGTTGATGGGAAAAAAAATAAAAACTAACCAATATACAGTTGAAATCAGACTTATTAGCCCCCCTTTGAATTTGTTTTTCTTTTTTTTTCTTCTCAAATGGTGTTTAACAGAGCAAGGACATTTTCACAGTATGTCTGATAATATTTTTTTCTTCTAGAGAAGGTCTTATTTGTTTTATTTTGACTTAAATGTAATTTTTTAAAAACCATTTTAAGGTCAATATTATTAGCCCCTTTAAGCAATTTTTTTCGACTGTCTACAGAACAACCCATCATTACACAATAACTTGCTTAATTACCCTAAACTGCCTAGTTAACCTAATTAACCTAGTTAAGCCTTTAAATGTTACTTTAAGCTGTATAGAAGTGTCTTGAAAAATATCTAGTAAAATATTATTTACTGTCATCATGACAAAGATAAAATAAATCAGTTATAAGAAATGAGTTATTAAAACTATTTAGAAATGTGTAGAAAAAAATCTTCTCTCCGTTAAACATAAACTGGGGAAAAAATAAATAAACAGGGGGGCTAATAATTCTTACTTCAACTGTATATTTTTATAATCTGCTGCACTGTGCTGTTCATTCATTTTATGAGCAGTTCAGAGATGCCCATGCCCATGTCACATTATGGCGCAGCAGATCTGTCGTGTTTCTGTTTGTGTCAAGTGATTTTTATTGACAAAATTAACACTGGTCACCTGACCTTGTTTTTGAGAGTTTGGATGCAATTCTTGATGTGAAAGGTGAGATATTTCACTTACTACTTTCCGATATTCTTTAGACCATGATTGCTACAGGAGGAATATTTGCAACACATTTTCAGAAGTTAAAAAATTGAATACTTTTGCCATTTATTTTCACAACAATGGCATTTCACAGCCTGAAAGCCCAATCATTTGATAACAAGTTTCAATGTTTTTGAAAACAATTCCATTATCGCCTTTTGTAAACTGCAAAAATGCAAAGGAAAAACTTTGAAAAAATGTAAGTTGAAGTTTTAAATTATTTTAAGTTTTAAAAGTTATGATGCAGTCTGCTTTGTATTTATATTTTTTTTAAAAAAAGTAATTTTTATAGCGTATTTAGTTAAAATAGGGGTGACACCATGGCTCCGTGGTTAGCACGTGGTTAGCAAAAAGGTTGCTGGTCCAAAGACATGCCCTATAGGTGAATTAAGTAAGCTAAACTGGCCGTAGTGTATGTGTGATTCCACGGTGGTGACCCCTGATTAATAAATGGACTAAGCCGAAGGTAAATAAATGAATGAATGAATGAATTTAGCTAAAATAAAGGTTTTACCTTTTATTGAGTCTGAAAACCCAATCTTCTGAAAAGATATTTCAAAGTTTTTGAAAATGATTCCATTATCGTGGAAAAAAAACTGAAAAAAAAAAAAAGGTCACGCTGAAACAAACTGTCAGACACCATGCCTTAAGAGTTTAAAACGAAAGTCACCGTCAAAACACACACAAAAAAACCCCCACAGAAGTTCAGATAATATTTGTTGCATCCTTGAATGTAAACAGTTGGGGAAGAAATTACATGTGCGATAAAAGACAATTAAGTCAGGTCTTTCCCAGTTGGGTGGGAATTATTTAAATTTAGGAAACTGTGATGTCAACATTTACACAAGAAATCTTAGGAAACCATCAAGAAATTTAAGGGAGTTTAGAAAAATGTGTATATTGATGATGCAAAGTCCTTTTTTAAACCACCTTGCAGTTATTTTTAATTCTCAAACAGCAACAATACACACTGTAGTAAAAAACAAAACAAAACAAAAAAAAAACAACAAGAAATGTAATTCCTCAGAGTGGGCTATATGCACAGCTAGTGTTTTTCAGCCAATGATGAACTTCCAGTGAAAGCTTTATGTGACTATTTTTTATTTCATACGGTTCCTTTTACAGCATCGGCAATGTAATGTAATGTAAATATAATCGGTTAAATAGACTTAAGCATCCATTTGGTTGTTAAAGCGTAAAAAGTGATGAAAGACTGTTTAAACGCAAGTGTAAAAATTCCATTGAAAATACTGGGGTAAAATTAATTTCCATAAACCGGAAGCCCTGGGGTTGGCTGATTGAAATTAAAAGTCTGTGTGCATATACCCTATTGTGAAAACACAGAAAAAAATGACTGCAGATTGGAAATAAACAATGTTATGTTATGCTTGTTGACCTCTGACAAATCATATTTGTGACTGATACGTTTGCCTTTAGGTTCATGTCAGGACATTTTACCTTGGCCCAGCCTTTGGGAGTTCTGCTGCTCCTGTTGCTGCTGCTGTCTCCGCGCCAACTTCTTCATCTGAAAAAATAATGATAAAAGCACAATCAGAAAACTTTGCGACTCCCCAGACCAACTCTGGGCTATCTGAAGAGAGATGCTCCTTGTTGTTCACCCCTGCTTGAACTACGCCAAGCTTGATCTGGCTGCATTATATTATCCACAGCCTTTTGAAGATAAAATCAGGGCTCTGAGGTGGGTTTCAGACGCTAACGTAAGAGCAGGATGGATGTGAATACATCTCTCGCGAACTCTTGGGGAGTTTTTTGTGGAATGCGTCGAGAGGTTAAGCTTCAGGCAGATAGCGACTGAGATTTGCTGTCTTGAGACTCACTCGCTCTTTCCCTTTTGGCAGCGTTTGCGAGGAGTTTAGTGCGTTGTTGGAGGATTACTTGCAAATTGTTGTGTTATCTGCTCCTTGGATGTACATTATCGGGTTTGCGCGGGTAATACTGGATGATTCATATTGTAGTGTACAAGACCTGGACTCACCTTAGCTCTTTGGTTCTGGAACCACACTTGAACCACGCGCACGCTCAGACCCGTCTCTGCAGCCAGTGTCTCTCTTACCTACAGTATACAACAAAAATCATTTATGTCTTCATTGAAGGGGTCAGTGTAATATTTAGAAGTACA
Source organism: Danio kyathit (assembly GCA_903798195.1). Taxonomy (NCBI): domain Eukaryota; kingdom Metazoa; phylum Chordata; class Actinopteri; order Cypriniformes; family Danionidae; genus Danio; species Danio kyathit. Next base: position 41,451,371 of record LR812526.1, read on the forward strand.
TTTACACCGCAGAGCATTGACATTTTCTCATTATTGTATCTTTATCTCAAACAATGTCATCATTATGATTGAATATTTTGTGATTTCATATCTTGTAATTGCAAATTATTCTCAGTAAGTGCCACTTAACCTCATGATTGAGACATCATATGTCACAAATGCTACTTTTTCTCACAATGTGACAGTTACAGTTATCATGTGACCTTATATATTGTTAATTTGACCATTTATTGACTAATAAAGAGCATTCACTATTTACTTCTATTTTTAAAATATATTTATCATCTGTTTTTTGTCCCGTCTCTGTAATTCTGTTGCAGTGTAGAAGCTCTGTCACGAAAACAAATTCCTCGTTTGTATGAACATACATAACAATAACCCTTTATCTACCCCACGAAGAAAAAAAAAGTTTGGATTGCATTTCTTAACTCCTAATGTCACTAGTTAACACACTCGATGCATTTTTTTTCAACAAATCTCATATTTTCTAAAATATCAGCCTCTACCAAATGGTTGATATGTCAGTTTATGGTAAAAGTACTGGAATTATTACATATACTATGAAAAATCTGAAAATATGAATACATTTTTTAATACTAAATCATCTTTATTTTTTGAAGAATGCCATCAAATATTTCAGATTCTCATTTACCATGTTTTCTTGATTTCGGTTTTATTGTAAAAAAAAAACAAAAAAAACAAGTGAAGTAGTGCGACAGAATTATGTTTGTTTTAATATGTTTTAACAGTCATTATTTAAAACAGTAAAAACATGGTCAACCGTTTGGTAGAGCGACAGTCAAAGGGATAAAGCTATTTCTGATTTCTGATTTTGATAAGCAAATTTCTAAAGCTCACAATGTGACTGTCACATATATTATATATTACAATTTTGAGCTTAAAACTCAAAAACCTGGTGTTACATTATATCTTGCTAATTTGAGAATTTAAGACTTTATATCTTACATTTGCTCAAAAACCCCAAACCAATATAATTGCAGCAAATTCTCAAAATTTCTCACACATTCTTTTTCACATAATTGAACTTGGTACATAATGGCCCAGTTTCAAAAACAGCGCTTAGATTAAGCCAGGACTAGGCCTTAGATAAATTAGGCTATATAAGCCACATTTATACAATGGACTTAGAAAAATATATTACTGGTGTGCAACCTGGAGACAAAAAATGACACTGACGTATTTTAAGACATCTCACTGCAAGTTATTTAGAATTGAGACAGCTCAAACATGCAATTTAATCTTGACTAGCCTTAAACCTTGTTTGTGAAACCGGGGGAATATCTTATTAATTAATTAATCCTTTTGATTGTTGTGAAAGGGATAGTTTACCCCAAAATGAACATGTCCTCACTATTTATTCACCCTCAAGTTTTTCCAAATCTTTACGAGTTTCTTTCTTCTGTTAAACACTAAAGAGGATATTTAGAAGAAAGCTGAAGACCTGTAATTATTGACTTCCATAGTAAGAAAACAAATCCCATGGAAGCCATTAGCCCCATTCATACATACAGATCCTTCTGGAAAATTAGTGTATGTGTGAACAGGCCCTTTTTGAAAATACCGGTAAATTCGTTCAGGCAACTGTCCGGAAAGAAAAGTTGTAACATTACGGGTAATTTGCCGGAATGCTGCTCTGTGTGAACGCAGATAGAAAATTGCCGGAAAGATCGCGTTCACGTTTAAAACGCGCTCACATGAGACAATCAGAACATTCAGACGCATTCACATCCCCGCTGTTTATGAAAATAAAAGCCTTTGAATATTTTTCCAGACACATTTAGCTGCTAGATATTTGTCAGATAATCTTTCTATGCTTAATGCCAACTGTGTAAATAATTATCGAGAAAATGCTTATGATAAACCGCTGTTTGTTTACCTTCAAGCTCTGCTTCAGTTGCTTGACGCGTGTGCACCTGAAGCAGCTGGTGAGCGCCAATACACACACATATTATGTACATCTCTACATCCGAAAGTGTTCCTCCGTATGTTTTCATTGAAGTTGTTCACAATACTTATCCATCCAGAGTTTGTAATGTAGTCAAATGTTTACAAATACAAGCGCAGCTGTTTAGAGCTCATTTCTGGTTAATGATGTCAGAATTTACCAGTATTTTGGAAGGGATGTGTGAATGGTCTTTTGCTGAAAAATTCCGGAACATCCTTGCCTGTGTGAACAGTGCTTTTTTGAACTTACCGGTAAAGTAGTTCCGGAAATTTTATGGATATTTACCGATGTCACTGTGTGAAAGGGGCTATTGGTTACAGTTTTCCAGCTTTCTTTAAAATATTTTCTTTTGTATGTTTATTCTCATAATTATTCAAATATTTGCAACTTCATATCTTGTAATTTAAACTTTATTCCACGTAATTGTGGCTTACCATACATTTATACCTCACAATAACTAGAGCAAGTTTCCATCCAAAGATGCAAATTAGATTAATGTGCAAAACTGGAAATCACATAAAACATTTTGGAAATACAGCACCGTTTGCATACAATGAGTCAAAGAGAACTTAATCTTTGCTTCCTGATAAACTCGCTACAAATATCAACAAGAAAAATGGAATTTGCAGTGGACGGAGAAGCCAATGTGGGCCATTATTTCTTAAATAGCACAGGATCTTTAAAGTTTTTGATGCACATACTAAAATGTATTCAGTAAATGTGTTTCCATCGTAGTTTATGCACATTTTTTTCTTATTAAATAAAACGTTTATTCTATAAACTAAATTGGCCATAGTGTATGCGTGTGAATGAGTGTGTATGGATGTTTCCCAGTACTGGGTTGCAGCTGAAACGGCATCCGTTGTGTAAAACATGCTGGATAACGATTCATTCCTCTGTGGCAAACCCTGATGAATAAAGAGACTAATCTGAAGGAAAATAAATGAATGAATGAAGTTGTTTCTACTCAGATGCCTGGATAAGTTGTTATGCGCATCTTGGTGTTTCCGTTAAGAATTTTTTTTTGCAATATCCCAAAATGCGCTTACAAATGGGTGGATTAAAACATAGCTAAAACCATTTTTATTCTAATTGAGTCAGATCCGACATCCATATAAAAACAAGAGATGGAGGAAGCTGATATCTGGAGGAACGCACCTTCCGGCAGGGTTTGGAAGACACCTCGAACGACGCCTTGAAGGCTCGTCTCTGCTGTGTGGTGAGGATGGTACGTGGTCTCTTGGGTCTTCTTGGGTCTTTCCCATCATCTCCCTTCCCGGTGCCTCCCGAGCCTTTCTCCGGCTTGATATCCAGCTCCTCATCTTCGCTTTTCTCTGAAAAGAAATCCATCATTCATCAAAATCAGTATAAAAAAACTCTGCAAAGTTTTAGACAAGCCACTGATAAATAGGTGTTTTTGTTCTTTTCAATTTTAGGGTATTCAGTCTCAGCGCATCCATAATGAAAGGAGACACATGTGGTTTTAATACTTTTGTTATCAATTTATTAGTGCGCGAGTGGGCCACATCCACTGCAACCCTGACTGTGAAGTATGTGAGTTTGTCATTGGACTGGACGTTGTGTCATTTAAAATTAATAGCGCACTGCTTTGGCTGTTTTACACTATATAAATCTTTGATAAGAATCCAACACACAGCGGATGCGACGTTTTGGGGAAGGTATGAAAGCAAAGTACATATGGGAAACGAGTTCTAATATCCAGGGGAAGTGAAACAGATAGCAAAACCGCAAACTCAAATGGTGAACATGCTCGCAGAAAGATTCGACAAATCAAACTGCACAAGCACAATTTAAGCTCACCAATCCATAAAGTTCAATTCAATATCTGGCCTCATATCACGAAATGTGTTCATACGAACTAATCAAAGTGTCTCAATTAGTCTAAGGTGATCCTCGGGCGGGTTAATCAAGCCTGCCCTGTGTCGTGATAATCTCTCTCAGTAGGTCCAGCTAATGTGCCATATTCACAAAATGGCTCCTGGCTTTCCTACTGTAATTATTATAGTCAAGCAGGGGATTGGCTTTATTGTTCAGTGGGTGGAGGTTTCATCCAATAAGCCACATCAGCTTGTGTTTAATAGAATAATAATAGTAATTAAAAAAAAAAAAAAGGTGCCAAACTCTATAACGTGGCCCAGTTCAAAAGTTAAAAACCCAAATGGGCACGTTCCCAGCGTGACTGTTTTTCTAGATTAAGGGCTTCTGCAATTTGGCACAAGTGGCTTTCGTGGCATCAGCAGTGAACATCTCTGGCGATTAGCCCCAGCAAATGGTTTGGCCCTTTTTTAGTGATCATCAGTGGCAGATACAAACATGACAGGCTGATTTGCTCTTCTTTTTCCTTTTTCATCTGTTTCTGATTTCTTTTTCTGCCAGTAGTGTGGCGTGCTGCAAACCAAATGGATGCTTTGCCATTATACTTCACTTCTTGTGTTCAGGTCAAATTGAAAACCTCAAACACACATTTACAAAAAAACTTTCAAACATTATAAATGAAGAATAGAAAAGAAACAACCATCCAAAAAAAGAGTTGATGCAGTCTTGATTAGGCATTGGACAAATGTCTCTGCGTTTGAGAGTGTGTGCTGCATTTAAATGAGACCCATATGGGGATGCTAAAAGTAAGGCTTGAGATGCTTAATGAGCATGAACTGAATCTTCTGTTGTCACTCACAGAGGTTCAAACCTTACATGTTTACAGCACCCATGTGAAAATCACCACTGCTGAGCATTTCCCTGCTGAAAAATCCAGCTTAAACCAGCCTAAGCTGGTTGGCTGGTTTTAGCTGGTCGACCAGCCTGGTTTTAGAGGGGTTTTGGCCATTTCCAGGCTGGTTTCCAGCCATTTCCAGCCTGGTCTTAGCTGGTCAGGCTGGGAGTTGACCAGCTAAAACCAGCTTGACCAGCCAAAACCAGCTATGTCCAGCTTAATCCAGGCTGGTCAAGCTGGTTTTAGCTGGTTTAAGCTGGTGATTTTCCAGCCTGACCAGCTAAGACCAGGCTGGAAATGACTGTAAACCAGCCTGGAAATGGCCAAACCCCTCTAAAACCAGCCAACCAGCTTAGGCTGGTTTAAGCTGGATTTTTCAGCAGGGTTTCACATTAAAACGGCAGCATTCATTCATTCATTCATTTTCTTTTCGGCTTAGTCCCTTTATTAATCAGGGGTCGCCACAGCGGAATGAACGGCCAACTTATCCAGCATATGTTTTATGCAGCGAATGCCCTTCCAGCTGCAATCCATCTCTGGGAAACATCCATACACACTCATTCACACTCATACACTACGGACAATTTAGCCAACCCAATTCACCTATACCACATGTCTTTGGACTGTGCGGGAAACCGGAGCACCCAGAGGAAACCCACGCGAACGCAAACTCTACACAGAAATGCCAACTGACCCAGCCGAGGCTCGAACCAGCGACCTTCTTGCTGTGAGGCGACAGCACTACCTACTGCGCCACTGCGTCACCCTAAAACGCCAGCATATCAAAGATAAAAAGCATGATTGAACCAATAAGTTGTTTGTTCGTATCATTATCTCATTATCTCTGACTTTTGATGACATTCAATGTGTTTCTACCTAAGAATGTGGAGTTTTTTTTGAAGGCAGCTGTCTCAGTTGATGAATGGGAGCACCGTTAGCAACATATTATTAGCTAATAATGCTAACATGCTAATAACATGCTGCTATTGCTCTTGAGAATCAGTTTCTGGTTCAACCAAATCTGTCTGAATCAATCAAATATTCCCTATTAATTAAAGAGTTCACACTTAGCTGATGATTGATAATAAAGCGTGTTTGGCATGCTGTCCCAGGAGCGAGAGGGGAGTTTGAGCTCAGATAGATCTCGAGAACTCTCCTGCTTAGCTAACAGGAATAGCTAAGAGATATAGCTGGCTAAGAGTTTGTTGTATGATGCCACTTTAGATTAGTCAATTTACTTATACTGTATTGTCTTTTGACGGTGGGAGGAAACCAGGGAACCCGGGGAAAACCCTCATGAGCACGGGGAGAACATGCAAACTCCGCACAGAAACGCAGCCCGGCAAGGGCTCGAACCAGTGGCGTTCTTGCTGTGAGGTGGAAAGGGGTATTAATCAAGACGAAGATGACTGAAGTAGAAAAACTCAGGTTATTTATAGTGAGTTAATTTTCGTCTGATTGACGCAATATGTGAAGCTGATGTGGGACCAGCCATGATCAATCATACGCATGTAATCCTCTCGAAATTAGTTTATAAACCATACTTATCATTTAGGCTACTAGGCAAGTCAGTGAAAGTTGTATTGAAGTTTGTGTAATTTAGTGTTTTCATGAAAGCTATACATACAGCAGTCAACATTTGAAGTGGACTAAAACTTTTTTATCAAAGTCATCCTAAAACTATTGAACAACACCCATTCTGTTCTTACTGTAGGATGATTTTGAAAATCTTTTTTGATCCACTTCAAATATTGACCACTGTATATACACATAATTGTAGATCTGTTGTGGCTGTTCATTTACATGGCATTGACACTGAAATGGCCTGAAAATGAAAACTTTTTAAAGTGACTTTTAAAGCGCAAGTTTTTGAAAAAAAAGTGTAACCATAAGCTTGCTTTGTAACTACAACAAAGTGATTTTATAAAAACCATGCCATCATGTGCATTGTTCTGTTTGAGAAGCACTCTGTAAACTTGACAGCTGAAACAGAAGGCAGAACTAAAGGAACAGTGATTCTTTACAAAGTGGGACATTTTGTCAATGAGTACGTTTACACGGACACCAATAATCCGATTTTAATATGATTAAGACAATACTCTGATTAAGAGTCCACCATGTAAACAGAGATTTTTGATTACTTTAATCCGACTAAAGACAATTGATCTAAACAGAAATCGAATTAAGACATGTGGAGTATGCTGATTTTAGTCGCATTATTGAAGTGCAGTACATACATGTAAACACCTTAATCAAACTATTACCATTGTGTAGGATTTTTGCAGTGTTTTGCAACAGGATATTCCACACGTCTACACACGGCTGTTTGACACTATTCTCTGCACCTACTGATTCAGTAAAGGACCACAGACACCTGAATCGCAGAATGCAGAGGTTTTTTTTTCCCAATACACCATGTGGTATCAAATTCCATTAAAACAACACTCTTCCAGTAGTTCATACTTGCATCCAATATCTCGTTCGTCATGGGGGACATGCATGAAATGTTTCTGAATGAAAGTTAAAGTGCCAAACTGCAGTTAAAGCCTAAAATTGAAAAATAAATCACCCAAAATTACATGAAACTCCAGAAGAAATATGGATAGAGTGGACACACAAGGATGTTAATCGAATTATACGCTATAACATGTAAAACGGGATTATGAAAGGAACATTCATAAAGCAACTCATGTAAACACCTTAATTATTTTATTGTCAATCTGATTAAGGCAAATAATTTGATTACTGATGTCCATGCAAACGTACAGTAGTCACTATTATTTTTGGTATGCAAAACTTAAAAAAAAAAATAAAACATCACTTTTAGTACTTTATTATCATATATACATACCTTGATTATTAAAGAAGAGATTTAAGGGAGAAAATTAGTAGCTGTTATGTAATTTTCTTTGTCCATCCAATGAAAATCAATGGGGTCTAATTTTGCCTTGCAACCCACTGGCTCTGTATCATACATTCATAGACACATTGACACAGAATAGCCTGCATTCATACCTGAATCTGAGTCATCTGGGCTGACAGAGCCGAGCAGGTCTTTTTCCCTCTCATAATCGCTCTTGCACAGCAACTGTCCGTCCTTCAGCACAAACTCATCTCCTTTCCTCAGCTGTCGGTCACACACACAGCAGCAGAAGCAGTTGAGATGGTAAACACACTCCAGCGCCCGCATCACAAACTCTGTAGGTGCGATTTTCTCCAGGCATCCGCTGCATTTGGTCGCAAACAACCTGAATTGACAAAGAGAAAAAAAAAGCAATGTGTAAAATGAGTAAATGCTTAAAACATCTTTCTATAATCTCAAAACGTATAAGTTATAAGCCTCATTAAGACTGGAATTTAATGAAAAAATACAGTAAACAGTAGTAAGTGAAATATTGTTACAATTCAAAATGTATTCAAGTCATGGCAAAGCAGAATGTTTAGCTGTTCACCAAATGTCAGTCACATGAATCTTCAGAAATCATTCTAATATGCTGATTTGCTATTAATAAAAATAATGAAAAAAAAAAAAAGATTAATATACAGCGCCTAAAATCATCATACCCTGTGAAAATCTATACCTTTACTAACATTATACCCTGCTTTCAAAAGACCTTCGGGATAAAAGTTGTAGAAAGGCACAGGTTAGGATAAGGCTAAAAAAACAAGGCTGGAAAAGTTATTTGGAATGTGATTTGATTTCAGGCTGTAAGACAAATAATAAGTAATTATTTTGAAGGGGTATATTGATTTTCTATAGGCACTTTATATTACATATGAAGATCAAATTTGAAGAAGAATCGTAATTGAACAAAAAGTTTTTATTGAAAGCTTTTAAAATGGATTTCTTTTAAATATATCATTATACATTTCAGTGTTTTTGACAAATGTGTAGGAATCCTTGCTGATTTTAAGTGTTTTATGCTAATGTGTTACAAAATAAAAAGTGATAAATAAACAAATAAATAAATAATATCATATTTATTCTTAATTTTTTTTTGTCTACTTTTAGCCTACAGGTTAGAAGGGGCATATATGTAAGCAAATGGACAGCTATATTATATTTATTTAACTTTTATTCAATCCACCCCTATAGGAGACTTTTTTTTTTTCCTCTAGCAGTAGGCGTGTGTAAGTGAATGTGCTGATTAAGGGGGCAGAAGGCTGATGCTGAGCCCCAGAGTGATCTGCTTTGACACTGGCTCATGTGTTCATGCGGCCTGGATAACTCCTCAACGCTTCAGCACAACCCAATGGGAGGAAATACGGGATCAGCTCTCGACCCAACGCTCCAGCAAACCTGAATCAGTGGCGCGGGCCCTTCACCACACTCACTACAGTGATTAGACAGGCTCCACCGACACACACACAATGACACTCAGACCGGAAGTCATTGCTTAGGGAAGATGGCTTAAAAAGACTGTGAGGCTGATCTGATCTGGTTGCCTTTGTGGTTTTTTTTTTCTCAATTAAATAACAATGACCTCTTGATCTGAGGAAATATAATAATAATAATAATAATAATAATAATAATAATAATAATATTAAAAATAATGTACGGATATATACGCTTGATATAGAAGAAGCACATTTTGAAAAGGTACCATCCCAGTGACAGCTTGTGTACTTTTGTTTCTGAGAGTGTAGATGACCAGAAACCATAGGTCAAAACACATGACATTTGTGGAGACTGCAGAATTTAACCATAATAGAGTGAAAGTTTATCATCTGCATGTGTTTCTAAGGCCTGTGACTATGTGAGCATTTTAAGAGAGCTTAAGGCATATTAGTAGTGGATAAAGAAGTTTCATAAAGATTGATTTTATATGATGAAGACTATGTAGTGTTATTTTACATTTGATTTATTCAATTTCTGTACCTGAAAACTGTTCCTCTCTCCAGAATTCCATAAAGCACAGTTGCCTTTTCTTTAGTATTTGCTCCATTGTATTTAATTATGACTGTAGTTTGTTTATTATATGTATATAATAATTGACATTAAAATATATTATTTATTAATATTAGTTTGTTAGTATATTTAACTCCCCTACATAATCATCTCAATCAATCTAAAGTAATGACTTTACAAATAGAGCTATTTAAGCCATCTGGTGAAATTGTATTTATATCGCAATATATCACAGAGAAAAAAAAATGTTGCAATGTAAAGTTTTTCCAATATCCTGCAGCCCTAATATATATATATTATATATATTATATATATATTCAGCCAGAAAACATTTAAAAGTTACATGAAGTTACAGTAAATGATAAATAAATAAATAAATAAATAAATAAATAAATAAAGATTTCTGAACTTTAAAAAACACACAGGCTATAAAAATTCAACATTTTTTTGTGTAACACTTAAGTTTAGGATGATGTTTTTAACTGAAAAAAAAAACTTTTATTCAGAAAGTATGCATTGAAATGATTGAAAGCTAAAATAAAAGGGAAAAGAAACATACTGTTTCTCCAAAAAAAATCTCCATTCATACATTCGTTTAAAAAATGTACATATATTTTGACTCAAAATCTATGCACGCGTGCACACTGTGCCGCTATGAACCGCCAGCATCACCTCCTGTCAGATCAACTCTACAATCATCCTCCATGCCACAATACATGTGTGTGTGTGTTTACATAACAGAGCGCGCGGCCGCCCCGCACCAGCCTTCATTTCCTCCTGCGGGTGTCGATAAAATCATTTTGCTTTCATTACAGCCACAGATATTGCCATCTCCGCCTCATCATGTGAGGTTCAGCGGGATCCACCGCTACAGGAACCGTCCGCGCGACTCTGTCCAGCCCATAAAAGCTGATTTATTAAGCCGAGCTGCTTTTGTTTGCTCGGGCTGCTCGAACAGCTGCCCCGGCGCTGCTGCTTGTGTATCTCTGCGCTTCATCTGCGGTATTGTTCATGCCCATCATCATATTCCGCTGATGCTGACAGTGATGAATATGTGTTAATATGAGTTCGGATGAATATGCGTAAATATGGCGGGTTTTGTGATGGTAATTTCTTTGTGAGATGGTGATGGGCGACCGATAATGACGACCCGCTGGACACACGACCAGCTGCATCGTTTCTGTTTGCCAGAGTTTGTATAGATTTTTTTTTTCTTTCTCTCAGAGCGACAGTCAGATTTTCTATGGGCGTCTTTTGAGCTGTCACGAGAATAAACGTATACAGTGGAAATGCCTCGTCATTTGCGAAGCTGAGTCATTATTAAAGCTGCAAAATAAGTCTGACAGATGCTCGTGTGTGATATTGTAGATTAGGCCTACTTTATCAAGCAGAAAATCTTAAATTAAAAAATACAGAAGATGCAGTAAACTAATCCCAATCTGCATATAAATATGTAAATAAATATGTATACCCTATATTTTATTTTAGATAGTAAGATAATAAAGTCTATCTATCTATCTATCTATCTATCTATCTATCTATCTATCTATCTATCTATCTATCTATCTATCTATCTATCTATCTATCTATCTATCTATCTATCTATCTATCTATCTATCTATCTATCTAACTATCATATCTATCCAGTACTCAGCATAAATGAGTACACCGCATTTGAAAATGAATATTTTATCCATTTCTCAGTGAATATGGGTGATATATATTGGTGCATTTGAACAAAACAGATTTATTAAACAAAAATATTTATTAAAATAATATTTTAGTCACAGAACAACTTTAGAAATGGAAAGATAATACTTTTAAATTCAGGCAAAATATTGCAAAAAAAAAAAAATACAATTTACAACATTTCAACAAAATTGTATGTATATTTTTTCTCTTGATTTTTGCTATTTTTGAAAATGTTATTTTTCTAATTTTGAACCATTATTGTAAGTTATTTTGTTAGATTAGCTCCAGATTGTTAACTTTGTATTCTCATTCATTTAAAATCAGTAATTTTCAAAAAATAAAAAAGTGCAATTTACCATTGTGTATATTTCAGATAAATAAATATTAATAACACATGTATATTGTTAATATTAAGTAACAGGAAACAAAAAATTACATGACCATGTAAATAAAATAAGCATTTTTGGAATGCTTATTTTATTTACATATTCTCTATGTTTGGTAATGACATGACAGCATACATTAAATGTTAAATCTACCATCATGTTCTCTTAATAAGGTTATGTTCACTGTTTATTTTTCCACATAGAAGAAATGAGATTTAATGCATGAACACATACAACTGCCATCTGATTTTTGACTCCCTCAATCATCATATTTAGGGATTTTTTTGGCATCAAAAACTCTTAAAACCCTTTTATTTTAGAGTCTAACAATATGCATACTGGAATTAGCAAGCAGTACAAAAACCTATAATCATTTATTTATTGTTGGACAATAAGAAGATTAGAATATTTTATTTGCTAGTGGAAAACTATTAATCCTAACTAAACTATTGGCATGTCAACAATTTTCAAGCGCTTGTGGGATATCAATCTACCTGGCTCCTTTCTCCAGTCTGAAGGAATATTAGTAAGAAACACACCTTCATCATTTTATGTTTAGACACAGGCTGATCTGTTGTGGTTACTCCCTATTGTTAAAGCAATTATGTCCATACAGATTTCATTAATCACACGAAAACAGAATCATTTTCCCCCCAACAAATCAAGTATCGAAGATTAGCATGGTTGTAATTTTTGGCATGAAAACCACAGCGCTGTGATACGATCTTGTGAAACATCTGTAGAGGACATTGCAAAAAGATGAGTGGGTAACAATAACAAGATGATTTTGCGCATTCCATCATATTCATGGAATCTCTGCTGTCTAAACACATCCAAACACTCACAACCTTCATCTTCAACCAAGACTGATGCCGCGTTTTGGCTAGATTAACCAGTTACATGCCGGATCTGTCAAACAAGTCAAACAGAATAATGAATCCGTCATGACTGGAGTCTGAATCAAATGTTTATTCAACGATGTGGATCCTCGGGGCGAAAAAGGCCGGAAAGCACAGGAAATGAACCCTATTGAGCGGTGGTGACACTTTCTAGTTTCGCCCGCTCACCTCTCGGGATCCTTCTCATCCAAATGAAAACATTCCCTTTCATCCGCCTCTTTTCTTCTCACCTCCTTTTTTCCCCACCCGTTCTAATCTTGTAAGCCATTATTTTTCTATTTCCCCTCTCTGTCACTTTGCATTATTTTTGCTGCTGTAATTCCCATTTGTTCCTTCTGGAATCTTCCTGTCCTGGCTTTGTCCCGGCATCTAATCCGGACTTTTTGGCTGTCGTCAGCCCCCCTGACCCGTTCCCCATTCTCAGCAGGACCTCTGATGGAATAGCCATGCATGACGCCCCTGCTATAGCAACCACACCTCCGCAGGAAGGCGACGGCTAACTTTTCGGATGGGCAGAGAAAGCCTTTCACAAGCTGGCAGCAGAAGTAAATCCTTCTTGGAGGAACAAGGGGAATTAGCAGGGAGCAGTGGAGTAGGGATTTAACCCTACCCCTTTTTTTTTTCCTTTTGAAAGGCACAGTCACTTCAACTCCCACTGATCGCCACAATCAAACAGGGCAGAGGCGGGGGGTAACAGAAAGAGAGAGAGAGAGAGGGGGGAAAGAGAGCAGCCCAGTGAATGACACAAGTGCTGGATTGTGGAGGAGCCCCTAATCCCACTTTAATACCTTTCCAAGTTCAGCGCCGAAAGAATGCGCTTTAAAACAACACCGCAGTGTGAGCAGGCCGACTGGGTTGGGCTGGGGGGGGGGGGGGCATTGCTCTCAATCCCCCGTAACATTACCTGATTAGCCTGGGTGAGCAATGGAGTATGGGCATGGAGGGGTCTGGACCGGACGTTAGAGCAGACATAAACAACGGCAGCGCTTACTGGGATGCTGCGCGTCCTCTGGAGGCGATTTCTGTCCTGTGGTTTGAGATGAAAGCACTAGAGAGTAGGATCCTTCAGTTGGGATGTATCCCCACATCTGGGGCTTTTTAAACAATCTGCCTCTGCAAACTCAATAAGGGAAAGTACTTCCACAGGACACAAATCTCAAGATTGTGTTTGTCTACAGATCCTGATGTACTTCTTTTGTTCTTAAGGAGTGAAAAGTTCCAAAAGAGTCAATTGCATTTTACTGAACACCACTGCTTAGCTATCAATATCTAGTGAGCTACCAATAAGGGATATTATACTGAGGAACATTTACAGAGATCTTAGAACTACTTGCTTTTTGCTGTGCTCCCACTGCAGGAAATGATATTAATTATTATTTAAAGAGTAGTGATGGGTCGTTCTTGAATGATTTGTTCATTTTGAATGAATCTTTTGTATGACTCAAGAACATTGTCCTCTGAGGGAGTGGAGTGATTCGTTCATTTGCACATGCGCACATTTGTGCAGGTGGTGGAGAAGATTATTTCCTTTTGTCGAGTCTTCCATCGGATTTGAGTCATTCGTTCATCATGTGAAAGGCAAATGCCAATCATATGCAGTCAGAGTTGGAAAAACATTTGATCCATTCATCTCTCGAGTCCTCAGTCATTCGTTCATCACGTGAAAGACAGAAGCCAATCATTCGCATTTCAAGAGTTCACACTTAGCTCATGATTTATAAGTAGCTTGTTTGGCTTGCTGTCCCCGGGAAAGCCCTGAGCTCAAGGGATCCTCTGGTCCAGGGCTCCCTCCCTTTCGCAGGGCGAAGGGAGATTGAGCACAGGTCGATCTCAAAACTCCCCCGCTGCTGAGGCTAAGGTGAACTTCCTGAGAGTAAGGAAAAGAGACTTAGGCTAATTTTGTCTATAATATAGAGCATATTTGGACGGTGGGAGGAAACCGGGGAACCCAGGGGAAACCCACGCAGACACAGGGAGAACATGCAAACTCTGCACAGAAATATCAGATGGCGCGGTGAGGACACGGTGCCAGTGGTATTCTTGCTGTGTGGCAACAGTGCTAGTCCATTCTGAATAAAGTTGGAAGAAGGGGAGGAAGGGGGGTTTCTTCCAGACGAAGATAGTCGTAGAAAGGAAATGAGGATATATAGTGACTTGGGATCCTTTGATTGGAGGATCGTGATTAGCTAATGTGGGCCAGCTTGGTCAATCATGAGGGCCTGCTCCTCTCGAAATTAGTTTGATATTAAACTTCATTTAGAGCCAAAAAAAGATTTGATTTGTTCATCTCTCGAGTCTTCAGGTTTGAGTCATGTCTCTTTACACTTGATGAACGAACGACTCAAAAACCAGAAGACTCGAAAGGTGAACTTATCATGGCTCCTTTCAGCCCAGACTGTGTGCTTTGGTTAAGCTTATATGGCACTGCCAGTGTGACATGAACAAACCACTCAAATTTGAAGACCTGTCAGAAGAGCTGAGCTGACATAATCATAGTCAAAAGGTAAACAATAAATTATTATTTTCTCTTTCTTACAGCATTCTAGTTCTGACTTGTACTTTGATTAACGTTTGGTGCAGTTGTAGATGAGTTTGGAAGCAACTCGTAACATTTTAATAATATTTTAGGCAAATTGAATGAAGTGACTCAAAAACAGATTTGTTCACCTCGCTGAACAAGACTCAAAGGTCCGAGTCAGTAAAATAATCCAAACTTCCCATCACTATTATAGAGTTTCTTTGTAGAGGGACAACATTTCAGAGTAGCGTCTTAGGGAGTACTCACACTATGTACCTTTGCCTTCAACCGGGCCGAAGCACCCCCCTCCCGTCTCCCCCGACGGCCCGCACTCACATTACAATCGGGTCTGGGCACGCTTACGTCATCGATGATGCACTGTTCAGTAAGCACTTTCGCTCAGCACAGTGTAGAGTTCTTTAGTTATATTGTTTTAGTTGTTTGGGATGCAGTGACACGCAGTCCAATATTTCGCCGAACAGATCAGCCACTTTTTTGATGCTCATAAACAACTATAAAGTCCTCGTGCTGCAGGAATTAGGAGGTTTGCTAAAGGTGCAGCTGTCAAGCAGTGAAGGGTTTGCGTCTTTAATAATCTACGACATTGAACAGTAAGAATGATTAATAAATCCATATGAAATAGTCCCTTAAAAGTCACGTCTCGTCCTCAGTTTTGGACTCGTCTTCAGTTTCTGAGACCAAGTGAACCATGCTCTGGCACACCTTGTCCAACCGGGCCAGGGCCGGCCAAGTGAACCGCACCTGAGCCTGATTCAGAGCACTCACACTTCTCAAACGAACCGGGAAACGGGCCTGGGCACGGTTCGGATAGCATAGAGTGAGCACGCCCTTACTAAGCACAATAGGAACTATGAGTGACAGAAGTGTATGCTGACTGGGAAAATGTGTTCCATTAAACAAAGCTGGACCAATATACAAAAAAAGGAATATCATACTTCACGAAGGTATCCAGATACAGCCACTGAGCGCATGTAAACAGAAACTTGAAACACTTGACCTGCCTTTAATTTCTTCCTATTGGTTCACTGCTTTGGAACTGACACTGTTTAGTGGCACTACATGTAAAAGATGAAGTTATTTTAACTTGACAAAGTGCCTTAAAAATGTGATGCTAATGTGTCTTTAAAAACAGAGCCTGGTTTCTCTCTAGGTTTTTTTTTTCCTTCACTTCGTAAGTTAGTGAAGTTTTTTTCCTTGCCACTGGCTTGCTTGGAATGGGACTTGTGGAGCTGAGTATCAATGGATTTGATCTTCAGTGTTTGGACTTTCAGCAGTGAAATTTAAACCACACTGAACTGAACTAAACTGAAAATCAACTCTGAAACACTAAAACTTCTATGTTAAGGGGCTTTGACACAATCTACTTTGTAAAATCGCTATAGATATAAACATGAATTGAACTGAAAAGTGCAGAGACATGAACATAACGATCATGCACGTCCATCAACCTCATGTTTACATAAAAAAATAACAGATTTAAATAGAAAAACACAGCTATGTGGGAGCACCTATGAAACAGACATCCAGAAAGCTAATGCTAATGGCAGTCACCTGTTGCCTTTGTCTGCAGCACTGATCATTTCTCAACCTCAATGATATGTAGCATTGCAAGTTTTTATATAATACTTTGTCTCATAGCCCTTCTTTTTGATCTGTCAGCTGCATAACTTGTATATCTACATATTTTATCACAGTTATTGTGAAACCCACGACACACAACAAACCACAGCTTTGATCACGGTGTTCTCTGTTGTTTAGTTTTTGAATGTCACACCTACAGTGATGTCAATGTTATCA
This sequence comes from Danio kyathit, assembly GCA_903798195.1. Lineage (NCBI taxonomy): Eukaryota > Metazoa > Chordata > Actinopteri > Cypriniformes > Danionidae > Danio > Danio kyathit. Next base: position 41,468,290 of record LR812526.1, read on the forward strand.
CTTTATATATCACTTCAAAGTTCCAACTGTAACATGACTGCAACCTGTAAAATAGACCTACAGTATGATAATTTTTTTGTAAAAATGACAAGTAATAATAATAAACTGAACACATAATATGCATTTGTATGATGTCACTGTTTTCAAAAAAATTGTGCTTCTGTATTTACACTGAGACATAATTGTCTCGTTTTCAAAATCTTTGGTCACACTTTATTTTGATGGTCTGTTAGTTGAATTTAAGTTACATTGCATCTACATGCCAACTCATTCTCATTAGATTATAAGTAGACTGTTAGGTTGGGGTTAGGGTTACGCCCCATTCACACGGGGCGTCAGCTTCAACGCTTCCCATTCACTTTGAATGGGTGACGTCAGGCGTTGGCGAACTGCATTGTGGATCCGTCGGCGCCGCTTCAGAGGCGTTGCTCGCTGCAGAAGTTGGGACATGCTCAACTTTTCAAGCACCGACGGAAGCGTCAGCCAATCAGATCGCTGTATGCAAATACACCAGCTCCAACAGTGGTCTATTGCTGACTAATTTCATTGGCTGACGCTGCTATGACAATCGCGTCAGCCCCAACTTCATACACGCCCTCTGTCAAGCGTTGAAACTGAAGCCTCGTGTGAATGGGGCGTTATAGTTAATAAGTTGGCATGTACTTTTAAAGTTTCTTATAGTCAGTTAAATGTCTGTTAAAGGAGCAGTATCAACAGATATTAAGCAGACAGTCTACTAATAGACAAATAGACCATTAAAATAAAGTGTTACCAAATCTTTACTTCAAAAGCAAAGTCTGTTTTTGAAAACTTGAGTTTTTAGGCAATAATTTAAAGTGGCCAAATGTTTCAAAGCAGGTGATTCTCAGAGCTGATTATATTCTACCAATCAAAACATGGGTGGAATTTGACACTAAATGGGTGCTGTGTGTAAATATCTCTAGTGAGGAATTACTCTGATTTGTGTGAAAGTGATGACAAAATTGTAATTTCTAAGATCTGCACTGCTAAAACTAGGTGAAATGACTAATTAAACTTTTAACACAACTAATCTTATCACACAAGATGTGAGTGTTTATCAGTCCAAAATGTTTTAGAATTCAGCCAATTTTAATCAAATTGAAAAAAAAAGTTAAGAAATCTTTTGGAATATAGTTTAAGTTACGATGTTAATATAAAACATGTTTTTTGTTTATTACTTAGACCAGTTACTCTGCAACAACTTGCTGAAATGCAGAGTAAGACGTTTTTATTTGCAATTAAATATTAGGAAGAACAACTAAACGACAGATATAACTTTGAATAATCAACTAACATATCCCAAGAGTTTCCATTCTAGATTGAGAGACTAGTAATAGACAACATAGCAGTTTACTAGGTTTTGAAATGAAGCAATTCACCTTATTCTTCGCGTACAAATGGGCGCAGCCATTTTAATCTTTTTGGCTTGAGACTCCCGGTCTCATTCACTTCCATTCGTTTTTAGATGTTAAAAACAGCAGTTATGCTGCTTGATGTTGCAAACTGATATTTTCTTATTATATTATTCTACTTTGTAGAACGTCTGTATAGTCATGCAAACACTTGTTTGTAGAGTAAGTAGATTGACTTTTTTCTGTCGTTTATTATTCTTAGTCATTTCTCTCAAAGGCAGCTAAATCTGAAGTTCTAAAACAATCGCAAAAACTAGCGCACTTCCACATCGAAGAATAAGGTCAATAACAATGCATTCATTGTGAATATACTAAGATCGAATAATCTGTGTATAATATAAGAATAAATAAGAATAAATATACAATGTTGATTCTACTGAGTTAGTAATACAAATTTTGGAAGAAGAAAAAGCAGCAAGAAAAGACAGACTGTTCAGCACTGGGGAGGGTGAGACTTTAAAGTCCCTCAGACACCCAGTTTGTTTGTCCTGAGGATGTTCACTCCCCACCAAACACCTGAGCGCACAGATTAGCAGATAAGACCCTCGCATTTGGATCAAGAGACACAATTCAAGCCGTGCGGTGCCAATATTGATTCAGACTCTTCCAGACCCAGACCCCACGAGTCAAATCAGAGATAATCCACACAGACAACTACGGAGAAGATCATTATCCGCTTCCAGACTTTCAAAGTCCAGTGTAGTCTCTATTTGTAGTTGGTATCCATGAATCAATATGGCATGAGGAATGTCCGCCACCGGAATTTCAGTGCAACAGGTGCTTTATCACCAGATGTAGTTGAAGTCAAATGAATAAAGTAATAAATGTGTATCATATAGGAAAAAAAAAAACATTTGGTTATATTTAACTCTTTATCCAAATACATTTATGATGATGCAAAAAAAAAAACACCCAAACAAACCCAATAATAGCACTTTACTTGAAGGAGATGTTTATAAGACTGTCATGACACCATAATAGTCATAACACACATCATGAATATGAAAAAGATTTTATGCAAGGTGATTTTATGACAACTGTTATTAAAGTGTCAATCGCTCCATTATGTCAGTTTAAATGTAAAGATGCAATTGTTTGAGATGTCTTTGTTAAAACATCTTGAGATAAACAAAAACATCAACACATGTCTTTGTCTTTGTTATGACAATTTAAGCATGTCAACAAAACCTGTCAGTGTCTTTGTTATAACAAATCTGTCATAAGCATGATTGACATGAGGCAAGTTGTCATTAAAATGTCTCAGTAAAAATGTCAATACTCTGCCAAATAATGTTATAACAGCATTGATAATATTTCATGATATTTAATGACATTTTATTGACAAATTCAATTTGAATTTAGTGGAGGTCAAGAAAAATATTAATGACACTATTATAAAATTCATGACACAATTTTAATAGCCTCATGGCAATCATGTTTATGACAGATTTATGACAAAGTCATGTCAAGTTGTCATGAAAAAGACAAACACATACTACAACATTACCTTTGTATTTGACATAAATGACATAAGCATGCATGCAATTAGCCGATAAAAACGGTATAGATATTTATTGACTTAACACCATTGTCAATATCAATTAAAAAAAAAATATTTGTTATGTAGTTCGATATGAAGTGCTATAGATTTTTTAAAATGTGGCTGCTGAGTGTGCGTCTTGGAAGCAGTGCCTATAAGCTCAGGGTGCAAGTTTGTCATTTCCAATGGAGATGCGTGACTTGCACAATGGGAGCGACATGCACATGTTGTGCAAGCAGTGTGCATATGAACCTCACACATTTTCCAGCCGCACCTAGTTGAAAACATCTGAACTTTTCCAAATGCTGCAAACGCATTTTGATTCATGAAGGTAGAACTGACCTATCTGCTTCACACTTTGTATGGAATATACACATTTCAGTAACGGCAGACTAATTACAAACACAACACATCCAAACACTGCATCGCTTTTTACTTTTCTCAATAAACTTGCATCGGAGCTGCAGCAATGATTTGTCCATTTGTCAACCTCTGAGAAAACGGTTGATGGTTACCTAGTTATGAGAGAAGCCAGGGGAAGTCAAGTCAAGTCAAGTCAAGTTTACTTATAAAGCGCTTTTTAAAAAACAACAAGTGCTTACCAAAGTGCTGTACACACATACACCATCTAAAACAAAAGACAAATACAACAGACACGTGACTCTCATATGACATTAAAAGCCAAAGAGTAAAAATGGGTTTTAAGACTAGATTTAAAAACAGAAAGGGTTGTGGCCTGCCTAACATGGAGAGGCAAATTATTCCAAAGTTTGGGGGCCACCGCTGCAAAGGCACGGTCCCCTCGGGTTTTTAACCTTGTGCGTGGAACAGCCAAAAGTAGCTAATCAGCACATCTAAGTGCTCTTGAAGGAGTGTACAATTGGATTAACGAGGACAAGTAACTTGGTGCTAGTCCATTTAGGCATTTAAACACCAAAACTAAAATCTTAAAATGTATCCTAAACTGTACAGGAAATCAATGAAGAGAAGCCAGTATGGGTGTAATGTGCTCCCGTTTGCGTGTACCCGTCAGCAAACGAGCAGCAGCATTCTGCACCCTCTGCAGACGAGTAATGGAGGTATAGCTACTACCCACATAGAGGGAATTACAATAATCTAGCCGAGTCGAGATAAAAATATGTATAACCCTTTCAAAGTCGTTGAAAGACAAAAAAGACTTTAATTTGTATAATTGCCTCAACTGGAAAAAAACAAGCTTTAATTACCAAATTAATCTGTTTTATCCAGTCAAGGAAACCACGAGCACACGCTTGTCACTTCAGGTCAGAAAACATGTGAAAATGAGTGCCGTAGTGCAGCAGTGAGGAGATTGTAAATAAAAAAGGATGCAAGGATGTCGCCAGAGTGGCTTTTTGGTTTCTTTTCTTCTGCATCCCAGCCACTAGCTTCTCATCTGAAATATTTTTTTATATAGGGGGTAATATAGTCATTCAACTGCACAGTTTGTAATGTTGCAGTATGTATATGAATAATGATGGTTAGTTCCTTTACTTGAAAGCTCAGATCTGATCATCATAATTTCTTTTGTTTACAGATTTTGAGGTTTACTGTATCATTATTCACATCTTAAAGTTTGCTTTAAATGTTCAGTATATGCTTTACTATTGCACACACTTTGTAACATTTTATTTATTAAGTTTTAAGAGTCACTTTAACACTTATGTTTATTTGATTAAAAAGAGATCAGATATTTTGTTTAAATATTTTTGTTTTTGACTATTAAAACTGTTTGCCTTAGTAATGTTGGTAAATTAAAATAAGTGGTTAATAAAAAAAAATCCAAATATCCCTAAATGGATTGTTAAAAAATATTCAATAATTATATTATCGAATGATATGAAACATGATATCGTGCTAATTTCTTTTGCAATATCGCCAAGCCCTACATACAATCTCCATCATATTCATGACAAGCCTCATGTCACGATTATAAAGGTTTCATGACAGTACATACAAACACCCTTTTCAAGTGAAGTGTTACCAATTATGTATGCCTATGGCACTGTGCCTACAGAACGTGCTCATTGGGGCGCAAGTTTGCATTATCTGGCTTGCATTATTTCCCAACCTCATTATCCTGAACATTCAAAGCAAAAGCCCTCGAAAACACAGCATACTGATCTCTGAATTCCCTATTCTTTCCCTCCAGGCTTTCTGCATCTTGCACAGACAGAGCATTTGACAGCTCATCAGAAGAAGATATTTCGGTGAGAAAAAAATAGAAGTCTAGGTCCTCACCTTCCAATCTCTCAGAATGGTTGCACACTTTCTCTTTGAACAACTTAAAGTGTGACAACATCTTAAAGCTTTCACCACATGTTGCCAATGATTTCCCGACCACTAAAGACCTTTCCCTCAATGCCTCGCTGATAAGGATCACATACCCAGAGGAGATTAAAGATGAGTCTGGAGAGAGGAGAGAGGTGTGGGGGAGTGTGTGCGGCTCGATAATCGCTGTACATTTAGCAACACATGCGCTCATCTCCACCTATGCTCTCGTCTGCACCGAACACGCTAGAAAAACAGAAAAAAAAATGCCTGTAACGATTTTGGAATGGATTCTTATGTCACCACATTTCCATCAAAGACTCTGTCTTACAGCTGTAAACAATCACTATGAAGACAGTCTTTCCCCCCAGGCTTCTTCAGCCGAGCCCCCAGGCCTGCGATCTGTTCTGGTCGTGTCAATTATGAAGACACCAACGCTGAGAGGTGTTTATAAGGGGGGGTGGGTTGACGAACAGTTGTTGGACACTGGATCAGGGACATGCTGGCTACAAGAGGCTTCTTTTTTTTCTTCTGCGATCCATGTCATAGATTATTTAGTCTCCAGGAGACCAACACACATAGAGAGAGAGAGAGAGAGGTGAAGAAGAGGAACGCGAGAGAAGAATTTAGGGCAGCTTCATCATTACAGATTAGGACTGGAAGACATGTGAAATGGTAAAATGGTTTGAAGGCTGTAAATCATTTGGGAAAAATAACTCTGAAATCGCATTCATTCATTTAGCATACGCTTGTATCCAAAGCGACTTACAAAAGAGAAGCACTTCACCGCATCAGAGAGTGGCAGTATATAAATGCTATGACAAGTCTTAAGTATTTATTTATTTTTTTATTTTTTATTTTTATTTAAAAAAAATTTTTATTTAATTTTTGTCAGGGCATATGAAGACGAGAGAGTATGTCCTACAGGTGGTTTGTCAAGCCTACTCACTTGTTTACCAAGATTTTGTTTTCCAACAAGCATGTGGTGCTAATAAGAAGGTGCCTGGTGCATATGGAGAGGGAAAAAGTGTGTTACCTACAGGTGGTTTGTAACCCCACTCACCTGTGTGAAGCACACTAAGAATTTCAAGATGTTTTCCAGAAACATGGAGTGTTGATAAGAAAGTGTCTGGTACATACAGAGAGGTGAGAGTGTTAAGCCCACTCACCCACTCACACTCAGAATCGCACAATGTTTTCCAAATATTATGAGGTGCTAATAAGAAGGTATCTATTACATTTGGAAAGAAAAATAGTGTATCTATTTCGTATTTTTAATGTTTATTCAGAAATCCATTCAAAGATCAATATATCCAACGCTATCTCACAGCAAGTCGTAACTTTTTGATTTAGTGGCTATTTCCTATGAAATTGTACAGTCTCATTCACACAATTTAGTACGATTTGCTCATCCCCCAATGATGTTTGGGTTTAGGGCAGGGGTCACCAATCTCGGTCCTGGAGGGCCGGTGTCCCTGCTGAGTTTAGCTCCAACTTGCCTCAACACACCTGCCTGGGTGTTTCAAGTACACCTAGTAAGACCTTGATTAGCTTGTTCAGGTGTGTTTGATTAGGGTTGGAGCTAAAATCCTCAGGACACCGGTCCTCCAGGAACAAGTTTGGTGACCCTTGGTTTAGGGGCAGGATTGAGTTCTACACCTCCTTTTAAAATTCGTACATTTTTGTACGACTGAACTCGTACAAATTCATACGAATTAAGCCTGGTTTATACTTCTGCATCAAGTGATTGGTGTGACCCATAGAGTATGCCTTGCACGTTGCTGTGCATTTATATTCTGTGCACTGTTTGTGCTACTTTGCAATAACGTTAGCTGGCAGTAAGGTTTTTATGTTCCTCTGTGTCGAGTTTCTTTGCTGGTTCTGGTTCTTCTTTGTTTTTGTTTTTGAACGCTACCTCAATGTACAAGTAGCTAAAACTCGCTCATTCAGAGGCAGAAACTGGTGGACGTGCAACAATTTTATTCATACGGTAAACACAAAACATCTGTAGCTCCTTCACGGAACTCGACACTTGTAAACACTCGCTCCAATGGGTCCATGCGGCTCTCAGTCCCGCCCACACTCGTCAGCGATACCAAGCTGACCAATCACAGAGCTTGCGCTATGCATCGTTGCGACATGTAGGTACATTTTTTTTGAGAGGTGCGCGTCAGTATAGGCGACGACCATGGCGAGGGCTATGCGACCATGCGAAGGCTGCGCATTTGCGTGCTCTTGATGCAGAAGTATAAATCAGCCTTTAGCCATTAAAGTGACAAAACGTAAAATAGTTACATTTCCTTGTGAGATTAGGCTGATATATCATATAAACAACCTGTTTATCCGCATGTTAAGTGTGACGTCATGCGAAGCGGCATCCAACAAACTCAACAAATGGTAATCGTTAAATAACTGTGTACAAAGCGATTTGATACTTTCAAAAATAACAATCGCAAGATATACATATATCCATGCCAATATCTGATGGCCAGAAAGTGATTAATTTTTTTATAAATTGTTCAGATATTGAAGTCTGTAATGCAGTAAGTCCAGAGACTGTTCTGTACACCATGATTTTATCTAAAATTCCCTTTAATGTGTGATATGATTTAAAAGTGGTCATAAACAAATATTTTCTCAATTCAAATGAGTAGCGGCTTGGACTCTGAAACAGTATTCCATACTTCACGACTTAACAAGCGAATGCAACCTGTTAAATGCATTTACAATTCAGTTTCAAAGCATACACAGTGATCAAAGTCAGAGAGAGTTGCAACAAAGTACAACATGTTCGATGGTCACAAGATTCATGTAGACTTAAAATTTTCCATAAAGTGCTTTACATTTAATTCAAATAATGTTAGATTAAGTACCTTTTAGAAGTGGATCACAAGCAGTCTTAAGCTGTAACTCAGCTGTAAGTGCTTCCATTGGAGTCAACAGAATAGTCACCAAACTCTCTCTCTCTCTATGGCTCCGTCAGGGATGTAATCAAAATCAGAACTGATATTTCTCTGATAAAGAATTTCATTTATCCATAAGTACAATTTGCCCTGACTGCTGAACTAGAGAGCTGACTGAGACATTTTCCATACCTACAAACGCTGATTGCACATATAGTACATGCTGCTGGTTATACTGCACATTTTTTGCAGTCTACAATCTAAAAGACCATAAAATTAAAATACATTTATATTACTTAAGTAAATATGAGCACTAAAATCAGCGTGTGAATCTCTGTACCGAAAATCATGAACGAGCAGCATAGATAAAGTTTCTACTGGTTTAGTGTGCCATAAAACCATTGCTCTTTAATACTCTTTAAGAATAACTGCAACGCTTCCACCATTTTGGGGGGTGAGATTAACTGCAATTGATCATAACTCAAGTCCTTAAACTTTAAACACAGACTAAAAAATGCTGTTTCATTAGACAAATACCATAATCATTAAAGTAAAACTTCTCTTTAATAATCCATGAGGAAATGGGCTTCTATTACTGCTTAGTATCAGCGTTTCTCTTCGGCGTGGAGAGATTACAGTGCGAACTAATGAAGGCAAATAAAGAGTGTCTTCTCCATGCTCCCCTGGGCAAGCTCAAGTCAACGCTAAGAGCTGCTTAATCACCTCCCTCTCTATACTAAATTAGCATAGTAATGGGCTTTAAATTGAGGCTCTTTGTTTTTTAATTAAACTCCCAGCAGGTAAAAGTAAAACACATTAGAAGAGAATGTGCACCTTCATTACTGGCCCAGAGGTGTTTTCCTCCATCAAACAATCTTCGGTCTCTCTCTCTCTCTTGAGGAACACTGAGGGAAGATCTCAAAAGACACGTTTCATCTCTCACTCTGTCCCCTGCACATTTTAAAAAATCTATCAAATTAGAAGCAAACTGTTTTTGAAGCTTGCAGGGTGTTGATGATATGCCTCGTGGCTAAAAAATGGCCTGGTGTGAGTCACCAACTCGACGAAGAACGTTCTGTGATCATCTACCTCACCGTGGCAGATAAGCGGATTTGCCTAGACAGGTTCTCCTTTGGTCTATGACACCATTGTCTCGCGCATCTAAGAACGCTGGGAGGTTTTTAGCGCAGGTAGGTGGCTGGCTGGCTGTGGGGATTGTTATTCATATTTGTTTTGCAACAGCTGATTTATTACTTCTCAGAATTCAACACCTGAACTGCTATACCCTGTGCAAGCCAGCTCATATATATTCCCACAATCATGAATCTGCCATTTGAGTCTATTGAAAGTGAGATCGATGTGGTATGGGAAATATAATATAATCAGCAAAACCGTTGTGGATCAATATGCTTTGAATAAATCTCTGAAGCAGCTTTATGGACATAAGCATTGGTATCATGCACGATTTACCTGCTAAATCACCATAAATAAAACCATATATGTTATGTTTTTGTGTGTGCTCTGCATAAAACAACAACAAAACAAGGTTATAAATGAGAAGTTAAATCCAACATCTAAGTGCAGTCTGAAGTTCTACCTAGGATTCATGTTTATGTTCAGTTATTTCACAATAAAGGCAATAAAAACACTGAACACAAACATAAGAGCCTGAGAAAAAGATGCTAATTTTAGAAGAAAATTGCAGACGGCACCAATAAGCAGCAGCATCCCGCTCTCCCCCCCGTGAAGCTAATACGGAAGTAAATGAAACTGCAATTCATCGAAATTCCGCTAGGCCTGGCTCCAAAATAGAGCTCATTTCTATTGACCCCAATGTTAAAATGGCCAACTTTACAGCAGAAAAAAAGATGTTTACAGCCTGGTACAAAAAAATGATTTTGGTGTATATAGCTAATATTACCCTTCATGACAACTGTCATGGGGTGAATTTTTTTTATAACTCATCCGTTTTGTTTTTATTAAGTTATATTAAGTCTGCATAATTAAGGGCGTGGCCACTTGTGCCGTCACGTCACCTCAGCTGATTCCGGCTGATTAGCCACTAAACTCTGCATATATATTGTATTTTTGTTTTGTTTTATGCAGCTTTACACAGTCATATGCCTTTTGGAATGATTTCCTACAATTATCAGATAATATGGCATGCTGTGTGTACTTAAATGTGTTCACAAACCATTCAAGTGGCCTCCATTTCCCAGGTGAGTGAAATTGTATACTTATATACCATATCTATAAATGTATTTGTTTTATTTAAGAACTTATTATGTATACTTTTTTTAGACCTGTAATGCACTCCAGAATCTGACAGATTGATTAGCTGAAGGCTCTAGAACAGTCATCTGAAACGTTGTCATACAGTGCCTGGATTAACTTACACAGACTATATTTGAAGTATTTGGAAGTAAATTGCGTTTTCCTCCTCATAAAAAGAATGCTTACAGTGGCTCAATGTATTACAACAGTGTTTTTTAAAAGACTAAACAGTTTATTGATATAGTGTACAACCAAGCACAAGTGGTCAGAACACAAACAAGTCGCAGGTAATGAAGCGTTTCTCCTAAAGAAAAGCCTGTCTTAGCAAAATGCTGGCAGGCATTTGTAGCTCTGCTCATGCTCCGCCTCTATGCCCTTTTTTGGTTTCCCTTGGTCGGCGTGATAATGTGCGAACAAAATGGCGATGGTTGGCCACACCTACTTCTAGCTTCATTTGCGCTCTTCAGAAACCTATGGGTGATGTCACAAATACTACGTCTGTATCTTTTACAGTCTGTGGACGACACTTAGAAGATTTTTGCATCTGAAATCCTCAAATGAAAGCAGTGCCTTTGGGTTCTGGCCTACTCTTTAGTAAAGTGGTTATGTGACAAGTTAAATTTTCTCTTTCTGTTCACAGAAACATGTGTTCTCCTGTTATATATCTGACAGGAAAATATTCCACACATTGCTGAACCCCTTTTTATTGATATGTCAAACTGAGTAGAATCACAGCTTGAGGAGATATGTTCAAGTGCACAATGCGTTTCTACCTGGTTGAGCGGGTAAATTATTTCAAGGCGTGATTATCGAAAATGTCCATGAGCGATGTTATGTTTTCTGCTCCGATGAACTGAGAGATGCAGAAACTTGAAGGGTCATTTGACAGAGGTGGGAGGCACGGCTGAGGGAGAGTATCAGTGTCCAAACATGTCTACACACTTAGCTCAATGCCTCTCAGCGAAACATGGGGCCAAGTGCAACATTCACAAGCTGAGTTAACACAAATCAAGCTGTCTTAACATATTTTAGTCAGAAAATCACTGCAGAAATGTCCATCCGCCACTCAAGACTCCTAACAACCCAGTAGCCACATTTACAAATTTATCAAGCTGCTTTGCTGCTTATATAGGCAGCCGTCTTCTGAAACCTTGTAAATGAGAAGATTTTGGAACATTCTACATAGGCAACAAACGTATAGTTAGCACTGAGTTTAAGGTTAGCATGTTGCTAAGTATACATTTTTATTACACTGGATACTAAACAGATTTTTTTTAGAAATTGTTTTTCACTTTGTCCATCTTGGATTGTTTTATTTCTAATTTTGTCGCAAAGTTGGGTTTAATATTAGCATGTTTGCTAAGCTAACACAACAACTGAAGTATACATAAAACTGAACACTAAGGCCCAGTTTCACAAACAGGGCTTAAATTAAGCCAAGACTAGGCCTCAGTTAAATTAGACTATTTAAGCCACATTTATAAAAATGGCCTTAGAAAAATACATTACTGGTGTGCACCTGGAGAAAAAAAATGACACTGATGTACTTTAAGACATCTCACTACAAGTTATTTTGAGTTGAGACAGCTCAATCATGCAATTTAATCTTGACTAGCCTTAAACCTTGTTTGTGAAACCGGGGGTAAATGCGTTTATTTATAAATCATTTTTCACTTTGTCCTCCATCTTGGATTTTTATTTCTTTCTGACTAATTGTGTCAACATTGGGTTTAATGTTAGCATGTTGCTAAGCTAACAGAATACTTGAAGTACACATTATTACACTGAACACTGTGTTTATTTATAAATCGTCTTTCACTTTGTTCTCCATCTTTGATCTTTTTTCTGTCTCACTAACGGTGTCACAAAAATTGGCTTAATGTTAGCATGTTTGCTAAGCTAAAACAATACATGAAGTACACAACACTGAACAGTAAATGTGTTTATTTGTAAATCATCTTTCACTTTGTCCTCCACCTTGGATTTTTTTTTCTTTCTGACTAATTGTGTCACAACATTAGGTTAATGTTAGCATGTTGCTAAGTACTTAAAGTATACATTTTTATTACACTGGACACACACACACACACACACACACACACACACACACACACACACACACACACACACACACACACACACACACACACACACACACACACACACACATATATATATATATTTTTTTATTTTTTATTTTTTTTATTTTCTTTTGTAGAAATTATTATTTTTTACCTTGTCCACCATCTTGCATTGTTTTCTTTCTGACTAATCGTGTCACAAAAGTGGGTTTAAGGTTAGCAGGTTGCTAAGCTAACACAATACTTGAAGTAAACATTAAACTGAACTCTAAATGTGTTTATTTATAAATCGTTTTTCTCTTTGTCCTCCTTCTTTGATTTTTTTGTCTTTCTGACTAATTGTGTCAGCATTGGGTTCAGTGTTAGCATGTTACCATACTCCGCCTCTATGCCCTTTTTTTGGTATCACCATACCTGAAGTACACACTTTAATTTCATTGAACATGAAATATTCATGAATGATATATTAATTCGGCATTATCTATCTAGATTTTTTTTTATAATCGTGACTGTCTCACAATGAATTATAGGGACCCTATTCTTTGTAAAACATGAGGAATTAAGTTGTTTATTTACAACCACATTTTGCCATCATCATAGCCTAAAAAACTGTCTAAGTTGAGAGAAAAATGGTGTTTCCATGGGTTTCAATGTCTCTATTGCTCAGCAATTTGTAGAATAATTTTGCTACAAAAATACAATTTCTGTGTCATTTAAAAGGCTATTTTCCAGAGTTTAGTTTTAAAAAAACTTTACTTCAGTTTTCAGTGTCATAATTTTTCGTAAATAATTTAAAATGCTTATTTGGAGCTCAAGAAAATACATTATTATCAATTGTACAAATATCTGCACTGCTTAATATTTTTGTGATTCATGTATTTTTTATGTAAGATTATTTAACAAACTGAAAGTTTGAATTAACAACACTGTCATTTTTTAAAACATGTATACATTACCACCAATCTGAGGTTGAAAAAAAGGGAGAAAAGGTAGCTAATACTTTTGAACAGCAATGTATGCAATCAAACCACTGACAATAAAAGAAAAAAAAGTAGAAGGATAAGTGTGGAGAGATGGCCATAGTGATGTGTAAAGGACAGCAGGACTGTGAGTGCTGGAGGTTGAGTACACAGGCATCAGGCAGGTACACAGTGTGTGTTTGGACAGCTGTAGATCTCTAGTGGGCATGTTCAATACAGAAAAAGACCACAAAGAGACAGTGCTGCGGAGCTCTCCCAAAGCATGAAAGAAAAAAGGGCATTGAGTAGAGCAGCCATGTGCAAAACTGGCCCATCTGAGTCAGATTTACAAATAAACATAAAGTGCTGAGTCCCAAGAGTTTTGAGACTCGTCACTGGATTTGTGATAGTGCTGATTACAACTGTAGATGATCAAACAACATTCATGTACCTTCTGGAAATAATAAAGAAACCAGACTAAGATGGTTAACTGGTCTATTTAGAGCAAGGGTTGCGACGTAACTGAACACTTAAAGATACAGTAAAAACATTTGGCGCTCTAGCAGTTAATAAATAAATCTGCATGCTTCTTGTAAAGGAATATAATGTGCTTGTTCATGGACATGACTAGCCACCTTCTTTTACTAGTCACCTTCTTTCGGCTCTTTTACTTCTTTTAGCTCTTTTACTAGCCACCTTCTTTGACTAGCCACCTTCTTTTAGCTCTATTGGAGAGCATGGCACTTACAAAGCCAAATGTTGAGTTCACTTTCCATGGAAGGTAAGAGCTGATAATATTTACACCTTCAATGCAAAGTCACTTTGGATAAAAGTATCTGCTAAATACATAAATGCAAATCATTCAGTCATGCTACTCTGAAACAGAGATTGACCAAACAGACCAAAATAGACCCAATATGTACACTTTTAATCATTCTATGCTCACCATAGTCAACAAAACATTTAATTGTGCAGCTTTAACTACAACAGTATGATACATTGTTGAAAAAAAAATAGCTACAGTAATCACAACTGTATACAGTATGTGTCGCAACTTCGTTCTTTGTTCCACATTTTAATATAAATTTTTTGCTACTTCATTGGACCAAAGACTGAATTTATATCAAATTATTTTTGTGATTGATAAACAGAGTATATGATAAATGATCCCCCATTGTTTTGCTTTATTTGCAGTTATTTCTATTTTGGCTGGAACATTTGAGTTTTTGAGGTTACTGCATCATAGTACACATAATTATTATAGTACATAATTAATATCTACTGTATTATAGTACGCATAGTTAACACAGTTTTACTTTGTTACACTGTAATACATGTACACTGAATCCTTGTACTATGTAGGTAGCAACCTAAAGTTGGCTAACAATGCTTTTGGAAAACACACCTTTTGGGCCCTATCATACACCCAGCGCAATAAGGCGCAAGACATGTATGGCGTGATTTGTTATTATTTTTAGACCTGCGCAACCCTAATTTTTACATTTTGCACCACAAATAGTAAATCCATTTGCGCCACTTTGTGAACTCATGGGCATGCTGGTCTAAAAAGGTGTGTTAAGGCGCATTGTTGGTGTGTTGCTATTTTGAGGAACTGAAATAGACTGTGCAACTGACTAACTGAAACCTGGTCTAGTCCAGCGCAGAGTGCGTTAGGTATGCGCAATGTGTACACGTTTAATTATTTTAAAATGTTACATTGATTAAAATGATTATTTTCTACATAAATATAAAAAACACTGCATTCCATGCCTCATCTCGGGGGCCTTTTTTTGTTTATTAATGACAATTTGCATTTGTATAATGTTATTATTATTAGCAGTATTATTTATTATATGCAGATTTATATTTGTTTTAATAAAAACAAGTTTAGATTTGTCCACCTGTCGGGTTTTGGAGACATATACATCACCATATGCGGCAAGAATAGGATGTGTGTTTAGATATAACTCCGATTTTTGACCACACCTCGTTATTATTGTTAATTTATTTGCTTGCTGCAAATTAGAACTGAATTTAGAAACAGTTTTGAAACAAATCTTTTTTGCAAAAATTCTTTGCGCTTAACAAACAAAATTAAATATGAAGGCTAATGGATGTCTTCAGTGGAGTGTGTACAACACTGTTTCCTTATATACGAAAGTAAAGGAGTAAAGTAAAGGAGTAAACAGTAAAAGTAAAGAGAAAGTAAAGAGACCGAATCAATTTCCGCTTCATTCGCGTGTTAAATTCCCTTCAGAACAGATGCAGATTCGCGTGATGGGCAGGGCTTCTGTCTGCCCAGTGACTCTAGCTTCGTTGCTAAATGGCTAACCAGCTGCACCCAGCTCTGTGAGCTCATAAACTCCTCCAGAAACTTAACCTGGATGATGGAAGCTTTCTGACTGAGCCGAGCCCAGTTTGATGAACTGTTGTTGGTGTCGGCTGGAGGATTTTCCCCGGGACACCAACAACAGGTGCTAAGTCAAAATCATGCCCCCACAAGAGCAAGCTCCAGATTGGTTAACGCAGCGCGAATATCCGCAGAAGTTCAGATTTTTTAACTCAAGCGATATGCGCGATTTGCGCGTAAAGGGCGTCAAACGCGCAAAATGATCAATTTGCGCCGCACCATTCGCGCAATTTGTGCCGTGCCATTCGCGCGTATCGCACCGCTGGATGTGTATTTGCGCCTTTGCATTGACTTAACATGTAAATCACTCGCGCTTGACACTTCTTCCACGTCTGGTGCGAACACAGCATTAGACTTTGCGCCTAGATCGTTAAAATAGAGCCCCTAGTTTGCAAGTCTTAAAGGGATAGTTCACTCCAAAATTTAATATTTTGTCAGAATTTACTCTCCTTCATGTGGTTCCAAACCTGTTTGAGTTTCTTTTTTTTATGCTGAACACAAATGGAGATTGAACTGAAGAAAGTTGAAAACCAGTAGCCATTAACTTCCATCAATGGCTAGTGTATAACATTGTGTAGTACATCTTCTTTCGTGTTCAACAGAAGAAAGAAACTCAAACAGGTTTGGAACAAATGGAGCACAAGTAAACCATGACAGAATTTTCAACTTTTAAAAACTATCCCTTTAAGTAATTTAAGCTGGTTTTCTCCTTAGCATGTTTTTTTACCAATTTAACTGGTGGTTCATCTGAAAAAGTGTTTCAACTTCTCCAAACCATCAATACAGACTATCCTAATAAGCGTTGCCTGGTCATCCAAAGCAACTTACGACCAGCAAACCCAGCTTTAAGAGGTTTCTTTCAGTAGGGAAAATGCGAGATTCATAGATATAAAGATCAGTGAATTTTCCCCTTTTAGCATCTCCCGAACTCTTTGTCATTGTGCTCCAGCGTGTTCCCTTGTAAAGGAGGCAGAAGGGCGTGAGTTACGGGCCAAGCACTGCAGACGGCTCTGCTTCTCATCACAGTGCTCGGCTCTGAAACTCTAGCCTGCAGTAATGCTCATCTCCTCTCTGGCCCCGCTGGAGACCTGACATCTTTACAGCACATGCACTGCAAATGAGAGAGCATCTGAACTAGAATAAGAGAGAGAGAGAGAGAGAGAGAGAGAGAGAGAGAGAGAGAGAGAGAGAGAGAGAGAGAGAGAGAGAGAGAGAGAGAGAGAAGGGGGAACTAGGTCTCTTGATTCAACTACACTTTGAAAAAGTATTTGAGTTACAAAAAAAAAACATAAATAAAAAAATGGAAGGAACAAAGAAAAATGACAGCAAAAAGAGAGTTTCTAAAGCAAACGGACAAAGGACTCCCTGTAAAGTTTTCTGTACCCATTTAATAATACTAATAACTCAGTGGTTCACCCTTCCAAGCCACTTTAAATGAGGTCTAACAGGCCTTCTCGCTGCGCAGGGCCGCTGCAGACAATCTGCGTACAGTGGGACTAATAACTCTCAGATGGCATAACGTATGCTATGAGCCATAACTTCCACATAGATACAGCATAATGAAAGGAATACTGGTCAGACCAAATCCTTGGCATTAGCGTCAGTCCCTGATGGATGACATGCCTTCAGATGGAGAACAGGGACAATGTTAGACCGCCATTTAATTATGACACTTACAGGCCGGGCATATGGGGAAATAATCAGTGGGAAAAGTATATTTTTTTTAATAATAATAACAACAACAATAATAAATGTTTTGAAAAGTAGATGTTAATATATGAAATCATAATAAAATATAGTATAATACATTTCAATGTGTATGTAGACATATATCGGAATGACTGTAGGTAAACTCAATAAAAAAATAAAATAGAAAATAAATAAATAAACAAATTCAAAACT
Source organism: Danio kyathit (assembly GCA_903798195.1). Classification (NCBI taxonomy): domain Eukaryota; kingdom Metazoa; phylum Chordata; class Actinopteri; order Cypriniformes; family Danionidae; genus Danio; species Danio kyathit. The sequence goes on from LR812526.1 coordinate 41,486,081, forward strand.
TATTAGATTATTATTTTATTATTATTATTATTATTATTAATAATAATAATAATAACAATCATAATTATAATAATAAGAATAATGAAAAAACAACAATATTAAATGTTTTTGAAAAGTAGATGTTAATAAATAAAATCATAATAAAATATAGTATAATACACTTCCACGTGTATGTAGACATATATCGGAATGACTGTAGGTAAACTTAATGAAAAAATTAATTAGAAAATATATAAATAAATAACTTATTATATTATTATTATTGTCATTATAATAATAATAGTAATAATAATAATAATAATTATTATTATTATTATTATTATTATTATTATTACTACTACTACCATTATTGTTATTATTATTATTAATATTATTATTATTATTATTATTAATAATAATAATAATAATAATAAATTTTTGAAAAGTAGATGTTAATATATAAAATCATAATAAAATTTCCACGTGTATGTAGACATATAGCGGAATGACTGTAGATAAACGTAAAAAAAAGAAAAAAGAAAATAGAAAATAAATAAATACATTTATAACTTATTAGATTATTATTATTGTTATTATTATTAATGATAATAATAATAATAATAATAATAATAATAATAATAATAATAATAATAATAAATTAGTATTATCTTCTATGTAATTTATAAGCATAACAACAAAAAAATTGCAATGTAGCATTACTTTCCTTTCTAAATGTACCATATATCGAAGCACTTCATATCATCAAGGGTGTGGTACACAGCTCTGAAACACTGACCTAGTGTACTCTTCCCATCGGTTCCTGAACCAGACTTGAGAATGAAAACAACGAGCCGAATTCTTCAGCGCTGAAGTGGTTAAAAAGCAACATTTGGAGTAGAGGGCTTCATAATTACTATTGACCCTGGAGGGCCTTCTTCTGAGAAATAAAACAAACAGTAATATAAGGTGTTCTGAAGCGAGGGCTCTGCAAATATGCAAAAGCGGGATTCGGTGGAGAACGTCACGCATTGGCTCCTTTTCAGGGTAGCCTAATCTGTGGGCCTACACAATATTAAGATGGCTTTGGAGCCACTTGTGACCCAGCTGTTCACTAATGAAAAATTCCTTAGCTCCATACAGAGGCTGGAGAGAAGCTTGTCTGCTAACACACCTCCTCCATCCTGGAGAACTAGGCCCTGTCCATCTTGTGGAGTTTACCCGGATTGAATAAATAGTGGATTACCAAAAGCAGAGTCTGGAAAGACGCTTGTGCACGTATGTGTGTGTGTGTGTGTATGTGTCCTCCCCTCCTGGCTCTCCTTAAAAAAGTAAAAAAGAAGGAGTGTTTACCTTGGTTTTAATTAGCAGGAATGACCCTGTCATTATTTGGATGTGAGCATGTTGAGGTGGGGGGTCTGTTTACGCGACCGAGACTTAGTTTAAGCTGGAAATCAAGAGAATGCACGGTGACAAGGGCTTAGTCGACATGGAGATGAACCCGCACTCGTTTGTTTGCACTGTCGCTTATTTCTTTATTCCTATAGATTCATTCTGCTGTTTCAAATAGGGGAGATTCTCTACACTGAGTCAACTTGTGGCCGTGAAAAAGAATATCACAGTTTCTTTCTTTATCATTGCCTTTTTTTGATTATAAGATACTTTAATTTACTGTTAAATTGGGCGTTCGTGCTCTGAATGGTCAATTGGTTATGTTGAGTTTTAAAGAGACAGTTAAAGTGATAGCTTACACAAATATGAAAATTCTGTCATGATTTACTCACCCTTGACTTGCTCCAAGTCAGGGTTTTTTATTTTCAAATCATTTTTTTTTTTTTGGAACACAAAAGAAGATATTTTGAAGAAAGATGAAAAACGGTACCAATTGACTTCCATAGTAATATATATATATATATATATATATATATATATATATATATATATATATATATATATATATATATATATATATATGGAATATATTTATGGATATTTATTGATATATTGTGAAAGTCAAAGGTTACCGGTTTCTAACATTCTTCAATGTATCAATTTTTTTGAAAGAAAAAAATATTTGGCACAATCAAGGGAGAGTAAACGATGACATAATTAAAATTTTTGGGTGAACTATCCCTTTGATAAATTCATCCTCAGGCCATCCCAGATGTACTGTAAAGGAAAAAAGTTAAAAGACCATTTTTGACTGAAACCGTGAAATTAAATGCAAGTTAGTAGCCAACAGCATTTGAGTGCAAAAAAAATGAATACAGGCAAAACTAAATTAATACCTATTAAATAATATACACTAACCGGCCACTTTATTAGGTACACCATATAAGTACTCAATTTGACCCCCTTTTCCCTTCAGAACTGCTTTAATACTTCGTGGCATAGATTCAGCAAGGTACTGGAAATATTACTCAGTGATTTTGGTCCATATTGACATGATAGCATCACGCAGTTGCTGCAGATTTGTCAGATGCACATTCCTGATGCGGAAAATCGAAGCAGAAATCGAGACTCATCTGACCTGGCAATAATTTTCCAATCTTCGATTGTCCATTTTTTTGTGAGCCTGTGCGAATTGTAGCCTCAGATTCCTGTTCTTAGCTGACAGAAGTGGCACTTCTGCTGCTGTAGCCCATCCGCCTCAAGGTTGGATGTGTTGTGCGTTCAGAGATGCTCTTCTGCATACCTCGGTTGTCTCCTCTGACTTCTGGCATAAACAAGGCATTTGCCTTATAAATACACATTACATTACATTTGCGCCCAGAGAACTGCCGCTCACTGGATATATTCTCTTTTTCAGACCAGTCTCTGTAAACCCTAGAGATGGTTGAGCGTGAAAACCCCAGTAGATCAGAAGTTTCTGAAATACTCAGACCAGCCTGTCTGACACCAACAACCATGCCACGTTCAAAGTCACTTAAATCACCTTTCTTCCCCATTCTGATGCTCGGTTTGAACTGCAGCAGGTCGTCTTGACCGTGTCTGCATGCCTAAATGCATTGAGTTGCTGCCATGTGATTGGCTGATTAGAAATTTGCGTTATTGAGCAGTTGGACAGGTGTACCTAATAAAGTGGCCGGTGAGTGTATATTCAGGTCTTGTGAAGCAAAATGATACAAATGTTGTAAACAATGTTCAGTTTGAACAAGATGTTTCTGGTGTGAATTCTAATCTTATATATTTAGAATGTTTTTAGAACATCCAAGTTTTCTTTATCATTATAATTAATATTATTGGTGTGAACAGGAATTTGTTGTATAAAACAGATTTTAAAATGCTGTTATCATTTACTTACACCCTCTAATTAAAGAGCTGACATTTTGTCCACACAAGGAAAGCTTTTTGACCACACTGACTTTAACTGAATGCACAAAACATACTGTACTATTTATCAAAATGATGTTCAACTGAAGATAGTGAGTAAATTGACAACATTTTCTGTTCTCAGTGAACTATCCCTTAAAATCACTGAAACTGAGCTTTTCCTCATGGTTTCTTCAGTGATTTAAGATTGTACTTATCCATTGTGACAAGACCAAATCATTGATAAGCTTATCTTCAGCACGGTCTTTTACGGTTGACATTCAATAGAAATAATACAATCTAAATGTAACAGTAATACTACATGTGCTTTTACAATCTCTGCATAGTAAGGGACTATAAGGAAAAAGAAGAATGAAAGGACCCATAAAAGTCAATTTAGTCCCCATTCTCCATTCTTCACCTCTATAATGACACTTCTTCTTAGTGAGATATATTTCAGTGCACTTGACAAGAACATTCCAAACTTGTGTACCCCCTTCCCTGGCTGTCTTGTCGCTGTCTGGCTGAGATGTGGCGAATGCACATTTAATAGACCTGTTTAAAGTCGGTAGCTAGCTGTGAAACGGCAGGCTCTGCAGAGTTATAAAGTCAACAGCTGCTCTCTTGACCCCATGAAAAGCCGCTGAAGAGGCCCATGTCAGTTCACGGGGCAGTGGGAGAGATAGGAGCCGTGGAGGAGCACCATTTACTGATACATCGCTACTGGATATTGTTGTTAGGAACATCTATACTTTGTTCTGAAGATGCACTTGCAAGATTTTATGCTAACAAATAGTCCAACACAGATAGTCCAACACAATCTCACTGCAATACGTAACTTTTCGATTAAGTGGTTAATTCATATTAATTTGTACAATCATATTCATACATTTTTGAATTATTTGGTCATCCCCCGGTGAGGGGAAGGGTTAGGCTGCTTTTAAAATTTTTATGTTTTTATATGAATTAAATAGGGTTGTCAAGATACTGGAATTTCATTTTCATTTCACCAAACTCACAGCTGTTTACTGAGTGTAACCACAGATACGGGGACACTGGAGGGTTTTTTTTTAAAGTCACGTCGATCAGCTGGTGTGTCTATAAGCTGACATTCGAGCAATCCGCTGATGAATCGCGGTTTTAAAACGCTCCAGTGTCCCTGTGAAAGAAAATGACTTTTTAAAATTCCAGTATCGATTGGTACCCAATTACAGTATCGCGACAACCATTCATTCATTTTCTTTTCGGCTTAGTCCCTTTATTAATCTGGAGTTGCCACAGCGGAATGAACCGCCAACTTATCCAGCATATGTTTTACGCAGTGGATGCCCTTCCAGCTGCAACCCATCACTGGGAAACATCCATACACACTCATGTACACACACACACACACACACACACACTATGGACAATTTAGCTTACCCAATTCACCCGCGCGTGTTTGAACTTGTGGGGGAAACCGGAGCACCCGGAGGAAACCCATGCGGACATGTGGAGAACATGCAAACTCCACACAGAAATGCCAACTGACCCAGCCGAGGCTCGAACCAGCGACCTTCTTGCTGTAAGGCGACAGCACTACCCAGAGCACTACCGTGCTGCCAACCGTAGAATTAAATCATGTAAATTTGTACAAACAAGACACTTTTCGGACAATACATAAAATAGTTATGTTTCCTTGTGAGATCGGATACGATTGTCGTAATTGGTTTCTGGTTTTAAGGAGGTTTTGGGAACTTGTCAAGTTGTCACACTGGAAGATCTTAAAAATCACAGAAGTGGTTATATAGGGTAACTTAGTCTTATTAATAAATAAATAAATTATAAAAATATATTGTATATATCAGTGTGTTAAAGAGATAGTTCATCCAAAATTTTAAATTTGGTCATCATTTATTCACCCTTTACTTGTTCCAAATTTGTTTGACTTTCTCTCTTCTGTTGAACTAAAGGCCTGTTCACACCGGGACTTTTTCTGCTCGTGTTTTCCATCTACGTTTAACACCTCGTGACTAAATAAAGGGTGCCAATGTGATCGTGCACACCAACGCGCAAAACGCCAGGTGTAAAAGTGTCATTTTTAAAGAAACGCCTCATGCTTGTTTTTTTGTTTTGATGCGCCGCGTCAAAACCTTCTCCACCAATTAGATTGGCACTTTTGTTCACGTACACGGAGCTGCTGAAGTTACAGTAAACAGCACTTGGAGGCGCTCAAGCGCAAAACTGTCAATGCGAGTGGACATTTAAGAAGATGCCCAGAGGCAAAATGAACGTGGCTTTGCTGCACTGGTGACCAATAATCATTTCTTTATTGCTAGAGCTGGAGCTGCTACTTGAACCATCCATGCTTGCTCGAATCACCAGTAACTTTAACAACAAGCGTGTCAACCAATGACTGTATAAAATATGGATGATGCGACAGCGCCATTTTCCATTAAACGCTGTGAAGGAAAAAACGCCTCGTAACGGGCACAAACTGTCGCAAAAGACTGCTGAAATTAGAGCCTGGGCATGCACAGAAGGACTGCCTGATGGAGCCAGAGGAGGAGCTGCGGAATCGAACTTCCAATCAAACGCTTGTACATCAAATCAACCACACCCCCCAAACTTGACCGTCGGTGTCTGCACTATAACAAAGGCTCGCTAATGTACACTTTGCGTTTACATAGTAGCCTGTGTTTGCTGTTTTATCAACACAAATGGTTGTAATAACGTTATCAAAGGTGAGGTTTTATATAATGAAGATTTAATCGCGCCAGCTCCGGGCCGCAGCGCACATTACTCGCGGACCGATTGCGGCTCGCATGCGGCAACGGCCGCCGCATCTGGCCCGAATTACTCGAGTAGGTACAGCAGACGGAGTCGGGCCGAGGGGTAAGTCTCCGGCATGCGAGTGTCTAGCCGGAACTGGCCCGAGTGTATTTTGCTATCTGGGTGGTTAGGCGTGTATCAGCAAACTGATAAAGGCCTGACCTTACCGAATAAACAGTGTTCCACCAGATCCTGTATGTCAGAAACTATAGTTTACTGCTGAGCAGCTCATTTTATCATGGTAAAATAACACAGAAATCGAATAATAACACTTCACTCTCCTGCCGAAGCTCTGACGTCTGCTTTGAGAAACTGTCAATCACAGCTGTCAATCACGATGAAACGCCCAGCATTAAATTACTGCTCAAAACATACTCTTCACAAAAATGAAGATCTGCACCATATGAGCACGATAACCAGTGCTTTAACTGACCAGAACCATCTTTCGGGACATTTTATTGCAAGTGTAATTAATTTTTTTTATTTGGTCTCATGTCTCCTTCATTAACACGGAGGAGGCAGGCTTTATGACTTGTACTGCAGCCAGCCCCCAGGGGGCGATCTAATGGCCGAGACCTTTACTTAAAAGCAGGCTTGTGGCACACTTGGGCTATCCCATGATGCTCCGCGAGAGAATTCATGAATGGAAGTAAATCGACGCAACTGACGCAGGTAGGTCACGTGACCATGACAAAATGGCGGATGTAGTACGTCCGAATTCCATTCATACTTCTTACATTCATACTGTATAGAACGTACTTTTCTAACGGCCGAGTAGTACGTTTAAATTTAAATGCAGTACCTACTGAGTAGTAGGCGGTTTCGGACGCAGCCTTGGTGTCAACTTTCTGTATTCTTCTTCTGTGTTACAAGAGGGTGTCAGAAGTTTGAAGTTGTGTAGCGCCATCTAACGTCAAGGAGTGATTTTGCATACTCATATATAAAATCGCTTGTGTTTGAATCCGGAAAAACGTCTCAAAAAATGCTGACGATAAACGCAAACGAAAAGCGTCCCGGTGTGTACGAGCCTTAAGAAAGCAAGAAACCTGCAACTATTGCCTTTCATAGTATCTGTTTTTCCCACTATGTGAGTCAATGGTTATAGGTTATATTGTCATCTTTCTTCAAAATATCTTCTTTTCTGGGCTTGAAATCACTTGAGGGTAAGTAAATAGTTGGTAAATTGTCATTTTTGGCTGAACTATCCCTTTAAACTGATCAAAATTAAACAAAATGTGTTGCATAATTTGACCAGGAATATATTTGTATATAACATTAAGTGTCTTCCAATTTAAGAAATAACAACAGTAAACCCTAATCCTGTGCCTACCCTTATAGTAAATACACATTGTTGCTTATTACTCAGTACTTACATGTACAACACTGTAACAAGAACAACGTAAACTAATGCACAGCCAAAAAAATCTTGCATGGCAAACCAGCTAACAACCAAGCTGTTTATTTTAGTGATGAGTATTATGACTATTTAGGTTCAGGGATGGTTAATAGGTCATTACTTTCACTGCAAAAACCTGTTAAACATTCATATTATACTAATAGATCAGTAGCCAGTACAGCAATGTTATAAATGTTGCCCTCCTTCTACAACTCAATAGAGCATGCGAAAACACTTGAAGAATTTAACCTGAGTCTAAAACTCTTAAAATAACCTGCTTAGAGATTGTTTTGCACAGAGCCTTGTTGCCATGGCATCACTGGCAGGCCAGCGGGCATTAAAGCCAGCGGTGATGAATGAGGGAAAGAAGCTGGGTTTGAGGAGAGCACACATCCTCCATGATAGATCTGTTAGCCGTAGCGGGCACATATTATCCAAAGCGATGTCTGGGGTGCTGATGGCTACAAGTACATGCTAAGACCAGCTGCTACAGAGGGCAAAGTTCATGAAGAGATCCTGGTATTGGTGCATTGCTGGATCGCACTATGGGAACTGATTCAATGTTGGAGAAGAGAAAATAGAGGGGTCGTTTCGTGTAACCGGTGCCTTAGAAAAATGTTGAAAAATCCAAAAATAAAATGCTTTTAATATGTGTTTTCTGAAGGCAAGGCACTGGGGTGGATAAGGTAAAAAATCTAATAATTATCTCCATTCTTTTCCAGTTGCAATAGGGTATATGCACAGCTAGTGTTTCTTTCCATACAGATACACTACCGGTGAAATTTCACTGAAAATACTGTGGTAATATAAATTGTCATGTTTTAAGGACATGGTGCGGGAAAATGTAATTGAATGCAGTGCTTCTTGTACATTCTGAGACCCACTTTATATCATACAGTATATCAATCAGGCAGTGAAGATTGTTGATTTTTAAAGAAAATAGACCTTAAAACCAGAGGTGCCCAAACTCTGTCCTGGAGGGCCGGTGTCCTGCAAAGTTTAGTTCCAACTTCTATCAGACACACCTGGGGTAGCTAATCAAGCTCTTACTGGGCATTCTAAAAAGATCTGTGCAAGTGTATTGAGGCAAGTTGGAGCTAAAATCTGCATGACACCGGCCCTCCAGGACTGAGTTTGGGCATCCCTGTTTTAAACGCATCGATTTTGTAATGGCACAGTTCACCGGAAGCGTTTGACCCTTTCTGCATATACCCTATTACATTAAAAAAATGTCAAAAATGTGATTATTTCACACAAAAAAACATTGGATGAACTCCAATTTTTTTAAATATTAGATTGGAAGTTTTTACAGAGAGGAATTCTTTAAAAATGTCTATCGTTATTGAAATCTACATAATCAAATTGATCAAGTGTGATTTAAGATACACTTAAAGGTGCAGTATGTAAGTTTGACACCCAGTGGTTGAACTAGGTATTGCACTCCTGGATCATAATAAAAGTACGCTAGGATGCCAGATTGTGTACAGGAGCGATTGACTTAAACTCTGTACTAAATAAAAGCAACGACACGCGATAGAGGGAATATTTTCCATATTAAAAGGAGTTTTTGTCCTAACCAACACCTCGAATTGATATATTAGAAATGGCTTCTATTTCTCACAGCTGAACAACAGAAACCTATGACAGCTAGATCACCTCAGGTAAGCCTTGCGTGCTTTATTCTGTGCTAAATGCTAACAATGCGAGTTTGAATGCATTTTACATGGCATTTGTTGCCATATACTGAAAGCAGAAAGTTCACCTCAGATCTTGAAAATACAATAAACCGTCTGAAATTGAACTTTAGAACTAAACACATATGAGTGATTCAGCATCTACATTGATGTTAAAGTGGGTTAACATGTATTAAATAGATTCTAAACCTTACCGTTTCGTGAGCGAGTGCATATTCTGTGCTTCTGAAAGGCTGTATTTACATTTCTGCCGTGTCTCGTCTGGTGCAAACAGCCAAATAGCTGATCACTGCCTCTCTCGTCACAGCGTGTTGTTAGGACACGCGGTTACAATGTAACCTGCTCACCTAATGTTTACGTTCATAATATTTATGTAATTTGCTAATTAATAACCTCATGTGGAACTGCATCTGTCTCCCATACTGTTCTTTTTGGTCACGGACGCATGCTTTCAGAGTCTTTCTGAATGAATGAATGAAATACGCTGTTTTCCAACAAGGCAACCCAGGGTGCTGAAATATAATTGGCTAAACTGGCATCGTGCATATGAAATTTATCTAAACAAAGACAGAGTTCCGGCACAGAAAACCCATTTTCAAAGCAGAATATCTGACTTCAGCATTGTTTTTCAGTTAAACAAGTATGTTCACTTGGGATGTTTCTTAAATATCTGCACACATATTATGGTATTTTTATGCTTTAAAAGAGTCAAAAACTTACATACAGCACCTTTAACAGTGTATTTTGGAACTTTTCTTTTTATTAGACAAAAAAAAAAACACTATAAAAATCCAAGAAGCCTAGCGGCAAAAGTTTCCAACATTCTTCAAGATATCTTTTGTGTTTCACAGAAAAAAAAAAAATTAATACATTATTGGAAGCACTTGAGAATGGCTACAGTATTTAGAAAAAGATATTCAAATGTAATTTGTGCATCATTTTACTTCAATTTGCAAATTAAAAGTCCTGATTAAAAATAAATTATATATATATATATATATAGTGAAGGACAAATCAAAAAAACTTTACTCGTTAATAAACTGTTAAGTCCTGGATTATAGCTTTTGATATTGTCAAATCTTTTGTTTCTATCTTCTAATGTACAGCTTTTCTGTTCATATGTACTTTATGTATCTCATGATGTAATAGTTATTTATTTGTACTTAACTTCTGCTCTTTATTTAGTTGAACATTCTTCTTTTTTTTTTTTTTTACAGCAATCTTTTAACTTCTGTTATTATAGAACAAGTTTACCTGAGTGGGGGGTGGGGATTCAGGGTTGTTTTACTATATAGTCATATGCTGTATTATTTCTTTATTATACAAAAACTGAAATAATAACAACAATTGTTTACAAATATTTTTTTTTTAAAATTACAATTTTTTCCATTATTTCAGATACACTGTAAAAAAAAATCTGTTATTTTACGTAAAATAACAGCCATTAAATTACAGAAATTTACTGTACAATAATGGACGTTAAATTACAGAAATTTCCTTAAATTAAAATTTCCAGTAAATTTCTGTCATTTAACGTCTGTTATTTTACAGTAAATTTCTGTCATTTAACGTCTGTGATTTTACAGTAAATTTCTGTCATTTAACATCTGTTATTTTACAGTAAATTTCTGTAATTTAACGTCTGTTATTTTACAGTAAGTTTCTGTCATTTAATGTCTGTTATTTTACAGTAAATTTCTGTCATTTAACGTCTGTTATTTTACAGTAAGTTTCTGTCATTTAATGTCTGTTATTTTACAGTAAGTTTCTGTCATTTAACGTCTGTGATTTTACAGTAAATTTCTGTCATTTAACGTCTGTTATTTTACAGTAAATTTCTGTCATTTAACGTCTGTGATTTTACAGTAAGTTTCTGTCATTTAATGTCTGTTATTTTACAGTAAGTTTCTGTCATTTAACGTCTGTGATTTTACAGTAAATTTCTGTCCTTTAACGTCTGTTATTTTACAGTAAATTTTTGTCATTTAATCTGTTATTTCACAGTAAGTTTCTGTCATTTAATGTCTGTTATTTTACAGTAAGTTTCTGTCATTTAACGTCTGTGATTTTACAGTAAGTTTCTGTCATTTAATGTCTGTTATTTTACAGTAAATTTCTGTCATTTAACATCTGTTATTTTACAGTAAGTTTCTGTCATTTAATGTCTGTTATTTTACAGTAAATTTTTGTCATTTAATCTGTTATTTTACAGTAAGTTTCTGTCATTTAATGTCTGTTATTTTACAGTAAGTTTCTGTCACTTAACGTCTGTTATTTTACAGTAAATTTCTGTCATTTAACGTCTGTTATTTTACAGTAAGTTTCTGTCATTTAACGTCTGTGATTTTACAGTAAATTTCTGTCATTTAACGTCTGTTATTTTACAGTAAATTTCTGTCATTTAACGTCTGTGATTTTACAGTAAGTTTCTGTCATTTAACGTCTGTGATTTTACAGTAAGTTTCTGTCATTTAACGTCTGTTATTTTACAGTAAATTTCTGTCATTTAACGTCTGTTATTTTACAGTAAATTTCTGTCATTTAACGTCTGTTATTTTACAGTAAATTTCTGTCATTTAACGTCTGATTTTACAGTAAATTTCTGTCATTTAACGTCTGTGATTTTACAGTAAGTTTCTGTCATTTAACGTCTGTTATTTTACAGTAAGTTTCTGTCATTTAACGTCTGTTATTTTACAGTAAGTTTCTGTCATTTAACGTCTGTTATTTTACAGTAAATTTCTGTAATTAGCAAATTGCTGTTATTTTACAGGGTGTTTTTTACACTGTACTATTTAAATTGATGTAAAATTAATAAACCAATGAATACTATTGCTAAGTTTGGAATCACTCATTTATTTGTTGTTATTTCTTAGCAATGCAAACGGCACAGATTTCTGAAGTACCCCAAGGTTCGATAATGGGTTTAACCACATTTTCCTCGATGCTGCTACATTTGAGGGGGAAGTGCTGGAGAAAATGAAATACAAACAAGGTTTTTTTTTGGGTTGTTGTTGACAGGATGTTTCGGGACCCAAAGGCTGGAGGATTACCAGCCAGATTAGCATAGAGAAACTATATTTGAATTTGTGCTCAGCAGGCCCCTTCAGAAAGCTCAGTTCCAGATTAGGTGGTGTTGTGCTGAAAAGCGTCTTTGATTGTGGGGCCGAGTTACACTAGCCAAACAAATATGTCTGCAGTGTGTGGCGCTGGCATGAAATGTGTCCATGTTGCCATGGCAACCACAGGCAAAGCGAGGGAAGAATGATGCTGGAATGCGGGAAGAAGACACACAAACACACTCAAGAGAGCATCCGAGACCACCAATGAACAAAAGATGCTTTCCCTCGGTTGCTTTTGTTGCAGTGTGCTGATTTCTTTGATGATGTTCAGACTTGTGGCATAAACTTACTTGTATATGTTTTATACAAGAGCCTGGGGCTGGTTGTCACATGGGGATGATGTCACAAGGGGTTGTATTATAGTAGACATACGTTTTTGGCCGAAGAGGTTTACTCTTCAAAAATCACGCTAAAAAATCTATACTTTTTTGCAGCAATGCCATAGAGAAACCCCTTTTAGTTAAACCTTTTGTCAAATGGAGATGCTCCATGGATATACATAAAGGTTCTTTATGAAACATCAATGGAAATAAAGAGTATTTATCTTTGTATACTGTTAAAAATATTTATTAAAATAAAAAACATAACCTAAATAACATGCTATTTAAAGGAAAAACAAATTAAAACACTTACATTTTTGTTTCTAATTCCAGCTGGGCAACACAACATTTGTTTTTTATTATATATTCCTGCCAGTTAGCTACACTAATTTTATTTTGTTTTATTTTCATTCATTCATTTTCTTTTCAGCTTAGTCCCTTTATTAATCCGGGGTCGCCACAGCGGAATGAACTGTCAACTTATCCAGCACGTTTTACGCAACGGATGGCTTTATTTTATTTTATTTTACCCCAGTTGTTAACAACATTAGGCTGGTCTATATATATATATATATATATATATATATATATATATATATATATATATATATATATATATATATATATATATATATATATATATATATATATATATATTAAAGCAGCATTACTCTTTGTTACTCTATGGATTATTAAATATATAGTCATTCAATTGTATTTTACAGTCTCATTTTTGTGCTGATGCCACAATGTGACACACAAAAATAAAGCATTACAGGTTTCCAGAAGTGAGAGAAATGCTTTGAGGGTCTGGATATTTTAGCGAACCGCTGTATCTGTAAAACAGCAGGTGTGTGTGATAGAAGGCATCCAACAATTGTTTCGACTGGCCAGAATAATGTCCAGAAAGGAGGAGTCTCTTGCTCTCTTCTCCCTGACTCTGGGCCAGTTGGTGAGGCTCCAGGCGTGACGGGGATCTGGACGAGTTTGAAAGCCCATCCTCGAGCAGCAGAGGACAGGGTTAGATGTGGAGATGCCCCTGAGCTCCTCTGGTATGTGAGGGAGAAAGCAGAGGTAAAGGATCCACTGCAGATGCAGACCAGGGCGAGAGGCAGGTCTTTATGCTGAAAGATCAGCCTGGCTGCTCTTTCTTTAACATACAGTTGAATTATTAAACCCCCTGAATTATTAGCCCCCCCTCTTTATTTTTTCCCGCAATTTCTTTTTAAAGGAGAGATCAACACATTTCTAAACATAATAGTTTTAATAACTCATTTCTAATCACTGATTTATTTTATCTTTGCCATGATGACAGTAAATAATATTTCACTAGATATTTTTCAAGACACTTCTATAAAGCTTAAAGTGACATTTAAAGGCTTAACTAGGTTCATTAAGTTAACTAGGCAGGTTAGGGTAATTGGGCAAGTTATTGTATAATGATGGTTTGTTCTGTAGACTATCGAAAAAAATAGCTTAAAAGGGCTAATAATTTCAAAAATTAAAAACTGCTTTTATTCTAGCCGAAATAAAACAAATAAGACTTTCTCCAGAAGAAAAAATATTATCAAATGTACTGTGAAAATTTGCTCTGTTAAACATCATTTGGGAATTATTTTAAAAAGAAAAGAAAATTCAAAGGGGTTAAATAATTCTGATTTCAACTGTTTTAAGGCAAGACACTGCAGGAAAAAACATTTTTAATGCACCTGTCATTTTTGAGAATTTTATTTACAGTCTAATGTAAAGAAAACATCCATAATACACTGTTAAGTGCTTCTTTTGTGATACTTTATCAATTTGTGTCTGTTGATTTCAATTGCAAAACATTTTAAAAGTATTTTTTTTTCCTTCTGCACTTTAATTTTAATTTCAACAGCACTTACACACCAAATTTAGCAGTTTTATTAATCTACAGTATATTCTATAGGTTTTTACATTATAGTTATTTTGGCAGTGTACTTAATGTCTATTTATTTAAAATATATAATTATTTGCATGCATTTTTGTTCATTTAGTTAAACTTCTGACTAAATTAAAATAAGAAATATTTTCTTACCAGTTAGCTCAGATTATTTTATCCATTTGCCTGATTATATACAACCTCGCATTACTGGAGTGAGAGATTCCCAAAATCCCCTCTTTAAAAGTTCCCTAAATCCCCTCTAATATGTCATTTATTCATTCGTTTGTTCGTTCGTTCGATGGGTGCAACCCATCTCTGGGAAACACCCATACACACTCATTCACACACATACACTACGGACAATTTAGCCTACCCAATTCACCTATACCGCATGTCTTTGGAATGTGGGGGAAACCTGAGCACCTGGAGGAAACCCACCCGAAGGCGGGGAGAACATGCAAACTCCACACAGAAATGCCAACTGACCCAAATATAACAACCAAAGACACAACTGGAGTAATATTCTAAGACTTTTGCATGAATATTAATTAGGACAGTTCTATAGAATACAAAAAATATATGCTTTATAGAATTATCTGTTGTCGACTCACGGCCATGAATTAATGTTATAAAGTCTTAGTTAAATCCTTGACTGATTATTCCTCCTTTCCTCCTTCCTCCATGCTTAGTCAAAGTAACACCATCATCATATGATATAAACTTTAGTTTTATCGAATGGCTTTAAATTTGCATCAATTTCTTTTCACCAGCGTTGTTTCGGTTGCACCGTTGCACAAAAAGAATAACACACTTGCGTAAGCAAAAGACGCCAAATGTGAATAGCCCCTAACATCTTTATTCTGGGATAACCACTCTAAATTAATACACTTGCATAAAGTAAATCTTATCTCAACGCTTTTACTGGGGCACTTCTTTCTTTCTTTTTTGCACCATCTCCCCATGTCGCCCCCAGCAAGATGCCGCCCTGGGCAATCGCCCACACAGCCCATGCCTAAATCCGCCACTGATAGTAATAGAAATGTAGCCACAAATTAAAAAATTGACAAAAGTATTTTTAATGTTTTATTTTCTTTTATACTGAACAAAAAACACTTTATTAAAAGCCAAACAGCCCAAAATCTCACAATTACATGAAATATCATAGTTTTACCTTTACTGTCTCGCCTTAAAACCATATCATTTAGATAAGCCAGATACCATAGTACTCACAGTAAAAGCACTGTTCCAGAGGAAAGAGAAATGTCACCATATTCCATTGATCTGAAATGAAGCAGAACAATACTTCTGAAGGCCGTCATGCCACGCATGACCTTTTTGTTTGGAAAGAGCCAGGCTTTCAGATCTTTGTTAAAGAAATTCCACATGGCTGGCACAGGCAGCATGAAATGAAAGCCCCTGCTGGCACAGACTGGCGCTGGTGCGTGGGCACCGGACTATCACATGTCTCATGGGACAAGGCACGTGCCAAACCGACAGACTTCCCCTCCAATCAGCCACTTACCAGAGGCTCTCCATTTCAGCCCACAAAGCCACACTGAACACACACATGCAGGAGCACAGCTCACTGAATTACAGTTACAAACGCAATCCGAGAGGACTTTCCAGTTTTCAGAGTCAGAAAGAATCTGCGTGCTGCTAAACTCACTCCTCATGTCCTGCTATGATCTATACAGTATGGTTCTAATATTATACAGGTTAAAAGTTGTGCAAAGGAATGCAAATATAGCATAACTGAAAACAAGTCTTATTAATAATAATACATGACTGCCAATGCTAGAAGTGATACTGTATAATGGGCCATGGCTGGATCTTCCATTATGACAATGAGGAGACAAAAATGGGTCCATGAGCACAAAAGTAAAGTTCTGTCATGGCCATCCCAGTTCCCTGACCTGAACCCTATGAAAAATGAACTGAATATGAAAAAATTGTATTATAGTACTAATAAATCGGAGCATAGTAATATAGTACAGCACTTTAGTAATGTATAGTAAATACTACAGTGTTTTGGATCAAAATACAACGAAAGAATCTGCATGCTGCTAAACTCACTCCTCATGTCTTGCTATGACCTATACAGTATGCGTTCTAATATTATACAGTTCAAATGTTGTGTAAGGGAATGCTTAACTGTAATCAAGTCTTATTCATTCATTCATTCCTTCATTTTCTTTTCGGCTTATTCCCTTTATTAATCTGGGGTTGCCACAGCGATATGAACCGCCATCAAGTCTTATTAATAATAATAAATGACTGCCTATACTGCAGTTTTGTTCTGTGCAGAAATACGGTGTTGAGAAGGCTTTACGATTAATTAATCGTAACGAATTATTTGCGGTTAATAAGGAAATCGGTTAATCGTTGCATTCCTATTACCAGTATGGAGTGACATACTGTGCATCTCTAATGACACATAATGATTATAAATTACAACAAAAGAAATATAAATATAACAAAATTTACTCTAAATAAACTCTTGACTATCGTTCCCTCGTCTGATCATTACACCTCAACCTCAAATTCCTGAGCGCCTCGATGCTGATCATTGCATCATTGCAGCAACAAAACAATAATATCGGTTAAGATGAGACAATCCAAATATTCCTTTTCATCTCAGAGGTAGAGCAGCGAACCCAACACATAGTAATGTCTAGACATTACACCATAAAAGACGAGCGCCGAAAAACAACAGGCCCAAAAGAACAATAAATTAATTGTATAAGATTTTGCTTACATGCCTGCTTAAACACGTCCAGCGTATCTGATCTGGAGGGATGTTTTATCTCTATCATCGCGATGGAGATTTTTTTTTCAGTCGTACCATCTAACGTTACTATGAATCTCTTCTAGCCTTCTCATCCCTGTGTGTTCAGCTATGTGTTTTGCCTCAAGTGTTCTGGCAGTGAAAATGACAGGAAACCCTCCACCTCCAGTGAGCACTGAATGTGGGAATTTCTATTTCAGCATTTATATAACAGCGCTGAGATTATTGACACCCTTGGTAAATATGATGAATGTTAAAATAAATCTGCTTTCATGCTTTTTAACTTTCATTCACAAACATTGACCAAAAAATTACTTACATTAAAAAAAAAAATGCTTTTCTCCAATACACAGTGACTAAAAATACTGGTACCCCTAAAGATTATGTGAGTGAACTGTCTTTGAAGCATATTTTAGCACACTAGGATGAGTACAATCATGGAAGAGTCCAGCCATGACTCTGTTTCACATTTCTAAGGCCAAATTCTGTTATTCATTAATCACATTAAGGAAAAGCAAGGAGTTTAGTTTTGATTTGCACCAAAGAAATTGCTGAGATTCACAAAATAGAGAGTGGCTGAAAAAAAAAGCATTGTGAATCTCAGCAATGTGAACATTAAGTATTATTCTTTCAGTTTGGTCACGTTTACATTTCTCCTTATGCAGATTGACTTGCATTTTATGTTTGTGGCTTGGTATATACTGTACATGTTTGTTGTATTGTGTTTTATTCTTGACTGTTTTTTATTTTTTAATGTAAAGCCTAACCATTCTGTGTTTATTATGAATTAATAATAAAAAGAGGAAGCAATCCTAATGTATTTTTCACAGAAGTGCTAATAAATTTGACCATGACTATATATATTTATTTATTTAACATGTCTCCTTTATGCATGACAGACACATGTTGATCTGTGCACAGCTGAGTTTTGTTCCAACAGCTGTCTGAAACACGGCCCATATAAACCCACAGGAGGGGCGTCTCCATACCCTCCCTACACGGTGCAAATCCTCATGTTGATCAGATATGCCGTCTCTTTATATTGTTGCGAGCAGACAATGCACTCCCTTTAACAAACGCCTGAGAGTGTGCGCGCATTCATGAGCCAATTGGACACCCTTTGACTTTGGGAGTGTGCATGGTGTATTCATGGGGTGATTTTACACAGCCGTGGCCTGTTTTGTCCATATATCGGAGTGGACTATTGTTTATTTGCGCAGCCTGTCGAAAAGCAGCTGCTTCCATAATGCAAAGGCAGCACTTTATGCCACATAGTGACTAATGGCTGGCAATGAAAATGACTGGCACACACAAACACAGAGCCATGATTGCGGGATCCAAGGGACAATGAGTGTAAGAGTGCACATGATGAATAAAAGGACAATATGTGTATGAAGAGTTTATGCAAAAATGATCTAAAAAAAAAAAACATGGAATGTCAATCGAGTTTTTTTACACTTTTGTTTTTTTACAACATTTTTAAAAATAAAATGGACGTAAATGTAAAGTTATATTTGCTGTTTACAACTTTGAACATTAGAAACATTAGAAATGTGTCGACACATTGTCAAAAGGATCAGAAGGGATTTTCTCGACATGTTTTTGTCAATGTTATCTATATATTACAAAACAATTATTTATAATATATTATTATTTATTTATTGTCATCTTATTGGATATACAGTTGAAGTCAAAATTATTAGCCCCCCTGTTTATTTTTTCCCCCAATATCTGATTAATGGAGAGAAGAGTTATTCAACACATTTCTAATCATAATAGTTTTAATAACTCATTTCTAATAACTGATTTCTTTTATCTTTGCCATGATGACAGTACATAATATTTGACTAGATATTTTTCAAGACACTTCTATACAGCTTAAAGTGACATTTAAAGACTTAACTAGGTTACTTAGGTTCACTAGTCAGGTTAGGGAACATAGGCAAGTCATTGTATAATGATGGTTTGTAGACTATCGAAAAAAATATATAGCATTTTTTTTTTTTTTATTAAAAACTGCTTTTACTCTAGCCGAAATAAAACAAATAAGACTTTCTCCAGAAGAAAAAATATTATCAGACATACTGTGAAAATTTCCTTGCTCTGTTAAACATAATTTGGAAAATATTTAAAAAAGAAAAAAAAACTCAAAAGGGGGACTTCAATTGTATACCACATTTATACTATTACGTGAATAAATAATTAATAATTCAATTATTAACTAATTATAAGCTACACTGTAAAAAATATCTGTTAATTAACAGTTTCCATATTTTGTGCTTTAGGTCTAATTATGGTTGTGAATTTCATAATGGGACCTTGATCTCTGCTCGGTCTACTTTTGATGTTGAAAATTCAACTCTAAAGTTTAACAAAGTGACTCTTATTGACATTTTAGTAGTTTGAAATAATATAATGTATAAGAAATAATATATCAATAAATTAACCTGTAAAATAACAGAAAATGTACTGGCAGGTTATTACAAGGTTTTTGCAGCATAAAATACAAAACCAACCATAACAATATATCACTTTAAACTATTAAAAATGTTCATAAAAGTCACTTTTCCAAACTTTTTAAGGTTATAAGTTGTTAAAAGAAAGATCAAGGTCTCATAATCCGAATAAAAACATGAATAACAAAATACGGAAAACTGTTAATTTACAGATATTTTTACAGTGTACTAACCCTAAAGCAAGTATCCGATAACTTTAATTAATCAACTGTACTTTAATTAACTGCACATAATAAACACACACAGACACACACATGCACAAATACTGTATATATATAGATAATAACAGAGTTTCTGCAGGTTTCACCAAGCTAAATTTAAGACATTTTAAGAGATTTTAACAACATCATGAATGAAATTTTAGACTTATACAGAGCTAAATGCTGAGGCCTTTAATTGAATATCTCAGTTGGAAAAGATTTTCACTTGCCCTATCAAAAATTAATATAATTGAATACATTCAAAAAATAATTTATATAAAATAATAAAATAATTTAATAATACAAAATCTGGTTAGTATTTTCAGCAGTAAATAAATGGAGAACTTTAAAGCAAATTACAGTAAGGAAAGTAATTAAATGCTGTTTTTTAAATGTAAAGTTAAACTTTTTATTGAGGTTAAGATTATATGGGTGTTAATGGCCAGATTGGGTAGCTATACATGAACAAAGAAAAATTAAGACCTGTTCAAAAAGATTTAAGACCTACAACACAATATTTCAGTAAATGTAAGATTTTTTAAGGCCTAAAATTTAGCTTTTAACATTTAGAACATTTTAAGACTTTTTAAGACCCAGCGGATACCCTGTATAAATAAATATATATAAAATTATTATTATTAATTATTATTATTATTATTATTATTATTATTATTATTATTTTAAATAATATTTAATTAGAACTTTTATTGTTTTACTTATATTTAATTTAATGTTTGAATAAGACTTTTTAAAAATATATTTTCTCTTTTCATTTTAGCCAGATTTTTAGCTTTTTTTCTTCTTTTTTTTTCTTTCATGGCCAACTGATCTTTTTGAAATCATTTTGTTTTACATACAACTAAACTTGATAAACATTTGGTAACTATAAATACACACACATATAAACTAAATAAATGATTCTAATGATGCTTACTTTAATTTACCTATAAAAACCCTGAAAAAAAAACTAAAAACTGACAAATCAAACAAAGCAATCCACCAGCCCTCATACTATTTCCCTGAACCCTCCATGCACCATCAAGTCAGGCCACCCGTCAGTCAGCCATGTGATTGATATCACTAACATGTCCCACCAGCCCCGGTCTGGTGTCTTGGTGTTCCTCGACCCCGCTGTGGCTCTCCAGTACCCAATGACCCGAGGGCTGTCATCAACCTCCAGCCCCAGCGCACTGACAGCGCCTCCGGGCCCTATCCAAACCCCCGCGCCCCTCGCCCCTTGCTCCAGGTGTCTGTCAGTGGGGTCCCGTGCTGTCACCCGTCCTGTGAAAGGCCTCCCCCTGTGCGGTGTCTCCCCGGCCCTCAGGCCAGCCTTTGATATGACCTGCCTCAGTGTCATTGTGTGAGGGCCGCTTGAATAAGCCTATTATTTCAACTCAATTTAGTGTGAGTAAACTCTGAATGATGAGGCTCTCCCTCTCTCTCTCAGGCTGACCGGAGTGTTATAACACACACACACACACACACACACACACACACACACACACACACACACACACACACACACACACACACACACACACACACACACACACACACACACACACACACACACACACACACACACACACACACACACACACACACACACACACACACACACACACGACAAATCGCTTCTCTTATTCTGCTCTCTATCATTCTCTCAGTGCTGGAGTCAAGCCCACAGGGGAGATGAGAGGCATTTATGGACACTTAAGTCACAAGTGGAGAAGCAAATGCTTGTTATTTCAAGTGTGAAATGTATAATTACCTGTGAACAATTACAAATATGATACACTGAAAAATATTGTACAAACGATTGGTAAAACATGACTGGTAAACTTCTCAAACGATTAGAGAGATATGGCAAGTAACACATTGAGCTAAACATTAGCTAGACATTTTGACAAAAAATATTTGGTTGCAGTTCTTATATTTATTTTATTAGATTGATAACACTTTAGAGTAAGGTTACATTAGTTAATGTATTTATGAACATGAGCAAACAACGAACAATACATTTATACACTGTAAAACCCAAAAAGTTTAAGGTAACTCAAACTACTTGAGGAAACCGATTGCAAACCATTTAAGTTAAAAAACTAATCCTAATGAGTACTGTGAACTTCATTCATTTGAGTATATGAAGTAATTTGAGCACCGTAAAACACAATAAATGAAGAGAACTCAAACCAACTGAGTACTGTAAAACCCAATAATATAACGCAACTCAAACCGTTTGAGAAAACCGATTGCTACAAACCATTTGAGATAAAAAAATGAATCTATATGAGTACTGTGAACTTACTCCATTTGAGTTGTAGTAATGAGATATTTAATTAACTTATTGGCTTTAAACACTGAGTTCAAAACTCTTTTCAAATGAGTAGAATTAACTTTCAGTAAATTTTGAGTTAACTACACTCATTTCATTTGATAAAGCTGACTGTTGGGTTTTACAGTATGGCAGTGTTTTTGCGTTTTTGTTAACAATAGTTAGTGAAAATAAAATGAACTCATGATGCATTAATAACGTTAACAAGCACAAATTTGGATTTTAATAATGCTGAACTATAATTAATACAGTAAATGTTGTATAAGTATTGCTTATTCTTAGCTTACAATGTAATATACATTAACCAGTGGGACATTATTGTAAAAGTTGACCTGTTTTGTTTTATTTTATTTATTTTATTACATTTTATTTATTTATTTATTTATTTGTTTGTTTGTTTGTTTGTTTGTTGTACAGGAAGAAGCAAGTGAATTTTGCATAATATGTACCTACAGGCAAATTCAAGCACCCCTACTTCCCTGAAATAAAAAAGAAAGAAAAAAATCTGTCAATATAAATCATCCTTGTATCATTTAAAAATGCATCATGTAAAATGTATATGTATAAAATGATTCTGATTTATTTTTCACACTATAAAAGTCAATAGAGAAAAGAAAGTAAGAAATAAAATAAGAAGAAACTAAGAATTGAATCATTTAAAAAAATTCTTAAGTTAAACTGGATGATAATGGAAAATATTTCAATTTTTTATTTAGTTATTCAACCAGGAAAGTCCCATTTAGATACAATATATTTTCTACCTGGTCAAGACAGGCAGCATATAGGACAGTTACAGAAAAATACATATCCCAACACATAGACACAAAAAAAAAAAAATAATGTGCATTGTTCTAAAAAGACAGACTTCCTTAGCGACTTTAGTTTTATTTATTTATTTATTTATTTATTTATTTATTTATTTATTTATTTATTTATTTATTTATTTATTTATTTATTATTATTATTATTGACATATTTTGTACTTCATTTCAGTTGTCTTTTAATAAATTATTTTATACAGTTTAAATTAAAATTATTATCCCCCGTTTTAATTTTTTTTTATATATATATTTTCCAAATGATGTTTAACAAAGCAAGGAAATGTTCACATTACGTCTGATAATATTTTTTCTTCAGGAGAAAGTCTTATTTGTTTTATTTCAGCTAGAATAAAAGCAGTTATACAATACAATACTTATACAATAACTGAATTAACGAATTACCCTATCCTAGTTAACCTAATTAACCTAGTTAAGTCTTTAAATGTCACTTTAAGCTGTATAGAAGTGTCTTGAAAAATATCTAGTAAAATATTATTTACTGTCATCATGGCAAAGATAAAATAAATCAGTTATTACAAAGGAGTTATTAAAACTATTATGATTAGAAATGTGTTGAAAAAATCTGCTCTCGGTTAAACAGAAATTGGGGAAAAAAATAAACAGGGGGCTAATAATTCGGACTTCAACTGTACATTATATTTATATATTTTTAAATTAGTTTTAGCTCTGGTTTGTTTTAGTTAACTAACCCTGCATTCAACCTGCTCAGTATACTTTCCTTTCCATGTTTCCCAAAGCAATGTAACCATGATAAACATGAACCTCAAATCCTAAAAAAGCACTGTCTAACTAATTTTTTATACAAAAAGTTTCCTTTTTAAGACTTTTATAAAGCCTTTATCTGCAAAAGTCTCGAGTACTATATCTTAATTACAGTGAATTAGAGGCTCGCTTTAAGTGGCGGCCTTCTCTACTGTAAGTCTATGGAGTGTATGTGTGTGTGTGTAGTAACATGATTACGGGCTATGTGCTTTATCTTGGGCCGAAAGAGGCTGACACAGTGCTAGAAACTAATGTGATAAACGCCAACGCTATCAGGGCTCCACTCACGGATCTTAAAGCTAACTGTTTATGACAAGCTAATAACGTGGCATGCAAAAGTCAGGCCTGTAAATTGGTTAGTTAGGAGCATGATGGATGAGGGCTAGCCTAACCTTATTTCCAATAGTGCCGCTTGATTTCCAGACCTGCGGATAATGAATTTGATTTAATTAGCCTGTCCCTTATCTAATTAAGAAGGTAAAAAATCTGACCCCGATTGTAGCCACAGCACACTCTGCAAAAAGCAAACACAACACGCACACGTTTTCACTCTGCCATGACAAAAAGTTTTTGAATGACTGAACTGGCCAGACATATTTCCTTCTGATGATTGGCAGTATCTGAACCCGTGGGCATGAATTCTCTCTTTTGCTTGACTGCACTGTTTATTTCATTAGGCACACATAATGGGCAGGGACTTTTCTTTTGGTGGTTCTCATGCTATGTGGTTAAAGTGAGCTCTTTTTTTAGGACATTTCTTGAAAGGATCCGACACAATATCTAGCATTGGCTTTCCATTTCTTTCCAGCATCTTCCAAGCTAATTTTTGTGCAGATGTTTGTGGTTAGGATACAACACAAATGATCAAAACTAGCATTAAATCAGGGTTAAGCCCATTTAGTATAATAGTAGCCTGAGCAAAAAGTATCAATACAGTAAAGCCAAAAACAAACTCGGCCACGTCAGCAATTTAGTTTATAGTTAACATATAGCTGAGTTCCTTTTTTTCTGCAAAGGTAAACAAAATTGCTTAAAGGTGCAACACTGGTGTTCAATGTCACATTTTGTTTTGCAAAAAAAAATTTAGTCCACAGGCTACAACCTATAACAAAAGAAGGTAGGGAATGCTTTGTTTTGATATGTTCTGTTTTGTTTGTTTTGTTTCAATCTGTTCTATTTTGTTTTGATCTGTTCTGTTCTGTTTGTTTCTATTTGTTTTGTTTTGCTTGTTTTGTTTCAATTTATTCTGTTCTGTTTTGATCTGTTCTGTTCTGTTTTGGTCAGCTTATAGTTAACATATAGCTGAGTTCATTTTTTTCTGCAAATGTAAACAAAATTTCTTAAAGGGGCGACACTGTTCAATGTCACATTTTGTTTTGCCAAATAAAATTCAGTCCACAGGCTACAACCTATAACAAAGGAAGTCAGGGAATGTTTTGTTTTGTTTTGTTCGTTTTGTTTCGATCTGTTCTGTTTTGTTTCAATCTGTTCTGTTTGTTTTGTTTCAATCTGTTCTGTTTTGTTTCAATCTGTTCTGTTCTGTTTTGTTTCAATCTGTTCTGTTCTGTTTTGTTTGGATCTGTTCTGTTCTGTTTTGTTTGGATCTGTTCTGTTATGTTTTGTTTTAATCTGGTATGTTCTGTTTTGTTTGTTTTGTTTCTATCTGTTTTGTTTTATTTGTTTTGTTTCAATTTATTCTGTTCTGTTTTGTTTTTGATCTGTTCTGTTCTGTTTTGATCTGTTCTGTTCTGTTTTGTTTCTATCTGTTTTGTTTTGTTTGTTTTGTTTCAATTTATTCTGTTCTGTTTGGTTTTGATCTGTTCTGTTCTGTTTTGTTTAAATCTGTTCTGTTTGTTTTGTTTTGTTTCGATCTGTTCTGTTCTGTTCTGTTCTGTTTTGTTTCGATCTGTTCTGTTCTGTTCTGTTCTGTTCTGTTCTGTTTTGTTTTGATCTGTTCTGTTCTGTTTTGTTTCGTTTTGTTTCAATCTGTTCTGTTCTATTCTATTCTGTTTTGTTACTATATTTTGTTACAAGCCCTTCGCATATTGGGGAAAAAAATAATTATTAATAAAAATATAACATATATCACTTTTAAGTCACACAAAAGCTAAGATTCTGAGCAAAATGCAAGAATGACTTACAATATTTTATTTATTTCTTTATATCTTTATATCTTTATTTATTAATTTATTTATATATATATATATATATATATATATATATATATATATATATATATATATATATATATATATATATATTATTTTAAATTACTAACCAGATATTTTTATAGATTATGATAAAAAATATTTGTTTTATCTTATTTACATTTTTTGTACAGAGAGTAAAAAAAAAAAGGTGAAGTGTGTGTAATAGGTAAATTCAGCCTTTTTATCTTTTTTTTTTTTTCGATTTTGAATCCACAAAAGGTAAACTGAAGGAGTTAAAATCTTATGACACTAAATGAAGTAAAAAACATTAAAAGTGTAAGATATGTTTGTTTTATTATCTATTTTACATATGGTAATAGATGAGAAAGGCAACGCAGTGGCGCAGTAGGTAGTGCTGTTGCCTCACAGCAAGAACGTCGCTGGGTCGCAGGTTCGAACCTCGGCTGGGCTGGGTCAGTTGGCGTTTCTGTGTGGAGTTTGCATGTTCTCCCTGCGTTCGCGTGGGTTTCCTCCGGGTGCTCCGGTTTCCCCCACAGTCCAAAGACATGCAGTACAGGTGAATTGGGTAAGCTAAATTGTCCGTAGTGTATGAGTGTGAATGTGTGTGTGTGGAAATTCCCAGAGATGGGTTGCGGCTGGAAGGGCATCCGCTGGGTAAAATCGTGCTGGATAAGTTGGTGGTTCATTCCACTGTGGCGACCCCGCAAGGGACAAAGCCGACAAGAAAATGAATGAATGATAATAGATGAGAAAGTTTGCAAAAATCTAAAATATTTTCTAAAACCTCTCTCTTTTTCTTTCTTTTTTTTTGTACTTCATTTCAGTTATAATAATATATTTATTAGATATTAGATAACAAAAAAATCATGGTCCTTATTGGAGAAAGATCTCTGGTCATTATTTCAGTCTGAAGCTCTGAAATAAGTGCATGAGTTCCTCAGATTCTAAGTAGTCACTAGATCAACCATCAATCAATCTCTAATTCGTTGTCAAACACTTAAACTGACAATGATTAATGGGATCCATGACTATAGGAATCACACAGACCTATCATTTCACCTGAATTGTTTTCTTTTCCCATGCACAATGATTTATGCACTTGGAATTCCACTGAATCCTTTAAATTCTCAACCAATTACTAAAAATATACACAGCTACTTCACAAAAAGAAACCTAGTGAAAGTCCAACTACCCCTCATCTATGACATTCTGGTGGTCCACAGCACGGAAAAAAACACCCACAGTCCATTGGTCTTCACCTGAAGTTACAGTAGCTCTGCAGCTTTGTAAATCTAATTACCTCCAATGCACACTTCAGTTTATCTCTTTGCAGGTCATTATCTAAATTGACGACATATCATTAGAGCACTTGGTGGTGAAGTGGCCCTTTGTGCCATCAGACGTGCGAATGTTGCATGCGTGTCGATGTGTACGTGCGAGTGTGTTTACGTTCGCTCTATCTCCTAATAGGGCCCAAAGGGAGAGAGTAGTTTGGTAATTAATCCTCTGTAGGCCGTATAGGAATGGCTTCGTAACTGTTTTAAAGAGGGCGAGCGTAGAGCTGAACACGGCCTTTATGCAGTGAACGCAAACGCACCTATCAGGAGACACAGAAGAGCCTCTTGTTGCCTGGATTGTGAGGAGCATTCATTAAGCGGCATTCTGAGGGAAAGCAGCTCAGAGTTTAGTTTGCTACATTCATTACATTAGAGAACGATCAAGAGAAAGACATGAGCCATGCCAAACATTCATGCTCAGGGGTTTTCGGTGAGTAGTAGAAGATAAAGCCGCCGAATGACTGAGAAATTGGGCGTTTCAGGCATTTCCATCAGATTAGCATGAAATATGTAAATCTCAGCTAATTAAACGTTTTACATATGTAAAGAGAAAAGAGAGGAAATGTCATTAAAATTAAATAAAAAAAAGATTCCAGTCATAAAAAAATGTGATGAGCCATGAATGCAGATGTCAAATGTCTTAAGCTGAAAATTCTTCTTAATTGTGCACTGTCAAAAAATGAAATCTATGTTATCATTCACTTACCTTTCACCTTTCTCTTGTTTGAAACCTATTTGAGTCTTTTTTTTTCTGCTAAACACAGATTAAGTTATTTTAAATAAAACTGATTGATGGTGAAGGAATTGTCTTTAAAAAAATCTACTATGGAAGTAAAAGATAACCATCAACCTGCATTTTTGAAATATAGTTCCTGTTCAACAGAAGAAGGTAGAATAATTAGTGAGCTAATTTTTGGGTGTGCTATGCCCGTAAAATTGAAAGAAGCCAGTAAACTTCATACATCCAGACCAGTAGGTGTCAGTACGCTGTAAAAAAAGTAATATGATCCATCCGCTTGTTAAGTGTGATGTCACGCGGAGCCAGTGTTGCCAACTTTGTCGCTATATTTAGCAACTTTTTAGACCCTCTTAGCAACAACTTTTCAAAAAAGCGCCTTTATTGGTGTTACTGGATAATTTTATAGACTCTCATGTGGGCGTACTGTACCGTTCCTACTCTTCTCAATAAGCCACGAGTGATTCCGTCAGCCCCTCCCCTGCCTCGTTCTCAATATTATATTGTTTGTGTTTGTTTTTAGGTGAGCTATGCCCGTAAAATTGAAAGAAGCCAGTAAACTTCACACATCCAGACCAGTAGGTGTCAGTACACTGTAAAAAAGTAATATGATCAATCCGCTTGTTAAGTGTGATGTCACGCGGAGCCAGTGTTGCCAACTTTGTTGCTATATTTAGCAACTTTTCAGACCCTCTTAGCAACAACTTTTCAAAAAAGCGCCTTTATTGGTGTTACTGGAGATTTTTATAGACTCTCATGTGTCCGTACTGTACCGTTCCTACTCTTCTCAATAAGCCACAGATGATTCCGTCAGCCCCTCCCCTGCCTCGTTCTCAATATTATATTGTTTGTGTTTGTTTTTGGGTGAGCTATGCCCGTAAAATTGAAAGAAGCCAGTAAACTTCACACATCCAGACCAGTAGGTGTCAGTACACTGTAAAAAAGTAATATGATCAATCCACTTGTTAAGTGTGACTACACGCAAAGCCAGTGTTGCCAGCTTAGCAACTTTGTCGCAATATTTAGTGACTTTTCAGACCCTCCTAGCGTCAAATTTTCAAAAAAGTGACTAGAGATAAATCTAGCGCTTTTTATAGAGTCTCATGTGTTCGTACTGTACTGTACCCACTCCTCTCAATGAGCCTCGCGTGATTCTGTCAGCCCCTTAGAGTGCTTACAGGCAGCCCAGTCCTCCCACCTGCAGCCTGAGAGCAGATTATTCCTCTGCGTACCGACTGCAAATGTTTTAGTACCACGAGTGTGAGGTATTTCCCTGGTGCAGTCAAACCGATCTGCTTCTCCTTTGTTTTGAATTTAGCTTGACGGTTTACTTTTTTCTTGTTCACAATCACAAAGATTTTAGTGACACCAGTCTGCAAATTTACTACATGTTTACTGTTTTCAAACAATACATTTAATTCAATTGACATGCATATATACAGTATAAGGGCGGCACGCTGGCGCAGTGGGTAGCGTTGTCACCTAGCAGCAAGAAGGTCTCTGGTTCGAGCCTCGGCTGGGTCAATTGACATTTCTGTGTGGTGTTTGCATGTTCTTGGTGTGTTCGTGTGGGTTTCCTCCATTTTCTTTTTGGCTTAGTCCCTTTATTAATCTGGGGTTGCCACCGCGGAACTGCCAACTTATCCAGCATATGTTTTACACAGCGGATGCCCTTCCAACTGCAAGCTAACACCAAGATACTCATGTATCAACTTAATTTTTTTAAAGTTATACAAGATATACTGTTATGTTTATGTAAGTAATTTTAATGTAAGATACGTTGAAATGAGGGGCAGCACTGTCACCTCAGAGCAAGTAGGTCGCTGGTTTGAGTCCCAGCTGGGTCAGTTGGCATTTCTGTGTGGAGTTTGCATGTTTTCCCCATGTTGGCGTGGATTTCCTCTGGGTGCTCTGGTTTCCCCCACAGTCTGAAGACATGCAGTACAGGTGAATTGAATAAACTAAGTTAGCCATAGTGAATGAGTGTGTATGGGTGTTTCCCAGTACTGGGTTGCAGATGGACGGGCATTCGCTGTGTAAAAAATATGCTGGATAAATTGGCGGTTCATTCCGCTTTGGCAACCTCTGATGAATAAAGGGACTAAGTCAATAGAAAATGAATGAATGAATGAAGTTGAAATGACTTGAACGATGAAGTTAATTTGATTCAACTACAACAACAACAACAATTAATAAAGAATAAAACCACAAAACATAAGCATAAAAGAAGCTTAGAGTGCCTCAATACTAGCACAAAAATAGCAAACAGTCCCAGAAGTGACAAATACACACAATAAAAAATCATAATAATTAAAAAGTGAAATGAAAATACTAAATTTAAAACATTACAAATAAAACTATAATAGGATCTCAATGATACTAATAGAAAAATACATTGATTATTCAAATGGGCAAAACTAGTGAGATCAAATCTACAACTATTGATAAAGGACTACCTTTAAATGATTATTTGAAATGCTCAGAAGACCTAGATTATATCCAGAAATCAAACACAGTCCAGTCAAATAGCGATAGGGAAGACCTAAATTTACCCAGAAATCAAACACAGTCCAGTCAAATAACAATACATGGGAATGCACAACAGTCAAGCAATGAAACTATCACAGATCAAATCTGTACTGAACAAAATACCAGAAAACCATGCATACAATAACTCAAAAAAAAGAACATGAAAAATAAATCACTGATCACAACCAAGCCTCACTTTTTTATTTAACAAACCCTGGATGTGGGAGTAAAATGATTGCTGTCCTCCAAGCCAACTGGCCCAAATGACTCAGTATATCATGTAGAGAGATAAAGGCTTCGTGTCAGTCCCACTCTTCAAAAAACAAAACCACTATGGTGTTGGCGCTGAGCAGCATTCCCACTTTGAGGTTGTTTTTCGCTCGCTGCCTTATGCAACCCCATGCCAAGCAACCCTACGGGACCTACGGCATGAACTACAACTACTGCTGTTACAATCCCATCAGGCTTGGCTGGGATTTGCACACCGTCATTCAGGAATTTTTTAAAGCGTCCCGAGCCTTTAGATTAAATTTCACCTCGTGTAGAATTTTTTGTGAGGGACAAGCACGGACGCCTGTCGCCACCGGTGTTTATTGGTAATCACAAGGACGAAACGCAGTCCTCGTGTCCACCAAGAGGTCCACGGGCAATAACACTCTCGTCTGACAGAAAGACAGCTAGATTAGAGCGAGTGACAGGCAAACAGACAGAGATCAAGCCTCCGTCATCTGGCTATGCTTTTCTCAGGTCAGTAAAGCTAATTTAATTCCCTCGGTCCTCCACCAAAAGGCAAGTGCCACTCAGGAGAAGTGGGAAAGATGGAGAAGAGAGAGAGAGAGGGCACTGAATAATTATGAATCAAGGGAGCTTAACCTTCTGGGGAGTTAATTTGAAGAGTGGCAGTGATGGGTAGTTTGAGTGTGTGTGTGAAAGAGAGACAGCTTATTTCCCTGGGGTGTCCCTATAGCCTTTTGTGTGCGCGAGTATGAAGAGATCAGAGCGCACGGCAATATTATGTCTGTTAGCAACCATATGACGAACTGACCCCGGCAACCTGCCCTGGCGACCGCACCTGCCATCATCATGGCTAATTTGTTAAACAAATCAATAGCGCTCTATTGGCCCATTCACGCCCGCCTGCTTTCTTTTTTTTCTTTTTCTCTGTTCTGGCCAATGCAGTATCAAGTGCCAGTCAGTCTGCCGAGAGCAATCCACAGGTTCGGTTTCAAGCAAATGCAAAAACCACATTCGGCTGGCTGTAACTTATTTAAAGCAAATCGTTGCAGCTTTTTCTGATATCATATTTGCAGACAATACAGGTTTGAGGGCAGAGAACGTGCCTTTAGAAACCTGCTTTATGAACAAGATGACAAAATGAGATTTGAAAATGATGTTATAATTATAGATTTCTGCATTTGTGTGAGTTGGAGTCGTAAATGCATTTCTTGGAGTGCTTTCAACGACATTTGCATCTGCATTTTTTTTTCAGAGTTAAATGGCAGCTGTAAAAGGAAATGACTAATCATGAGTTAGTCATGAACCTACTAATTACCATAATTATCATATCATATTACCATCATTTACAGAAGACACTCACTAAAATGTCATTCAGCATATAATGTTAAATAAATAAATAAATAAATAAATAAATACATACATAAATAAATTATATATAATATATATATACATATATATAAACAAATAAATATATATATAAACAAATAAATAATATGTAAATATATAAACAAATAAGTAAATAATATATAAATATCTAAATAATAAATAAATGAATAATATATAAATATATAAATAAATAATCTATAAATATATAAACAAACAAATATATAAATCAATAT